>OZ022505.1:16988730-17524587 GCA_963989385.1 Ctena decussata | reverse complement strand
GTAGTGCATGAGTTATTGCCCTTGAATTGATATGAAATTAACAAACTCAGCATAACTTAGTAACCAGTGAACATATTGTCATGAAACTTGTCTTGAATATGTATCAGTATAACCTGGTAGTGTCCATCAAGTCTTGTCTGAATGGCATCTGTAGTGCATGAGTTATTGCCCTTGAATCGATATAAAATTAACAAATTGAGCCATTATTAATTTTGTATCAGTATAAGTAGCAACCCCAGCTGATTTTTTTATTACAAGATATGGCTTTGAATCAAAGTTTATCTGATTCAGTTCTTCAAAAGCTGCACAAAACAGTTTAAATTTTGAAGATACCTTTACTAGAACCAAAGTTACAGCAGTTTGAAGTTCCAGAAAATCGGCCGTTTTCTGGAATTTTCAGCTATGTTGGATGCTGAGATGTAGCTCGCGACGACGGACCCGGCGCGTTACAGAATTATAAACAAAATGCTGTAACTTTTTTATTTTTCAAGATATCTTTACAAAATTTGGCATTCTTATGTAATTTTTCCTGCTCTTTTCATTTCTGACATTTATTTTGCTGTGGCTAGCAAAGCAAACAAATTGCTGAATAATTCTTGTAAACAATTTTGATAATTTTTTGGGGGGTATTTTATCGATATGAATCTTGTTTGAAAACTACACCTACAGATAACAGCATTGTTGATGTAAAACATTACAGATGAATTATTTACAATATTCACAGTGTTTTACAGTATTTACAGTGTTTGTTTTTGTTTTTCACCTCTTGGTAATTGTTCCCTATGTCTACATAAAAGCACATGCACTGAAAGTCATTGATGCTCGTTAAAATCGGCTTGCGAGATGATAACAAGCACCAACACCTTGTGATTTTATAGAAAGGTAAAGAAAATTATCATATACCCTTCTTATCAGGTGTCTCTGTATATCCAAATTAAAATTCAATCCTACCTAAAAACCTTAGAATAACTGCTAAGACAATGATAAAAGCTCTTGGCCTGCACCTGGTTAGTGCCATAACTTGGCCTGCAGTACTTTTCTGATTGATTTGATGCTTAACATCCTCGGTAAACAGCTATGGTCATGTCGGTCCTAAGGGGTTAACCAGTACTAAGTGCTCATACTTTCGCCAGTAACTGACAACTGCCCTTCTTGAATCAGGTGAAGGAGAAACGAAAGTATGTGGCCAGACCGAGTTTCGAACCCAGGACCTCTGACTTATGAGTCAGGTGCCCTACTGATTGTGCTATGCGGCCCGCCAAAGGATGGTTCCGCTGGGGCTCAAACCCAGGACCTTCTGAGCTCCAGATTAGGATGATCTTTATAATTTAGGTCAAAGATGATTTTTCAGTTCTCCATAAAACAACTTATGTTGTAGTTTACTCTTTGGAAATGTCTCGCAGAGATGACTCCAATGACTACTAACAACAGATATGTAAATATAGTGGACCTGAACAAAATTATTGTTTATCACTAGTTACCTTCACCCCCCCCCCCCCCCCCCCCCTCCACCCCACTCCCATTCACACACAAATCCCACTCATCTTTCTGTTTCTCTCCCCCGTTATAAAATAAGAAAAATATTAACAAAATAAAAACTGAAAAACAAAGATGAAACTGCAAAGACACAAGCCCATTTTTTAAACGGGAGTGACTATCGGCACGACCGTCTTGCGGATAAGAATCCTTATCGGCACGACGGTCTTGCCGATAAGAATTCTTATCCGCAAGACGGTCGTGCCGATAAGAATCCTTATCCGCACGACGGCGGTCAGATATTCTATAGACAAAGTTTCAATCATTCTGAGAATTATTATTATGGTATAATAATATTATTTCATTTCTGTTTGTAAATAATTGTTCTTAAGTATTTGAGTCACAACACACAATGTTAATTTCAATTATTTTTCTTATATTTCATCATGGAAGCCTTTTGACTGTCGAACATAGAGCCGGCGAATAATTGCGAAAATGCGAATTATATATTTCAACATCAGTTGCTGAATACTTTTTATCGGGTCGGATGATCAGGTTAAATTTAAAACAAGTTTATTACAGTAATACACAGTCCGATGTGGGTATGATAACAGCTGTATATTGAACATTTGACATTAAGTAATTTAGATTATAGGTCTAAAACAATCCATTGTTGGACTGTCAGCGGCCGTAGCGCAGTGGCAATGTGCGCGGCCTTGTAAACCTGCGCCCCGGGTTCAAGACTCGACATGGTAATTTTTTTTATTTTCTTTTCTTTTTTTTATTTAAATAAAAAAATCATTTGTCGCATAGAACATTTGCCAATTAATAGTTTATTTTGTTTACTGACATTAACTTATTTCAAACAAATCTTTGACCTTGACAGACAAGCTGAATCAGGAAATATTTTATTGTGACCTGCTTGTGTCAGACTTTTTTCCCAGCAAAGTTTTTGTCAATATTGTGTTTACGGCCTAATTCCGTTTCATTCCAATCATTTTAAATTTATAAATTTATAATATGTGTTACCAATATAAAAATTGTTGAAATAAACCATTGATTTGAATTAGCAATAGAAACTAATCTTTGATTTTGACTGACAAATTACTGAAAGAAATCTAGACTAATAAATCCTTTTAGGAAAATATCGAAACCTATTAATAAATAGCATTACATAATGTAAATGTATTATCGAGCAAAATCAAATTTATTGTAGCAGACTTAACTGATATAAAATGAGTCAAAAAATCTTTGCCCTTGTCCAACAAAATGAAATAAATCTTTGACCTTGACCGATAAGTTAAAGACAGTTAGGCTGATAAATTATGCCTAACTTTCTTTTAATAACGTGTCGGTCAACTTGTCTGATAAATATTGTCAGATATCACAATTGTTGGGTTGCGCTTATTAGTTGTTGTTTATTTATTTATTTTTTGAATTTCCAGGATTTGTACATAAGCAGAACAAATAAAATTTCTTTAAATTAAAAAATGGTAATTAAACCAATTTTTCAGTGCTAACTCATACTGTCACTCTGACTGAATACATTTTAACATACATATGTATAAACGATACAACCTGTGCACATCGAACTGGAATATGCCCAAAATAAGATTGCCCCCGTCAGCGGTAAAGCTGGTTGCCGGTTCTCAGACGTTTTAACAACTTAAAAGATGGCCATAAGATGCGTTTATACCATTTTTAAAGTTATTTAACATCCTACATATGAATTTCTGACACGGTGTTGTATGAAACCATTGTAAGAAAAACCATAGCATCTGTAATGGAGTATCTGATCGCCGTCGTGCGGATAAGAATTCTTATCCGCACGACCGTCTTGCCGATAAGGATTCTTATCCGCACGACCGTCTTGCCGATAATGATTCTTATCGGCACGACGGTATCCTCGGCCTTTTTAAACTGGGAAAAAACTTCTGGCAGAAAAAAATATTGTTAGACTGTTGTAACAACACTGCTAGACTGTTGTTTCAACATTGATAGACATATGGAATATGACAACATACGTTTTAAATCAATGCGAGACAGTTATTTCAGGTGTGTTTCATCATTATTAATGGAACCTGACAGTGGGCCGAATCGGTCGTGCGCGAATCTTGCTATCTTGTTCGGCCGTTGTTATCTTCGTTTAGCCGAGTGTTAAGAAATTAAAAACGGTGTGAAAATGAAGATTCTAATAATTTAATTCGTTACAAAACATTTTTCATTCATTTTTTGCTGTGTTTATCAAGAAACTGCCACCGGAAAATTTGTTTACAACTCGATCGGCTTTTTCAATATGGCGGCCATTTGACCTAGGCTGACCTGGATCAAAGGTTAAGCTAAATTTGGAAATTTTGAAAACTTTGACACGCTATGCGGCAAACTTAACCTCATCTGAGAGAGGTGTTTTATACATCAAATTAAAGATCGGAAGCTGTAGAATATCATCATTCAAAGGTGATGTTGATTTTTTGCGTATTTTACATTCCACGGGGCTTCAAGTTTGGGTCTCTATATCTTTGGCTAATGTGCTCCGATTTTATTAATTCGCGCTCCAGGGCATTCCAAATTCATTCATCTATCATGTGACCAAATCTCATGAATATTCATTAATATTAAGTAGCCCGCAATTTCATTGGAACAGGACACCTGTCCACGCGCGAGTGACCTGAACCTCAATTATGCGCGTGGGTGGAAAATTACCAATTGTTATGATTTTAATCCTGTATCAATCAGTTATATAAATAAACAACCTCAACATATCTTATATCAGTTTAAAGATAATTTTATTGCCTTTTTAATGGTATACATCATTTAGACCTTAGGTAATGACAAATCTGCAAAAATAAGGATTAAGACCAGTGACCCTTGCATTTCACAGTAATTCCAGCTGATATTGGCCAGGTACTGGGGTTGCTAGTATAAGGCAATGGTGCACATTGGGTTTTGAGTTAGTTATTGCCCTTGAATCAATTTGAAATCAACAAATTAATCCACAATAAATTAATCAATGGATAGAATTCATGAACCCATGAAACCTAAATATTTATCATGATAACATGGTGGTAAATATCAAGTTTCATCAGAATGGTGCCCTTAATGCCTGAGTTATTGTCCTTGAATTAATTGAAAAGTCTACAAATTTGCCGTAACTAAGGTACCAGTGAACCAAATTTTGTCACTGTATTTGAATATGTATCACCATATTGGTTTGATGCACACACAGGTTTTTCAGAAAAGCCTCACTAATGCGCGAGTCATTGCCCTTGAATTATATAACATTCCACAAGTTCAGTGGTAACTACATAAACAGTAAATGAAATTTACTAAAACTGAAAATAAATTAACTACATGTATTTACAAATCAAGCCACGTGGGCGGGGGATAAAAATTGAACGTATTTGCTTGCTTATAAACTGTCAGATTTAGTCAGTTTCAAAGTATCATTGATTAGCATATTAAAACTATTTTGTTCTCTATTGGCTGAACGTTTGTTAAATTGAAACAATTTGCAACATTTCTGCAAAACAAGTATGGCAGGAGAATATCCTATAACATTAAATACATCTGAAGAACTGTCCACTTAGTCTGGCAATTCTAGCTTCCCCAAATGGTATTGCAGTGCCACATTTATCCTAATTAGCGCACATGCCCCGATAAGCGCATGTACATCCTGATCTGGAGGTTATAAAACTTGAGTACATTCTCAAACTCAAAATAAAGCACACTGATTGGCTGCTTCCGAGCACATGCTCGGAAGAAGCCAATCAGTGTGCTATATTTTGAGTTTGGGATCATACCCAAGTTTTATAACCTCGGACCCTGGGTATTTCTGGAGCATATTGTTGTTTTACTAGTCTATCCCTTTGTTCAGTTGTTCAGCATATCACTGGTTGGGAGCGTACAGTACATGTGCACCGTTGTCCGATGTGTATAGTGGGCAAATCTTTGTCCGTTGTTATGACCTTCAGGGTGTGTTTGTGTGAAATGTTTTTTCTTTTATTGTTTGGATGTAAACCACTTGGTAAGAATGTTTTCTGTATTTATGTTTTCCATTATGGTCATCTTTGGAGATGGCTAGATGTTGCTTCTTTGCTCTAAATTCGTATTTTCATCTGCAAATCACTGGTGTTTGTAATCAGATCACGTCACGTGTAACCAGAAAATCGGCCGAGTTAGCGTTTTAATTCGAAAAAAAATGTTAGTTAGTCCCTTTTTAAGATAGATTAATGATCTATTAAGAGATTTACCCATGATAAGTATCCTTTAAGTACGGGACGAATCCACAAGACAAGCTAAGCTAAGCATCCCCATTTTTTTCTGACTGTATGGGATGTCTCACTGACAATCGGTTTTACGACCCACGATACAGAATAGTGTTTGACCCCTCTTTTGTTTTCTTTGAAAATAATTGCCCTTACCTAGCATGATATCTAACAAGATTAATTAATCCTGAACCTAAATACACCATAAAATATTTCTAAAGAAAACACGGTTGTTTCATATACAATTGATGGCAAAATTTGAAGATATGGTACCGGCGCAGATTTCGAAATCGAAAGTAGAGTAGTGATTTTCTCAAATTAAATGTGAAAATAAAGCATATCATAATAATTTACAGAAAATTAAGGTGACATGTCGAAAAGATCTGTATTAAGGCTTGTCGAGCAAGCTGTTCTACCTACACTCAATGATTTTGAAACACAAAAATAAACAATTTTGAAACTTACCCGACATATTGGGACAAAGATGCGTCCACTATACAGATCGGGACAACCGGTCACTTGTACTGTACGCTCCAACCCAGTGATATGTGTAAATGCTTGTACAGTCCTTCTATTTTCACTTGCAAAGCTTTTCCATCTTTTTATGACACTAAACAGCTTTTCCCTGGCGCTTAAACCATTGAATGCTACTTGTATTTACTTTCATACAGAAGCTCCGAAATCTGCACTTATTAGAAGGAAAGTTTGTTACAAGTATGACTGCTGTTTTGAAAAAAAAAGAAGTTAAGTATACAGTGGCCTAACAATACGGAAATCCAAACATATAAACTATAGTTTCCTTGTAGGTATATCCTAAAGCATTTTCATGGAGCCGAGCAAAAATAAAGAACTGCAAATTTATTGTTTCGTCTACCTGAACAACCCAGTTGAGTGCATCATCGTAGCTTCTAGTAATTTTTCCTAGCTGAAAATTTCAAGGCTAGAAGTGACTGTCTTGATTTTAAGTTCAGGGAGAATTTCCTGAATAGGTGATTGGTTATGGGCTGATATGACGTCATTCCTTTTATTTAGGGATATTTATTGCTATTCGCCAGTCAAGTTTACAGCTATCCAATTGAGAAAGTGCAGAGGACTGCAGCTCGTTGGACTTGCAGGTGTTGGAGGAACACCAATCATGTTTCAGAAATGCTTGACGAATTACAGTGACAAACACTGGAAGCCTGACGGGAGCAGTCCTCCTTAACCTTGTTCTACAAAATAATACCACTGGGGCTGTAGTCCGTGATAAAACATAATACTTGGCCTTCCTGCACCTTGGTTAAGACAAACAAGGGCGCCACATAACAGATACTTGATATACACTGACGCCTGCAAGCAATCATGTGTTCCACGTACCATTCCTCTAGGAAACTGATCTTTCCGGTTCTGTGGTCTCACATACATACATACATACATACATACATACATACATACATGTATACATCGCGGTCATTGCTGGTAGAGTAAGTGGGGTAGCGTGAGTGTGGGGCTGGTCAGGTCGCACAGCGTAACGTAGTGGAGTGGGTGTGGTCGGGTCGGGTCAGGTGGGGTGGGTGGGGCTCTATGATAAGGATAGGATATGTTAGGCTAAGCTAGGTTAGGCTAGTTAGGTTAGGTTAGCTTTAAAAAAAACAGAACAGAAAGATTTCTTCATTGTCGAATATGGTCAACATGCAACATAAGCCCTGTAGGGCTTTTATTTCGACAAACAAAGGTATATCAACAAACAGATAAAAATGAGGAGATTTAAAAGAAAATTATATCGCACTATATCGTCTGTCGCACTAAATTTGGTATGAATACGTTTATATCACAGAGCATGCAAGTATTCTACAAGTATACAAAATCTGGAAATGTAAAAATACAATTTATGTTGCAAAGCACATCACATATATTAAGTAAATAACAAATGGAAATTTCATCATACAAAGCAGAGTTATTAAGAGACAACGCAATATGATAAAACGAGAAAATAAAGAAGCGGGAAAGTAAGTCAATTCGGTATAAATCCAAAAAAAAATGTCAGCCTCTGCAGCACACCCTAAGCCGAATCATACGAAAGATACAAGAAAAAACTTGTAGGCATACGGAACCAAGCAGCAAGGACTCATGTAACGAAAACGAAAGGATGCTAGGTGGGTAGCAGAGACAAAATAGGATCATAATATAACCTGGAAGATAATGAGAAACAAACCCCTCAGGCACAAGAATCCTTGCACGCATACAAGCTAATGACAAGGAGCCTTGCGCTGAAGAGCGAAAAGAAGACAGAAGGTGGGGAACAGAAAAAACTTGACCCGAACAGTTTAATAAACATGTAAATAAAAGCAAAGCAGTTATAAAAAAATCAAAGCACAGCAAAATAAAAGGTTCATGCGGCAAAATATAAAGCAGACACTAAAGCATAGCAAAAATAAAATAAACGCTAAACATCAACACAGTAAAAGGAAACTAAATCAGGAAAAATCAGGATGAACATAATGGACAGTTACATATGGAGCAATTCCAGGTACACAACATCCTCCGAAACTGAGGGTAAGATTCTACTTTTCTAAGTTCATTCGGAAGATCATTTCGTATCCGGACAGCTTCATATTTAAATGTCCTGAGCCCGTACCTGCACTGTTAACTCTTGGAAGATAATCTTGATTTTCTTTCCTGAAATTATAATTGGATTCTTTAAAAGTTATGAAGTCTTGGATATATAAAGCTGAAATCTTATATAAAATTTTAACAACTTCTCCTGCCATAACTTTCATCCTGCCCACTTGCAAATAATCTGCATTGTTATATGTCAAGAGATCCCGAAGAGGGGACTATAATCATCATGAATGAATCTGAGTGCCCTCTCCTGGATCTTCTCCATCTTATTTGTGCTAGACTGGCTACAAAAATGCCATGGCTATTGGTTAGTAATTAAAGTATGAAAGAACTATATTCAGTTAATTTGCCCTTTTTAGAAAGAAATATTCCTAAACTTTTTAGTACGGCGAGTTGTGTTGAGGCTTTGTTACATATTTCTGATACATGGGCATTAAAATCAATGTTTACACCTAAAAGAGTCACATCATCTTCACAATTTTTGAGAATATTGCCTATCTGAAACTTGTTAATGTCATCATAAGTTCTCTTATCAATACAAGTAGCTTGGTTAGGCTAGGATAGAATAATTTAGGGTCGGGTTGGATAAGGTAAGGGAAATAACAAGCTTATGGTGAATGGGTGGGCAAGGTATTGTAAGTTAGGTTCGGGTAGGGTAAGGTAAGGTGGGGAAGGGTCGGTTTGGGTGAAGTGGGTTTTGGTGGGGTGGGTCGGGTGGGTTGGGTTGGATGGGGTGGGTGGGGTGGTTGGTTGGTTGGTTGGTTAATTTGATGCTTAACGTCCACGGTAAAGAACTAAGGTCATGTCGGGACGGTCAGTTAACCTAACCACACTATTCCTGGGCAGGCTTAGACCTCCTAAGCGGTTAACCAGTACTAAGTGCACATACTTTCGCCAGTAACTGACAACTGCCCCTCTTGAATCAGCGGAAGGAGAAACGAAAGTATGTGGCCAGACCGGGATTCGAACCCAGGACCTCTGACTTACGAGTCAGGTGCCCTACCGATTGCGCTACCCGGCCCGGGGGTGGGGTAGGTGGGGTAGGGTAGGGTGGGGTGGGCTGGGCTGGGCTGGGGTGGGGGTAGGTGTAGGGGTAGGGGTAGGGGTAGGGGTAGGGGTAGGGGTAAGGTGTGATAGGTGGGAGATAGGGAATGTATATCAGGTGCCAGGGAGCAGGTGATCGACACGGACGACACGACCATAGAACTAATAGTCAAATGCAGCAAAAAAAATCCAGCATTTCCGGATCCGGTTTCGGTTTCACCAAACGTGAAAAAAGTTAAAGAAGTTAGTTGTGTTCTCGAAAAATGTCGCTTTGCAAAATAAATGTCTGTAAACTCATCCTGAGAGATCACTTTGGCGAGCTGACGGAGCAGATAGGAGTGTTTCTTCTGAAAAATGGCTCCTGCTCCCTGAAACAGATTGCTGCTGAAACCAAGATAAAATTAGATCAGGTAGGTTTTTATGCTCTGTAAGAAAACTGGCCTACCCCATTCAAAAGACATCAAAGAGGGTGCTCCAGGAAATACAATTCAATGTTCCCCCACTTGAATTTCTTAAATGTAAGCTATACGGCTATGGTATTATATATATTTGGTGGGAAGACTCTGAAATGGATAGATTCTTTTCTCTGTTACAGGCAGCAGCATGTGGTGGTAAATGGAGTTAAGTCGGATTGGGCCCCGGTTTTGTCGGGTGTCCCCCAGGGCACCGTGCTTGGACCATAGTTGTTCTCGTTGTACATTAACGATACAACAGAAAATATTGACTCGGAATTAAGACTTTTTGCTGACGACTGTGTTTGCTGTCATGAAATAAGGGAGATATTGAAGACACAGTGAAACTTCAGGAGGATATAGATCATTTAGGTTGTTGGGCAAGGAGTCGGGGCATGAGATTTCAACCTGTTAAAGATTGTCTCCCTCGTTTATTTCATGTTTACAGAAACAGATATTTTAACAAAATTTCGTTAGACAATATATAATAGTTTCATAATTAATCATACAAGTTTTGAGAAAATACATGTTTTTTCGATAAATGGGGAATGAAAAATAACCTTCAAATTAAAATGCAAATTACCTGTTTCCTCACGTCCTGTAAGAATATCGATTTTGACCACGTGTGTCATGTGATCATGTACAGCTATTTTTCTTATTCGCGCACGTGACTGTGACGTATGAATAAATTATTTTTGTCCAATATTGTGATTTCAACCGCGGTCCGCCATTGTTTAAAAATTTATTTTATTTTTTATTTAAAGACACTTTTATCAAATATTATTATCTAAACTCTATTTCAAATGTATAATTAGGCCAAGTCGGAGGTATTGCACAAAATATTTCATCAAATCATTTTTTGTTATTATTACCAAGGCCAAAAATAAAATATTTAATGTTTCCCCTTACGCGACCGACCGTAAAAAATCGTAGCGACCGGAAATACTTTTTCCGATTTCACAATTTTTTTTTTCTACCTTTGTGCCGTGTACCAAAAATCTGGGTCTTCAGAGCTCTAGATAAAGGTGTTTCTGACAAAAAACGCTTGCAGTCCCAAACTAATGAGTCAAGAATATGCTACTCCCACTAAAACAGGATTATCCATCATAAAAACGAACGGCATCCTCTTTTTAACTATGTTTGGAGACAAAAGAAGCAGAGCGGAATATCCAAACAAAAATGCGCTCAACTACCTTAGATAAGACTGGCAAAAGATCAAAGGATTTCAGTCATCTTTTGAAGTCACTGGCTGCCGCTCAACGCATGTGCCGATAGGTTTTATGTAGAGTAGCCTGGAGCTGAAAATTTCGGTGTCTGGCAAAAACAAAGGGTCATTCTTTGATACAGAGCGGCATGCGAAAATTGTTGAGCAACGAAATTGCATTCCGGGTATTGTTACTTTCAATTTGTCTTTTTCTGAAATACACGGAGACTGTTCAAAAAAGTAAAATCGGATTTGAAGTTATTAGACTAGCGAAAATCGCATAAAATTATGCTTTAAAGGCTGCATTTTTAGGATACTTTACGACGTGTGCATATAGGGAAAACACAGATAAGCATGTGTATTGGCTAAGTCTGATCAGAATCATCCCTGTCTGGACAAACAATTCATCTAGTATTAGGTTGAAAACTATTTCGATTATCAGGAAACGCACATGGCTGAAATCTCATTTTGCCAACGCTAATCAAAACGTCTCCAGTGGTGCCAAATGTGTCCAACGGAATGCGAACGCGCAGAAAATATTCGCTTTTCTAATTTATGGTAAAAGTTTTCATAATCCAAAGATCAAAGTTGTGAATAGGAAACACCAGTCGCATTGCATTACTGTGCAGGCTGATCGGGGCATATGGTATAAGGTACCTTTGCCTGTCTCACGGTTATATAGCGTATTCCCTGATGAGAATGCGTAACTCGCAATGACCATAATTAATGTTTGCATGTTGTTTTGATACAGATTGACCCGTTCATCCTAATAAACTCATCTTACGGAGATAGATCTTCATATTTGGGTTGTTCCAATATCTAAAAAAGGGTACAATGTATGTGACAAAAGTGTATAGACGACGATGCAACGAGAATGTGTTTATCTCCGGTGCATCCGATCCTATATTTGCTAACAATGCAGCCTTGTCGGGGTCACACTCTTATCGTAAAACCTGAATGAACATGTTATATACTGTTCTTGGCTATACGGCCAACATTAAAGAAGGAATGCGAAGGACTTTATAAAAAATCTGTGTACCAGTTTGGACTGTCACCTCATATCTACACTGCTTGATTAAACAACTACGTAAGTAACCAGAATAGACCATGATCAGAATGCGCATTACACATGCCCCGATATGGCACGTTCACACTTACATTTAATTATGAGTGTGTGCATGTTTTGTACGTGTGTGTCTTATACTTCCATGCCCCACGCACCTCAGCGGAACGTATCCGTAGTCGCAGTAACGGGGCGCCATTCGCTCGTCCCTATTTAATTATAAAAACTGCGTCGTCTATTTTTATAGGACTTATATGCAAGTACTTTTAAAAACACTCCTACGTCTTAACTATCAGATGAAGCGGCCCGAGTGAGGCGTCAGCATGTCCCCGCTTAAAAAGACTATTTGGAGCTCTGACTTTTCCGGAAAAAAAATAAAATCCCGACCGACCTATCCACCATTGAGAAAAAGGGTCGGGTAAGGGAAAACAAGAATATTTCTAAGGATGGCCCAAGGGAGTAAATCTTTAAATGCAATATAATGCAAATTACAAAGAAACGGATCAAGAAGATCAATGCTTCCTACACCTTAGAGGGAACGGTCCTCAGTAATGTAGAAACTATCAAGTATCTCAGCATAACCGTAACCAGTGATTTGAAATGGAACACACATGTCAGCAATATTTGCACAAAGGCTAATAGGACCCTCGGCTTCCTCAGACGTAACTTGGCAGCATGTCCACAAGATGTTAAAGAGTCAGCATACAAGGGACTGGTGCGTCCAGTCCTGGAGTATGGCAGTTCAGCTTGGGACCCTCAAAGTATGCTTCTTCAAGATGAACTTGAGAAGGTGCAGAAAAGGGCAGCTAGATTTGTAACGGGAAATTACACATTATGAAACTGGGAGTATGACTGGCATTCTGGAGAAACTTAAGTGGGAATCCCTGACAAAGAGAAGGAAAGATAGTAGACTCATAATGCTTTACAAAGGTCTGAGGGGTGCAGCCAGTATACCCATAAATGACCTTGTTCCCCCAAGTAGGCGTACCAGGAATCATCATTCCCTGACATTTCAAACCCCATTGGCTTGGACTGACATTTACAAGTCCAGTTTCTTCCCCCAGACTATTAGAGATTGGAATTCCCTGGAAGATTCACTTATTTCTGCTGCTGAGGGTGCAGAGGATTCAGTTACTAAGTTTACTTCTCTTATAAGGGCTAGGGACTAGCTTCCCTGATTCACAGGTCCTGGTGAATGATTGTCCGTGGACGTATCGCCAGTAAACAATTCTGATTCTGATTCTGATGCGACGTAGTTGTTAAAAGTCTGATAAGTCAACCCTCCAGTTCTAGTTAAAAATAGACCCATGGGGAAGGAAACAAAAGTAATATGAAATAGGTGTTACCTAAATGCATGCAAAAGCAGATTCTTTTTTCAAAGCTGGGGGCATATAATCTGCTTCAATTGACAGACGAATTGACACATGAGATTAATGACACATGATTTATGACCTATTGTTTTTTTTATATATATTTTTGCTGATGCACAGCTAAATCAGTTACCATTTACTTATTTGGACTTCTAAATTGGAATGACAGCCTTTAAAAAAAAAGAACAAAAAGAAATAACTGGTGAAGAAAAGTTGTTTTAGTCACTCTCTCAGAAGCAGGACTTCATCAAGAAAGGTCATGTGATCAAGGATGGATCTCAGCTCAGTGTTACTTTGCATTACGGAAATGGGACAAATTCAATGTAAGCAGTCTAACAGTGCAGCCATAGTTGTCCAAAACTTTCAAGATAGAAGGTGTTAGATTTGCTCTTTGTAGAAGAAGCTTTTTTAGCTCACCTGAGCCAGAGGCTCCGGGGGAGCTTATAGGATGGTAAGGCTCCGTCGTCGTACGTCGTCCGTCCACAATTTCAAACAACTTCTTCTCTGAAACCGCTGGGCCAATTGTAACCAAATTTCATATATAGCCTCTTGGGACCTTAGGAACAAAAAGTTATTCAAACGGTCCTGGTCACATGACCAACATGGCCGCCATGCCCATATATGGTAAAAACCTAAAAAAATCTTCTTCTCCAGAACCAATTGGCCAATGGCCTTGACTTGGTATGTAGCATCGTGTACACAAGTACTACCAAGATTGTTCAAATTATGACCTTGGGTTGACCTTGACCTTTTTTAGGATAAGGTCAAATTTGCTTCCTTGTGCTTTTATATGGCAAAATGCTAGAACATAAGATATCTTGGAAACTGTTGAAGATTTTGGGCTAAAAATTGATATCTACAGTCATCTTAATGAGTAGATTTATGAGTACAAGAGGTCAAGGTCATTCTTTGACCTTTGACGCGGAACTGTCATATTTTGACAATTTCAAACAATCTCCTCAAAAGCCACTGGGCCAATTGTAACCAAATGTCATATAGAGCCTCCAGGGGTTGAGGGAATGAAAATTTGTTCAAACGGTCCAGGTCACATGACCAACATGGCCGCCAATGCCCATATATGGTAAAAACCGTTAAAATCCTTCTTCTCTAGAACCAATTGACCGAAGGCCTTGAAACTTAGTATGTAGCATTTGATACTCCAGTACTATCTAATTTATTGAAAATGATGACCTTGGTTCGACCTTGACCATTTTACGGCAAGGTCAAATATTGGAAAATGCTAGAACATAAGATTTCATGGAAAGTTTTGAAGATTTTGGCCTAAAAATTGGTATATGCGGTCATCTTAATGAGAACATGAAGATTTTTTAGTACAAACGGTCAAGGTCATTCTATGACCTTTGACCCAGAACTGTCATATTATGACAATTTCAAACAATCTCCTCAAAAACTTGATGGCCAATTGTAACCAAATTTCAAATAGAGTTTCCATGGGTTAAGAGAATGAAAATTTGTTCAAACGGTCCTGGTCACATTATCAACATGGCCATCACACCCATTATGGTAAAAACCTTTAAAAATCTTCGACTCCAGAACCAGTTGACTGAAGGCCTTGAAACTTAGTATGTAGCATTGGGTACTCCAGTACTATCTAGATTGTTGAAAATGATGAACTTGGGTTGACCTTCACCATTTTACGGCAAGGCCAAATATTGGAAAAAGCTATAACATAAGATTTCCTGGAAAGTTTTGAAGATTTAGGCCTATAAAAATTGGTATATGCATTCATCTTAATGAGTACATGAAGATTTATGAGTACAAGAGGTCAAGGCCCATACTTGACTTTTGCCCCAGACCCGATATATTTTGACAATATCAGTCTCCTCAAAAACCACTGTTCCAATTGTAACCAAATTCCATATAGAGCCTCCAGGGGTTGAGAGAATGTAAATTTGTTCAGATGGTCCAGGTCACATGACCAACATGGCTGCCAGGCCCATTTATGGTAAAAACCTTTAAAAATCTTCTACTCCAGAACCAATTGACCGAAGGCCTTGAAACTTAGTATGTAGCAGTGGGTACTCCAGTACTATCTAGATTGTTGAAAATGATGACCTTGGGTTGACTTTGACCATTTTACGGCAAAGTCAAATATGGGAAAATGCTAGAACATAAGATTTCCTGGAAAGTTTTGAAGATTTAGGCCTAAAAAATCATATATACATTCATCCTAATGAGTACATGAAGGTTTATGAGTACAAGCGGTCAAGGCCATTCTTTGACTTTTGACCCAGAACTCTCTCATTTTGACAATATCAGGTGAGCAATTTAGGGCCTCATGGCCCTCTTGTTTAATGATGCATGGTATCTGTAGGCGTGAAACAGCGCGCATGGGCTTAGCACGTACGCTCACCTACGTTGCTTTTGCACATTGAAATTGTAGAATTGCTCCCACTGAATGTGTACTGTTTCACGTTAATGGCAGTAATAAGATAATATCTAGATCACAGAAGCGAGACGTAGGTATAACTTTTATGGCAGTGTTGTGAATGTTGTTTGCACAAACTTTCATGGAGTTTACTGGATAAGTTCTGCTTGGAGACTATAATCTGACTGTACAGCAGCCCCAAATTTGCCAAGACTGTAATCTGACTGTACAGCAGCCCCAAATTTGCCATGTACCCCCTATATGATGCAGTAATTGGGGCACAAAAATTAAGAAATAGTGCAAATGTACCCCTTTTTCAAAATGCGGTGGAAACTGTGTGACAGACGAGACATCAGCTTCCACAGAATTCTTGTTTAATTTTTCCAGGTGAAGAAAGCACTGACAATTTTACTTCAACATAACATAGCAACTCTGGATCACAACAAGAGAGGGTTTACAGAGTATGGCATCAGTGTTGAAGCCATCTTATGGAGAACAAGAATTCCACAGTATATATACTGTGCCAAGAGCCTGTACGGGGATTGTGCTGAACTAGTGATAGAAGACTTGTTACACCAGGGCCAGTCTTTGATGAGCAGGCTTGTTGATACTGTCACAAATAAACTGAATGAGGCTCTTGATTCAACAGGTAAACTATAGAAAGAGGACTGTATTACTGTTAACCAAAATTTTGAGAATTCAGATAACTTATTTCTCAGAACAAGCGACAACAAAAATCATACAATATTTATTTGGTTATAAAGCAAGGTTCTTCCACTCCATAATAATCCCATACATCTAGATTAGTCTTTTAAGGTGGATCTAGAATGTTGGAATTGTTTTTGAAGGGAAGGGAAAACCCAATCTTGTAGAAGAGTTCTACGTAAAGAAAGAAATAAAGAAGCTTTATTTAATGTTGCATATTAGAAACAGACAACATGAGCTCTGTAGAGCTGTGATTGCAACAAACAAGGTAGCCACTAACAAATTATACCTACCTGCTGACTAAACTTTATTTTCCTAGGACTACTTTTTGTAGGTGAGTGTCAGCCAAGGGAGCTCCCAGTACCATTTTTTACGCCTTTGGTATGGCATGGCCTAGATTTGAACTCTGGCTTCCTGTTCCGAAAGCAGACACTCAGCTACTTGAGCTAATGGGGCCAGTTTTGATTTAGAGGTTTGGAGTCATTTTAGAGAGAGGAAACACATCTTATAGCTGAATTATTATAAGAATGAATTTTATTTTTGTGGATTTTATTGATGTGTAAACGCCGGCCAATCACTCACAAATTGAATAAAGCCCTAAGGGCTTTATGTTAAGTTTGTGAGTGATTCGCCAGAGCTTACACATCCATAAAATCCACAAAAATAAGATTCATTTCTTATAATTCCAACACGGTTATTTTTGTCTTAAAAATGTCAGCTATACTGAGTATTTTAGAAACTGTTGCAAAGAAAATAGTCCAAGTAGTTCCCGATTTCTGGTTCAGGGGATTTATCAAATTATAAATGGCGTTTACTGTACGCTATTAACCAATCAAATTGCGCTAAATTAGCAGTAGAAAATTGAGTTGGAATTATTGTGATATGTTGTTGATCTCATTAGAAGTGTCTCACAAAGGTGAATTGGATTAGAGCAAACATTAACACATTACAATACAACTTACGGAAAAATTCGGAAAATACTAATTAAAATAGTTAATCCTCAAAATTTTGCTATGTCTTGAACTTTGATGTGGCTGTGGAGCTGAACTCTTATCATCATAATTATACTGCATAAAGCAATCAAGGCTGCAAAAAATCACATTAAAGGTAGGTTCCTGGACTAGCAATAACATTTATGTTCACAAAATAATTTCGTTTTTTCTGGGTAGTATTGAATTCTCCTATCTTTCTGAATCTGTTGCTACTGAGAAAATCGTCAGATGTTGTAGAAAATAGTCGTTTTCCCTTTGGTTTATTTTCTTTCGTTGGGATTCCAGTTCTAGAAATAATTATGTTATATGTCAATATTAAGTGCGCAATTTCTGATGCCAGTCTCCAAAGGTCAATTTTCTCTCGCCGTGAGCTCTCCTAAAGGTCCTGACATGGCGGGTGGGTTAAAACTATCCCAAAATGCAATACAGCATGACGTCAGCTGTGTTTTCTATTTTGGCGCGAACTAAAAATAGCACTAACTGGTGTGAGAAGCAGAGTTAGGAAATCCCTTGCAAAACAACTTTTCTAATATTTTTTGATTTACACTTTTTAGAGAAACTTATTCATTTCCTTTTTATAAGTGCTTTCCAACAACTTGAATAAAAATCATAAAACTTATGATGCATTCCAAAGTACAGGAACCTACCTTTAAGGTGAATGGGTACATCTTCAGGGAAAGCAACTCTGCCAAACATATCTTTGCCTTCCTTCTCAGTGGGGTTCAGATCTTACAGGAAAGCATTTGCTTCCATTTTGGAAGGGCTTCATTCTTCAGAGTCGCAAACAGGAAATAACAAGTCTTTTCTCCCCTTTGTAAAAATGGTAGAAAATCCTGGTGATGTACCCATACACCTTAATGTAAGCTTAGTAGCAATGACATAAGTATCTGAGCTGTGACATGAGAAAACCACTGAAGTGGCATGTGCGCCCAGCAAAGACTCAGAACAGCCTGGGCATCCGTCCAGTCTGATCAGAGTCTTTGCTGTGCCCTTAAAAGGTAGCTAAGCTACCTCCATGCGGACAGTGAAGACTCTGATCAGACTGGGTGGATGCCCAGGCTGATCTGAGTCCTCGTGTGGTGCACATGCCACTTTGTTGGTTTTGTAGTATTGTGGGTCATCTGTTATAGGAAACCCAAGAGTCAGCACCACTTTTGTGTATGAGAAGTTTAGTAGTCTAGCTAAAACACATTTTATTCAACATACTCAAAGTGTTGAAGAAGAGAAGAAGAAAACAGAAGAGCAGGAAGATCAAAACAGGCTCTTTGTTGTGCCATCATTAGAAGGTATGATTTTTTAGCTCATCTGAATGAAGTTCAGGAAGAGCTATTGTACTACTCCCGGTGGCAGCAGTGGCGTTAGCAAAATGTTAAAGTTTTACGTTAAAGTTTTTTAGGTGATGGGCAAGGCCCTGTCAGGCGAGTTATCCTGTCCTACTGACTGTTTTGCCATATATTTACCCTAGAAATTGTGAAAGGTTTTGCTGTTAACCAAATATCAACACTTGCAACTGACTTTCCTTAAATGAACCTATTTGGACCTACTTCGACTGCCACTGAACAAGTTGCCTGATGTGAGACTGACATTGTGATAGCAGAGCAATTAGATTTGCAGTTATAATGCTCAAATGACGTCCAGCTATGGTTAGGGATGTTTGCTATCAGGATAAACACCTCCATTAAATTTCATTGTATCAATAATTTTGCATTTTTTTTTCAGTTTACCAGTTGTTATTTGCAGCATGTGTGGCTTAAAATAAAGTGAAAATGTAAGAATTGAAGATATACTATTCAATGTTTATTCGGTGAAGCTAGTGGTCATTACTAAAATACTTTATGAAGCCCTTCTTGGAATTTTAGCTCCTCCCCAAGTTTTGTCTCCTGATGAACATTGAAAAGTTATGTTTCAATTCTGAAATAAATTACAGTGTCTTTTTAAGTTTCTGAATCAACCAATAGCAAATGAACCCCCTATTCAGCCTAAATTATTTCATTTTCTTAAAGAATTTTAGGAAAAATTGGTCAAACTGCACAAATTGAAAAACACCTCCCCACCCCCATCCCCTCCTCCACAGCTAATTTGAACTCCCTATCCAAAATTCCTGGATCTGCCGCTGAAAAGATAAATTTGTGGAGGATGACAGCTAATTCTGTTTTTTGCAAAAGTACAAGGCAAAGATGTAGATTTGCTCATTTATAATTGCCTGCTTTCATTGCAGTTCTACGATGTACTGTTATACTTTGTTCTGTTTCTTGATACAGGCAGTAAAAGAAAAAGGTCATCAGATGAATCAGAACCTCCTTCTAAGCGACCAAGAACAGGAAGTGGGGA
This sequence comes from Ctena decussata, assembly GCA_963989385.1. Classification (NCBI taxonomy): domain Eukaryota; kingdom Metazoa; phylum Mollusca; class Bivalvia; order Lucinida; family Lucinidae; genus Ctena; species Ctena decussata. The sequence continues at coordinate 17,504,695 of OZ022505.1, read as the reverse complement.
GAATGCCAGTAAGGTACTTTAATTTTACAACTACCATTCTTAAATCTGAATACATGTATAAGAAAACTTATATGTACTTACCTAAATATCAAAAATTTCTTCAGCGTCTTCAAACAAATTGTATGCAAAAACACTGCCATTTTTAACTGAATAACACGAGGAGTGTTTTGCAGTGCAAAAGTTCCTCACATTTGCTTTTCAGCAAAAAATATAAGCCCTTTCAATTTTATATGTGCTAGAAAACAACAAATCCTTAACTAATGACTTTACTAAGCTTATGATGCTATGAACAACTTGTTCCTGATGTACAAAATTGTAGAAAAAATTAGCACAACAGAAAGAAAGGCATTGCTATCATTATTATGGCACCAGGGCAGTAGCAGGGGTATTGCCATAGTTGAGTTGAGTTTGCTGGGTTGGCTCTGTTTCTGTGACATGCACAGACTCACAGGTAGATGATGCAGCATTCTTGTTGTTTTTATCCTGTATTTATAGTTTTATCTGGAGCAATATGGATTTGCCATGAGCCATGATATAACAAAATCAACAAAGTGGCATGTGCGGCCAGGAAAGGCTCAGATTAGACTGGGCATCCGCCCAGTCTGATCAGAGTCTTTGCTGCCCGCATGGAACTAGCTTAGACCCTTAGCTACCCTTTATGTGCACATTGAAGAGTCTGGTCAGACTGGGTTGAGGCTGACTAGACTTAGCCTAGCCACTAGGCGAAGAAGTTATATCAGTCAGCAATTTTATTTTCCCAGTTCCTACAGCTAGTCTATACTTATAACTCCACTTATAACTAGCTTGGAACGAAAGTGGTACCTCGCAAGATCTAGCGAGGGCATTCATCGGCTTCACAGCCACTGTCAAATATTGGCATTTAATGGTTTGGGTGTTTACACAGATAATTGTTACATCTGGAAGGAACTAAAACCATAAACTTATCATGGTTCAAATCAAAGAACAACATCAGAGTGAAAAGATTCTGGTTAGGGAGCTACTTATTGGCACCACGTGAGCATGGACCTTAGACCATGTGTGTACAATAGATACTGAAATTAGCCTGGGCATCTGAGTATACTGTTCAGTCTTCACTTATCTGTGTATAAATTTGGCCGGATTTATAAATTTAAGTGCAAACAAAGAAAAATGTGTGGATGTGCATTCTGGTCAAATTCTATCCAGTTCTCACATTCCAAACGGTACTTGTTCATACGACACCAATTATTTAGGAAATAAATGAGCTGATGCAGTGAATTTTGCAAGCAGCATAGATCTTGATGAGGCAATTCGTCATGAGCCGCCTCATCTTGGTCTACACAGTTTTATTTGAATCTCAGTATAATATTGCTTGATCAAATTATTTTTGAAATTTTGCAAACCCTAATTTTGTTGTAAGCTTTTATGGCACTCTAGCTAGAGATTATTTTGTCCATTGGACACATTGTACGACCGATTCTTTCAAGGATATAAAGGGTGACAGAATGCTAGATTTTAAAACATTTTAGATTCTGAGCAGACACACGTTTTGGAAGATTCGACTTGTCCAAGTAAAAGTGATCAAATGACCAAAATCATTTAACAGAGAAGCATCGATAAATCCAGCATATTTAGATACACAGACATGGACCCCTCAACTGAGTTATTTTTTGAAAATAGTCAATATTATTATTATTATTATTATTATTATTATTATTATTAGCATCATTATTATTATTTTAAGGCAAGGGGGTGGGGGATGGGCATGGGACGTTCATATAATGCCGCCAGTATTGAGCTAATTCAAATGAAAGTTTATTTTTGGAAAAATTGATACTAGTCATTAAAACATTTGAAATTTTATGCATCTGCTAAAATTGTTGCACCTGCTCGAAAAACGACAGAAACATCTTCTCTCGATATATTCCCACATATTTTAGAATCAGGATACTGGCTATTTCTTCCAACTAAATTGAAAAGGTTTTCATTCTGGAATCTGTAAAACGACTATTGAAATAAATTCTCTGACCTGACCGGCAGAGGAATTAGGAAGGGGCAGTTTGATAGCAATAAATGTCAATCATTCTAATGGAAAGGTTTCTAACATACTTGTCTGATAATTTATATATCAGAAAAGGAGCAGATTCAAGTTTTATAGACTTGCTAGATAAAAGAAGCGAAAAAATTTTCTTTTTCTATAAACAGTAAACTTTTTCATTATCAGACTAGGGCTAGTCTAGACTAGACTCTTCACTGGGCACACATGCCACTTTGTTGGTTTTGGCGTGTGGCGTCTCTAATTATGATTGATGTCAATGTGAAAAGATACCTTAAGCCATGTAAATACTGTAATTACTCCAGTGAGCCTTTGCTTAAGTCGAAACTGAGCAGGTTCTTTAGATTTTGTTTAAAGGATTAATAGATTTTATATGGGAAAAGGGAAGACTGATCAGACTGGGCAGATGCACAGGCTGATCAGAGTCTTCCCTTTTCTCACACAATGTAAGGTACCTTTATACAAAATCTCAGTCATTTGAAAATACTATTTGCTTGTATGGAAAATTTTTTATGTGGAAAATTTCAGCCCTCAGATGATGGTATATACTGGAAGATAAACAATGAGAGGTTTCACCAGTACTTTAGAGATAAGATGTTTATTTCTGCCATCAACAGTAAAATTGATCAGGTAAAGTACTTTTCTATAAATACTATTTTTCAGTGTTGGAAACTGTTATTAAAGATGTAAACCTCCATGGTTTTTTTTTTTTTGCAATTTTTACAAAGGGGAACAACTTCCTTGATCCTCTGTTCCATGGATGATGTGGTCCTTCCAAAATAGGATCTACTCTTAAAGGAGAGAATTTGCTCCCTGGGGAACAAATTCTTGTTTCAGAGTTGACCCCTATTGAGAAGGGAAGCAAAAATAATAAAAAGTAGGCTTTGCTTCCCCTGAAAGTACCCATTCACCTTAATTCATCATAGTGTTTAGCCACAGCTCAGTCAATCAATATGCAAAGGTTTCTCTCTATAATATTGAGTGGAAAATAGGTGAGAAAACAAAGAGAGTACAAAAATGCTTGTGCCAAGTTTGACAAAAAAAAATAGTGCCAGAGGACCATAATGGATCTGTACCACTCCCAATAGGACTCATTTAAAAATGTCATAATGCAAATGCATAAAAAAAAGTGTTGATGTTACAAGACAATATCACATAAGCCAGTGTGACCTGTATTTCAAGGCTCAGTGATTTTGCCATGCAACTGGATCACTTTTACTGATTTGCATCATACTTTCAGAGATAATGGTACACTCCCACACATTGGTTGGCTTCATACTATCTGAGCACAAATGAGAAATCCGAACTCTGCTTACAGGTCAAGTGTTTTTTTCTCTGTGATTTAAGTTTTTCCAGTCTTTTTTCAACCATCAGCTGGATATGAGTGAAATATTATCGGAAGGGCAGGAAAAACTTGACTGAAGAAGAAAAATATTGTAAATGCAATTTTTACATTTTACAGAGAGCAGGAGCAATTCTACAGACTATGCTGAGATTGTGTGAGACTCGTATTGGTGACCTATCTTTCACTTCCACTCCTCTGGCTTTTCATGAGGTAAGCTGTCAGGTTTAAGGTGTATGGGTACACCATCATTGTTTTTTGCCATTTCTACAAAGAGGAACAATTTTGTGACTTCCTTTGCTTCCTTGGAGGACACAGCCCTTCCAAAAGGGGTCTACTCTTAGAGGAAAGAATTTGCTCCTAGGGGAGCAAATTCTTTCCTCTAAGAGTTGACCTCTATTGAGAAGAGAGGCAAAAATGAAAACGGTAGAGTTGCTTCACCTGAAAGTGTACCCTTTCACCTTAATGTACTGCCGTGATAGAGAACTCTCACTTGCAGTATATGCCAAGACTTCCTAAGCTTGAAAATTACCTTTCAGGTATGTCAGTCAATGTCATTGTCAAAGTTGTTCAAGTTTCTATTCTGCCAGATTGCAATCAGTTTAGATTAGCATATTAGATAATGCAGGTGACTTTTTAGGTTATTAGATTAAGTTGTTAGATTTCTTTCTGAATGGTAGATTTCTTCCTGAAATAATTAGTGTAAAACAGTTGTTCAAAGTAAGTAATTTTAACAAACTATAACTTTTAACAAAAAACCTTAAAATGAACACTTTGAAATTATCAAGTCTTATACCACTTGTTGATTCATGATTTACACCTTACTCTTTTTGGGTTTGTCATGTTTTGCCATCCATTAATGTTTTCAGATTCTTCTTCTTGGTTTAAACAATATTTATTTCAGGATTTGGTCGGAAGCTCTAGGATTGTCTTCTTCTTCTTCACTGGGCTAATTGGAACTTAATTTGATAGAGAACTTCAGTGGGCTGGGGAAATGTATTAAACTCTGAATGGTTAGACTGAATAGTTAGATTCTTTGGAATTTAAGGAATACTCAAAAGAAGTGAAAATAACAGACTGACTTTGATTGAGTCTTCGTTTCCAGTAATGAAACATGCAACATTGGTTATGCCCTCTAACACCAGCTTAAGCAGAACTCTATTTTCAAAAGGATTTTAGCCATGGCTGTCATGTCTGAAAAGTACAACATCCAATTATTACAAACATTTGTGGCCTGGCAGTGTGTGAACAGCTTGCATACACATTTAAAACAGGTTTGCTCTTAATATGGCTGATCTTACATTGTAGATATTGCCAGCAATACCAAGAGATGTAGGAATAACCAAAAGTCTTTGTCAGCAATACCTCAGTATTCTCTCAGATGACTCTGTAAGTACACCACCACTAGAAAAGCAATATCAATGTCTTGTTTTCTTCTAACAAAAATTCACAGCATGAGATAAAAAAGAGTGTATGGTTATAACTATATGCACTGAGACACAGGTACCTGTATTGGTAGGCCTTCATGTTTTTCAACTATTTTTTTCAAAGATGTAAATTCTTGTTTCTGTTCTCTTCCAAGGATGATGAAACCTTTCCAAAATTGAGTCTACTCCTAAAGGAAAGAATTTGGTCCAACAGGAGCAAATTCTTACTTTTAAGAATAGAGTCCTACTGAGAAGGGAGGCAAAAAGAGTTGCCTCCCTTAGAAAGTGTATCAATTCACCTAAACATAATGTTCTAATTTCCATCAATGAATTTGGCAAGTCTACTTGCCGTACCACACACCGTAATGAATACTGTTGGTAAAATGACAAATAGTGTAGACTTCTGGGTCCTCCTCTAGGAGTAGTCCGATTTAGGCCTACACTTTGTCAAGGCATGTCTCTTCCAATACTAAGGGCTTTCATGGTAGCTCTGTTTCATGACAATTTTCAGAAAAACTGTAATAATTCCTTGAATTACAGGTGGATTAGATAAAGTGAATTAGTCCTTAGGTTGTCAAACCACACTTTTATCTGCACACTAATAAATTTTCTCCCTTAAAATACAGTTACCCTTTCAGCCCGAATCGGTTCATACAGTGCAGATCATGACAAGACAGCTCATTATATGAGGTATTATGTTGGCGTAGTGGAAATGATGTAAACTTTTATCAAGTGTTCTTGTTTTAATAGGTCTGTTTGTGACAAATTGCAGACAGGCAAGACACAGTGGTACATAGAATTATTGTGTTATTTTCTTTTTAGTCAAGTCCCTAAGTTTTCTTTCTTTTCAGTCCGAGTTTGTAAGTAAAGTTGGAGACAGCGGAGGTGGCATGTATACTGTTAGTATCCTTGTATTGAAATTCAAAGGTGTCACAACAAATGAGCCGCGACGCGAGAAAACCAACAATGTGGTTGTGCGCCCAGCGCAGACTCAGATCAGGCTGGGCATCCGCCCAGTCTGATCAGAGTCTTCGCTGTCCGCATGGAGGTGGCTAAGATCCTTTGCTACGCTTTGAGCACTTAACGAAGAGTCTGATCAAACTGGGTGGATGCCCAGGCTGATCTGAGTCTTCGCTGGGCGCACAACCACATTGTTGGTTTTGTCGTGTCGCGGCTCAAATGTGGATTATAGGAGGCACAGATAATGAAGGGTTTAATCAGAAACCTTTGATTTATTTAATGTTGCTCCATAGAATCATGTGTTTGTTGCCCCTCATTAAGGGGATATCTGTTTTCAAAATTGTCATATGGGGAGGTAAGTTGGCAGTTTTAAGGTCCCAAATTGCATTTTACACGCTGCACATCAGCTTTATGATTGAATATTTCATTATAATGTGTCACATTAGGCTTTCGGCAGTCTGCGGGAAACACTATTAGGGGAGCTGTAAAATGCAATTTGCAACCATAAAACAATGATTTTCTTCCACAGATGACAATTTGCATAACGGTTTTCCAGAGTTCAGAAGTCTGTAGAAATAACAGAAGAAAGGACTTTTGAAACTTTTTGAAACCTGTAAACATTCTTGAAATGATGTTTAAGTCATAGAAGGACCCTACCCTAGAAGAAATTGAGCGGCGACACGACAAAACCAACAAAGTGGCATGTGCGTCCAGCGAAGGCTCAGATCAGCCTTGGCATCCGCTACCCTTTAAGCACACAGCAAAAACTCTGATCAGACTGAGGGATGCTCAGGCTGAATCTTCGCTGGCACACATGCCACTTCATTGGTTTTGTCGTGTTGCGGCTCATATAGTTAAATGTCTCATTCCTTAACCATTTGAAGATATATACAAGGCCCTCAGTGCTCTATGCAAAGCTCATCTAGAGTCTGTAGTTCAGGAAAGGTAAGCATGTAAAATACCTTGTTCATAATTGAGTCGCGACACGACAAAACCAACAAAGTAGTTGTGCGCCCAATGCAGCCTCAGACCAGCCTGGACATCCGCCCATTTTATCAGACTCTTCGCTAAGCGCTTAGATGGTAGCTAAAGGTCTAAGCTACCTGCATGCGGACAGCGAAGGCTCTGATCAGACTGGGCGGATGCCCAGGCTGATCTGAGTCTGTGCTGTGCGCACAACCACATTGTTGGTTTTGTCGTGTCGTGGCTCATATGTGAAATGCCATAAATGAAAATAGTTGAATTTGCAAGCAGCGTAGATCCACATGAGGCAGCTCATCATGAGCCACTTATCTTGATCTACACTGTTTGCCCTCTAGTCTGTGAATTCTCAATATGATATAGATTGGATGAAATTTTTGAAATTTTGCAGAGGCAGATTTTGTCCTCTGCTTTTTAGATGTTGAATGGGTGAAGTTTTATAGTAACTCTTTCATGCTTAAAGGGTACTGCAGCACTTCTGCCCTGCCTAAATCAATTGCAGGGTTAGTGCTTGGATATTTTTTTCTTTCGCCACCACTTTCGCCAAATTGATATTGTTTGTGCCAGATTCTTTTAACTTAAGCCAGTTTTTTACAATATCAAGAATTCTTTGAAAATATCTCCCCCAATCCCCACCCCCCACACATATTCCTTAACTTGCAGTTTATTGTGGTTGCTTAGCCTGGTTTGAGTGTATTACATGACATAATCATTTTCCTCTGACAATTGAAAGAGGTTAACACTGCTAATAAAGCTTAAAATCTTGTAATTAAATCTTTTATCTGCCCTCTGTTTTTCATGAATTGTAGTCTGTTTTCCCTGTTCTATTTTTTAGGAACTTATTATAAATAGCCTAAACCATTTTAAATATCCTAATGATTATTTATTTCTGATTGTTTATTATCACTGTTTCTTTATTATTTATGATAATTAGCTATTATTATTGTGAGACAATCTGGCCCGGAAACTGTTGCTTTGCAAAAGCTAGTATTTGAGAAGCAAAAGCTAGTACTTGAGAGTTATGCTGTGTTGCCTACCCTTACTATCGGTCTCAGTTTTTCATCCTCCTCATGCAAACGAGTTTTATTTTAATGATTGAGAGTTGTTGTAGACTAAGGAATATATAACAATGTTCAAATTCTGAACATTTTGACATAAAAAATCGGCATGTGTAAGACAGCAAATCAAAAGTTATATATATAATTATGTACAAGTTTTACACCATAATCTATTAACGTTCGGATAAATGGTCCCAACAAAATACTTTACGGAGTTTGCAACAAGTGAAAACATTGACCAGCCTGCGCATTCATGCAGTCATATAAGACTCTCGCAAAGACAGTCTATGAATTCTATGATCTGAAAAGTGATAATGAAAAGCGATAATAAAAGTCTCTTAAACGTATTGCACATGCTGATTTGTGTAATAGTGAGACGTGGCTTAAGCGCCTTTTCACATCGTCAACATTCGTCGGTATGTCCTTTGATCTTTTGTACCGTTTTCTAATCGACAATCAACAAGTATAACAGCCCTGTATTTTCACAGATCAGTGAGTTTTATTAGCTCGTAAGGTGTCAATGATGTATTTACCTGAGCAATCAAAAATAATGCCATTAATATACATGGGGACAACAACTTGTGTTCAAGGTTACGTAACATGATTATGCACTGAGCCTTGAGGGATGAAGCGCCAGCTTGGTGTCCTGTCACTGTGGATTACTTGAGGAGCAGATTAACGGTAATTGAAGGTGTTGATGAATGATTGTGGAGATCGTAAAACTTTGCCATACATTTTATTTATTTATTATTTATTTTTTCGCCACTTGTTTTCGCCAAATCAATATTTTTGGAGCCAAAAATTTTTTTTTATCGCATTTGGCGAATTTGGCGAGCGGAAGCGCGAACCCTGAATTGATTTGGTATATACAGACATACATGTGTCACTTTGTGCAGGGATTTACTGCAATTTCCGGGGAAATTCTTCTGTATATTATTAAATGAGCCGCGACACGACAAAACCAACAATGTGGTTGTGCGCCCATTGCAGACTCAGATCAGCCTGGGCATCTGCCCAGTCTGATCAGAGCCTTTGCTGTCCACATGAAGGTAGCTTAGACCCTTAGCTACCCTTTGAGCACTTAACAAAGAGTCTGTTCAAACTGTGCGGCTGCCCAGGCTGGTTTGAGTCTTCACTGGGCGCACAACCACATTGTTGGTTTTGTCGTGTCATGGCTCAAATGCAAAAATGATTAGCTCAATCAAGTTAATATTTCAAAGAAAAAAATGATGCAAATAGGTTTTGAAAATGGACATTCATGGTACAGCATGGTAAGCACCTTTGAGCTCACCAACTGAAGAAAGTTTTATAACAAATGCGTCAAAGGGCTGCAAGAGGTTTGTGTAAATAGGCACTAAATTATTTATTTAAGGAGTGAATTTCATTTTTCTGATGTTTATCAAAGTATAAACTACATTGGGTCGCGTGCTAAGTAAGTGAACCCCAAAGGGGTTCATGTAAACTTTGCTAGCAACCCAATGTAGTTTAAACTTCGATAAACATCAGAAAAATTAAGTTAATTGCTTATATTTACATTCTTTTCTTTCTATTATTTGGCCCTAAATTTGCGTTAGGGGCTAAAGTTGAAGCAGGAAAACATTTATACGCAATTTTTCTACTAAAAGCGGAACAGCGTCAACGACATAACAAGGATGTCATAATGTCGCCTACGTCCAATCAGTGGTGGGACCCTGACTAGACTGCATAGTTATGCAGTCTGGTCGTGGCCTCACTGGCGCGGCTGCCGTACGTATTCGGTCGCGTTTTCTATACTTCATCAAAACAGTTACAATGATGATCGGTTTGACTAGGATACTAGTGGTGTTGACTAGCCTGATGGAGATGATGGCGATTGGTTTCGCTGGTGCTGTTGTCATATATAACTGACTGTTTTCTTTACCTCATTAGAATTGCTACATTGATGACTAGTTGGACTATTACTAGAGTGGGACCATGACCAGCCAGCGCGGCTGGGCAGACTTGTCACGGTCTCACTGGCGCTGTTGTCGTGCGTATTCAGAAGCGTTTTATATACCTCATGAGAACTACTACAATGATGAATAGTTTGTCATTGATTTTAGCAGTGAGACCCTGATCAGCCTGCTCAGCTGTGCGGACTCGTCATGGTCTCACTTGCACGGTTAACGTACGTATTCAGGTGCGTTTTCTAAACTTTATTAGAATTCCTATAGTGATGAATAGTTGGTCTATGATATTAGAAGTGAGACCCTGACAAGCCAGCACAGCTGTGCAGACTCGTCATGGTCTCGCTTGCATGGTTAACGTACGTATTCAGGTGCGTTTTCTAGACTTTATTAGAATTCCTACAGTGATGAATAGTTGGTCTATGATATTAGAAGTGAGACTCTGGCCAGCCAGCTCAGCTGTGCAGACTCGTCATGGTCTCACTTGCACGGTTAACGTACGTATTCAGGTGCGTTTTCTAAACTTTATTAGAATTCCCACAGTGATGAATAGTTGGTCTATGATATTAGAGGTGAGACCCTGGCCAGGCAGCTCAGCTGTGCAGACTTGTCATGGTCTCATTTGCACGGTTAACGTACGTATTCAGGTGCGTTTTCTAAACTTTATTAGAATTCCTACAGTGATGAATAGTTGGTCTATGATATTAGAAGTGAGACCCTGGCCAGCCAGCTCAGCTGTGCAGACTCGTCATGGTCTCACTTGCACGGTTAACGTACGTATTCAGGTGCGTTTTCTAAACTTTATTAGAATTCCTACAGTGATGAATAGTTGGTCTATGATATTAGAAGTGAGACCCTGGCCGGCCAGCTCAGCTGTGCAGACTCGTCATGGTCTCACTTGCACGGTTAACGTACGTATTCAGGTGCGTTTTCTAAACTTTATTAGAATTCCTACAGTGATGAATAGTTGGTCTATGATATTAGAAGTGAGACCCTGGCCAGCCAGCTCAGCTGTGCAGACTCGTCATGGTCTCACTTGCATGGTTAACGTACGTATTCAGGTGCGTTTTCTAAACTTTATTAGAATTCCTACAGTGATGAATAGTTGGTCTATGATATAAGAAGTGAGACCCTGGCCAGCCAGCTCAGCTGTGCGGACTCGTCATGGTCTCACTTGCACTGTTAACGTACGTATTCAGGTGCGTTTTCTAGAAGCCGGGCCGGGTAGCGCAATCGGTAGGGCACCTGACTCGTAAGTCAGAGGTCCTGGGTTCGAATCCCGGTCTGGCCACATACTTTCGTTTCTCCTTCCGCTGATTCAAGAAGGGCAGTTGTCAGTTACTGGCGAAAGTATGTGCACTTAGTACTGGTTAACCGCTTAGGAGGTCTAAGCCTGCCCAGGAATAGTGTGGTTAGGCTAACTGACCGTCCCGACATGACCTTAGTTGTTTACTGTGGACGTTAAGCATCAAATCAACCAACCAACCAACCAAAGCGTTTTCTAGACTTTATTAGAATTCCTACAGTGATGAATAGTTGGTCTATGATATTATAAGTGAGACCCTGGCCAGCCAGCACGGCTGTGCGGACTCGTCATGGTCTCACTTGCACGGTTAACGGACGTATTCAGGTGCGTTTTCTAAACTTTATTAGAATTCCTATGGTGATAATTTGTTGGTCTATGATATTAGAAGTGAGACCCTGGCCAGCCAGCTCAGCTGTGCAGACTCGTCATGGTCTCACTTGCACGGTTAAAGTACGTATTCAGGTGCGTTTTCTTAACTTTATTAGAATCCCTACAGTGATGAATAGTTGGCCTATGATATTAGAAGTGAGACCCTGGCCAGCCAGCACGGCTGTGCAGACTCGTCATGGTCTCATTTGCACGGTTAACGTACATATTCAGGTGCGTTTTCTTAACTTTATTAGAATCCCTACAGTGATGAATAGTTGGTCTATGATATTAGAAGTGAGACCCTGGCCAGCCAGCACGGCTGTGCAGACTCGTCATGGTCTCACTTGCACGGTTAACGTACGTATTCAGGTGCGTTTTCTAAACTTTATTAGAATTCCTACGAGATCAGCTGCGTTCTCTTAAGAGTTACCTCATCAGAATTGCCATAATGATGATTAGTTGATGTATGGTACTAGCAGTTTGACCTGGGGGAGCCAACGCAGCTGTGCGGACTGGTCATGGTCTCACTGGCGCTGTTGTCGTATGTATTCGGAATTGCTACCAAATGAGCTAGTTAGGCAGTGGTACAAGCAGTGTAACCCTGACTAGCCTGTGCTGCTGCGCAGGCTGGTCAGGATCTCACTAGCGCTGTTGTCGTACGTACTCGGAATTCTTACATAATGAGTTAGTTGGGCAAGGTTACTATATGTGGAACCCTGGTTAGCCTGTGCTGCTGCGCATGCTAGACAGGATTTCAGAGATCTATGTTTTGGCTGCTTTTTCTATACCTCATTAGATTTGCTTCAAGGGTATTAGTTTGTCTATGATACTAGCAGTGGGACCCTGACCAGCCAGCACAGTTGTGCAGACTTGTCATGGTCTCACTGGCGCTGTTGGTGTACGTATTCATAGTTCCGAAAACTACGGCTACTTTTAACAGGTAAACATTCCTCCATTAACAGTAAGGTAAAATCACGGATTTGCGTAAGACTTGAATACATGCTGTTCTGTTTGTGAGACTATATCACGTGCTAAGTTGTCGTTGCATTGGTCAGATATATTCTATCAGGTGACTTTGAGTGGCATTCTGGGTGGGGCTCCGAACTGTGTCCTATACTTGACTGAAACTGAAACGATGGTGTTTTGACTCATGATATAAGCAGCGTGACCCTGGACGAGGGCCAGCACAACTGTGCAGGCTGGTCATGGTCTCACTGGAGCTGTTGTTGTACGTATTAAGTTGCCTTTTCTGTGCCTCACTAGAATTGCTGCAATGCTGATTAGTTAGTTTATGATACTAGCACTGGGATCTTGACCAGCCAGCTTAGATGCGCAGGCTGGTCATGATCTCACTCGCGCTGTATCTTACGTATTTTTTTTTCTCTTTTTTTTCTTTACTACATCAGAATTGTAACAGTCCTGATTAGTTGGTCTTTGATACAAGCAGTGGGCCATTGACCGGCCTGCGCAGCTGTGCAGACTCGTCATGGTCCCGCTGCGCTGCTGTTATACATATTCAGCTGCCTTTTTTATACCTTATTAGAATTGTTACAAGTATGATTAGTTGGTCTATGAAACTAGCCGTGAGGCTCTGACCAGCCTGCACAGTTGTGCAGGCTCGTCACGGTCTCACTGAATATCCAGCTGCTTCTTCTCTGCCGTGTTACTAGAGATATATCAATGGGGACTGGTCTTTTGTAAATCTCATTTTTATTGGGTAACAATGATGATTGCCGACCCTGACCAGTTTGCACAGTTGTGTTGACTGATCACCGTCCAACTGGTGCCACTGACATACGCATTCAGGCGTTTAATACTTTGAACGGGCGTGTCACACTGATGATTCTCGACAGTGAGATCCGGGCGGGTTTGCATAGCTGTGCAAGCTTGCCCTGGCCTTGCTGTTGATGTGTGCAGTTTTCATTGTTGCCTATAAAGATACCACGTGTGAACTGACCAGAAAACTCAATGGTTTTAAAGTTACATGACAAAGTTGACTGGGTCATAATAAGATTATGCCATTACCTGGATCATAATAAAATCATGCCATTATCTGATTATCTAGGAGAAAAACAAGAAACATAGTGTTTACTTTTAGCGCAATATGTATTGTATCGTCCTCTATATGAGTTACACTTGTTTACTATAGAGAACTTTTGTTTCTCGGTATTCTGATGCTGAACTAGCTATGTGTGCCGGGAACAGGCTGTTCTACTGAGCAGTCTGTTCTAGGCCCACACTGCGTCAACTGCACTAATTTTACAATTAGATCTGACTTATGTAGAAGGATGAAAAAAAAAAAAAAATGAAAAAAAAAAAAGTTGTCGCTAGATGTAGCATACAGATCGCAGCGGCGCTCGACCGGGGGTCGACGTTGAATCGGCGATTGTTCAGTGCTAAAGCACTGAATCAGCGCTGTTTCGGCGTTTACTCGGCGTTGAGTGCCTGGTGTGACTGGATGCTACTGTGAAACAATTATATTTTATATTATATTACACTTTATTTTGGCGATAAACTAAGCGAGGTCGTTGTTAAATGAATTTTGAGTGCGGAGCACAGTACAATAGCCAAGAATTCATTGTCCCACTTTCATTATAGAACGGCTACTAAATGCCTGTGAATGATGCACATCTGGTACTCAATGTTCTACCGACGCCTTTGCAACGGTATACGTTGTATCGACGTCGGTACAACGTTGTGTTGGATACCCGCTGTGCAGTCACTGCTTCCACAAACATAATAACTTGGAATTAATTGAATCTATTGTAATAATTTCACGGAGTTTTCACGATGGTAAACTGTAATATACTTTTCTCTTTGCTTGTATATATGCTTTTCTTTTTTCTCTTTTACACTCTTTTTCCTAACTTTCGAACGCCAGTGTCAGCTGCGGCCACAGGGATTTCGACTTTGTATGACTGGTTGACAAACTCCTTTTTTCATCTTGTGAGTCCAGTATATCCAAATGGGTAGTTCAGTAGTTTCCTGGAGAATGTCGATTGGTCTGTTTTACAATAAAGCATATGGGATGATCAGATCAACTTCTTTAGGTAAGATAGTACTTGATTTCTCTCGATTGTTTTTTCTTTTTAAACTTAATAAATCACATATCCTTTTTTGTAACAGTCTTGTCAAAAGTATCTGTAGCATAGAAAGGGTGACAGTTGTCCTGTTATTGTTACTACTGTCGGGCGATATTGAATCAAATCCAGGACCAAATTCTCAAACTGAGCACAGCATTTCGATTTTGCATTGTAACATTAGAAGCATACGTAACAAGCTAGAGCATATTTTAAATAATTTTTGCGATTTCGATCTCTTGTGCTTCACGGAAACACATCTTGATAATAGCGTTACTGATGAAACTGTCAATCTTTCTAAAAAGTTTGATGTACCATATCGTAAAGATAGATCTTGTCATGGTGGTGGAATTTTGGTTTATATAAATTCATGCTTAATACATACGAGACGTACTGACTTAGAAATATTTTGGGACGAATCTATTTGGGTTGAAGTTCGCATAAATAATCATCCACATCTTCTCGGTATCTTTTATAGTCCTAAATCACAAGATCAAAACTTTTTTAGAGCTCTTAATCTAAATATTGAAAAAGCTATTGAGTCTACTGGAAATCTAATAATTCTGGGCGACTTGAATGAAGATTTGTTGAATCATAATTATCGTAATTTACAAGATGTTTTAACTATTAATTCCTTACAAAATATTATAAATGTTCCTACACGTGGGAGAGCACTTTTAGATCCCATTATAGTACCGGATGATTTAACAATTTATGATAGTGGTACAATTACAAATCCAGCTAATATTTCAGATCATTCGGCGACTTATTTAATTGTGCCTCATGATTATTCTGTTTCTTGTGCATATAGCCGCAGAATCTGGCTGTATAAAAGAGCAGATTTTGCTCAACTTGATGAATCACTAAGACTGTTTAATTGGGAATGTCTAAAGGAAGGCACCGTAAATGATTGCTGCGAACTGTTTACAAATAAGTTTATCGAATTTGTCAATTCTGCTATACCTCATAAAGATATCACTGTTCGACCTAGTGATAAACCTTGGTACGATACAGAAATTCGTAAATATTCCAGAAAACGTGATCGTCTGAAGTCCAAAGCTATTAAATCCTCGTTATTGTCAGATTGGTATAAATATAAAATTATTCGTAATAAAGTTAATAATCTTAAAACACATGCAAAGGAGGTGTTCTATAATAATCTTGAATTATCATTACTTACTAGTTATAGTAATAATAAGAAAGATTTTTGGAAAATTGTACGACATTTTGTTAATAAAAAAGATTCAGTGTCCACGATACCACCTTTACGAACTCTTTCGGACTCTGGCGAGACCATCTTTCATGTCTCTGATGAAGAAAAAGCCAATTGCTTGAATTCTTACTTCGCTTCTGTGTCTTCTTTAGACGATTCGCAGGCTACTTTACCACCTTTTACTGATCTTACTGATAAAGTTTTATATAATGTAATTACAACTGAACAGGAAATAAAGGATATCATAGATACGTTGGACATAAATAAAGCATCAGGACCCGATCTGATTAGTAATAAGATGATCAAATATGTATCAGGAGCTATTGCCATACCGTTGTGTATAATTTTCAATCGTTCTATGTTCGAAAGTATATTTCCTGATATTTGGAAAATAAGTAATCTAGTACCGCTGTTTAAAAAAGGAGAAAGGGCAATGCCTTCTAATTACCGTCCTGTAGCCTTATTGAGTAATTTTGGTAAAGTTCTAGAACGAATTGTTTTCAAACATATGTATAATCATTTGTGCAGCAATCATCTATTATATAAATATCAATCAGGATTTCGACCTGGACACTCTACTACTTTCCAGTTAATAGATATTTTTCATCACATTTGCCAGTCGTTCGACGAAAAGCAGTATTCGTGCATGGTCTTTTGCGATATATCAAAGGCGTTTGATAAGGTATGGCATAGGGGTCTCTTGTTTAAACTTCGCCAAAACGGTATCAAAGGTAATCTTTTAGGTTGGATCGCAAATTACTTGTCATCAAGAAAGCAAAAAGTTCATATCAATTCTGCATTATCCACGCAACTTACAACATCTGCTGGTGTCCCACAGGGGTCAGTTTTGGGACCACTTTTATTCCTTATATATGTGAATGACATAACAGAAAATCTTTTAAGTTTAACTCGTCTTTTTGCTGATGATAGTTCTTTGTTCTTTTCTGCTGCAAATCCTAGGGATATAGAAGGTATTCTTAATTATGACCTGGTTTTGATATCATCATGGGCAAAAGTGTGGTTGGTAGATTTTAATCCTGTTAAAACCGAAGCGTTACTTTTTAGTCTTAAACCTGTTGAATACATACCCTCACTTAATTTTAACGATATTGAAATAAAATTTGTAGATAGTCACAAACATCTAGGTGTAACTTTTACACATAATGGACACTGGCACACACATATTGACACTATTCTAAAATCTGCATACAAAACGGTGGGTATTATGCGTAAATTGAAATATACTTTTAGCCGTGAGGCGTTAAATCAGATGTATATATCGTACGTTAGACCTTTGTTAGAATATTCTTCTATTGTATGGGATGGTTGCACAGAACAGGATAAAAATGCTTTAGAAGTCCTTCAAAATGAGGCAGCTCGTATAGTTACTGGATTAACAAGATCGGCCAGCATTGAAAATTTATATAAAGAATGTGGTTGGGATTCACTTGTAAAAAGAAGGCATTTTCAAAAATTATGTTTTATGTTCAAATGTATTAACAACCTTGTTCCAGATTATATAACGGATATTGTTCCGCCTCGTGTTCGAGAGATCTCAAATTATCCCTTGCGTAATCGTGAAAATGTTTCAAATATGTACACAAGAACGGAAATTTCACATAAATCATGTATACCTTCCTCTATTTCCTGCTGGAATAATCTACAATCTGATATTAGGGAGGCGAATACATATTCATCCTTTCATCAAAGACTGAAAACTTTAATTTATGACAATATTAAAGTTCCTATTTACTTTGTTAAGGGCAACAGAAAATTATCCATTCTGCATGCCAGAATTCGTAACAACTGTAGTGACCTAAAAAGTGATCTATTTCGTAATCATCTATCTGCAAACAGTTGTTGTTCCTGTGGGAACGATAATGAAGATGCTCTGCACTATTTTTTTGAATGTGAAAACTTCAACTATTTAAGAATTTTAATGTTTCGTAAAACCCGATCGTTGCATCCTCTTAGTTTAAATATGATACTTTACGGTAAACCTGGTTTATCTAATGATGAAAATTTTCTTCTTTTTCAGGCTGTCCAACAGTATATAAAAGACAGTGGAAGATTTAATTAGATCTGTTTTTCTTCCCATACATTTTCTGGTTTACTGGGGCTAATGGCTGACACTGTGGTTCTCGAGTTATTGGTCTTCTTGATTTCTTTTTTTTTTTCTTCTGTCTTTCCTTTTTTCTATTATTTATTTTTTGATCCTGTTTATGTGCAGTTACCGTCATGGTCCTAAATATTGAGACAAAGTGCCAGTTGTACGGTATGGTGTGGGCTTGGATCAGACAGCTGCCAACGGAGCGGTCTGATCTGAGTCCTCACTGTATTCCGCACAATGTACATTAAACCCAATATACTGTGAGCTTAAAGTGTCTCAATGTTTGGAATTATGACGGTGACTGAATTGTTAGTTGTTAGCCATGTTGCTGTTGTATTGAATATTGTAGGGGGAGGGCTGTAACTAATGTTGTGAGAACTTGTAGCCCGACCCCATTGCTACTATTTGAGCAATAAAATATGTTTAAACTAGATTGGAGAACCTTGGTTTATTTTGACATCACTTAATGTTGCGTGAACCGATGTAGTTATTGAAGTGTTAACTATATTATGTCCTAATGGTTTACCATAGGGCTTTACAATGAATGCACTGATAATGTAAATATTTGGTTATAAGACAGGATTTTTTTCCTTCCAAAACATTTCCAAAATTCTAGATCCATCGTACAAGATGGATTTAGGTGTTGGCTATGTTTTGGAAGAGGAAAATCCATCTTATAGCTAAATTACACGAGACTGATTTACATATTTGGTGTAATTCTGGAAGGGGAAGCCTCCATCTAATAGCCAAAATATAGTAAATGCCGTGTTCCTCCTTCCAGGTTTGGTTCAAAGAGCCTTAGAATCTTTAGAGTGTTACTACTCAAGAAACATTTAGAACAAAAGCAGGTAAGATTTTCCTCTAGCTATTCTTTTTGTTGACAGTTTATATAGCTGATGAAATAATTGTTTGTATGTATCCGTACAGTTGTTCCAGGTAACAATAGATCCTGAGGCAGGTCCTGAAACTCTTTAAAATAGTTGTGAAGAGGGGCTAAAGAACCAGTTCTTAGAAATTATATCGGTGGTACCCATCAAAAAAGTTCACAATTTTTCATTCAACATAAATCGTTACTACTGGATTTGTATTAAAGATTTGCTATGTAATAATATATAAATTCATGTTCTCTTGGTAATTTTATTATCTTGCATTCTGACATGTATTTCAGATAGAGGAGAAGGCCATGGTTCCTGCTAAAGAAGCCAAGGAAATTCTCTACAACATGTTTGCTCAAAACTTTGTCACCATTACAGTAAGTAGTGCCATCTATGTGTCACTGACAAATACTGGGGCAGATCTATGGATGAAAATGGGGAACACTCAGAACACACTGTACATAGGATTACACTATTTGCTCTTTTTTTCCAGACATTACCTACTGTATTTATTTGGTTATAAGACAGGGATTTTCCCCTCAAAAACAACCCCAAAAATCTAGATCCATCTTATAAATCAATATGACAGATCTAGATTTTTGCGATTGCTTTGAAGGGAAAATCCTGTTGTATAGCAGAATTACTGTAAAACATATTGGTAGTTAAGGCAAACAACCCTAAAATTTAAGGCTGTTGCCAATATATTATTTTCAATACATTTAGATATGCACAACATAACAGAGGTTCAGATAAACAGGAGTGCCGAGATACTTTCTACAGTAGAACTTCATTGGCTCGTACAGGCTTGGGACCATGAAAATTAGTTCCAGCCAAGGGTAGTTCTAGCCATCCAGGGTTAGTTTCCATATAAAGTGACCTCTAGGGATCAAGAAAAGAGTTCTAGCCAGGCAGGGTCAACGAGCCATCAGGGTTCGAGCCATTGAAGTTCTTCTGTATATTGTTCCATTAAACTACAACCCATTAGAATCACCTTGATGAGGCGATTCTTATAGATGCCACAATATATGAGCCGCGACACAAGAAAACCAACAAAGTGGTTGTGTCCTCAGTGCAGACTCAGATCAGACTGGGCATCCGCCCAGTCTGATCAGAGTCTTCGCTGTCCACATGAAGGTAGCTTAGACCCTTAGCTGCCCTTTAAGTGCTTAGCAAAGAGTCTGATCAGACTAGGTGGATGCCTAGGCTGATCTGAATCTGTGCTGGGCGCACAACCACTTTTTTGGTTTTCTTGTGTCGTGGCTCAATTATAGTTTAATAGAAAAGTTAGAAAAATTGTCACAGAGTTGCATCAAATTTTCTTAATTATCTGAAGACATGGTATATCATGAATGCCAAAAGTAATATCCAGCAATATGTCATTTTTATTAAACTGCCAAATTTTGATACCACAGATATTAAGTGTTTTACAGTACACCAGACTGGTTTAGACATAATAAGGTCATTCTAGCTTGGGATAGTCTCATAGCCAAACAAAAATGGTACCAGTAAAATCAGCTTGTTGAACTTATTAGAATTATTAGTTATTGGAATGGTTGTTCCAAGGAGAGTTCAAACATTGCTGTCAATTAGGCAGGCAGCTAGACATGGCTGACATAAGAAAAGGCTACCACACCATGATTTTGGTACAGAGCTGGATAAGCACTATTTGTAAGAAAAGTCTAGATCCTAGGTGAGGAAATTTGTTATATTAAACGATTTAGGGTTCACAATTGTTTTTCTTTCTATGATAAAGTTATCAGATATATTAGCAACAGCATAATTGTAAAGAGAAAGTCTTCATATACATACAGTTTCAAAGTTAAAAATGACTATTTTGTATTTCAGGAGATATCCAAAACCCCCGACCATGCCCCAGCCAGAACATTCTACCTGTTCAGAGTAGATATACCTCAGTTAGCAAGGATGTTGCTAGAAAATTCTTATAAGGTAGTTAGTTGCACTAGCTATAGAAAGACAAAGCTGTTGGTATGGGGAATGTGGGATGATAGGCTTTAATTTAAGGTGAAAGGGTACACTTTCAGGGAAAGCAACTCTACCATTTTCATATTTGCTTCCCTTCCCAATGGGGTCAACTCTTATAGGAAGGAATTTGGTCCTGCAAATTCTTTCATATAAGAGAAAACCTCTTTACAGAAGGTTTGTCATCCAGGGAAGAAAAGAGGAAGTCATGAATTTGATCCAGTTGGTAAAAATGATCGAAAAACATGGTCTGCACATTGACCTTAAAGACAGAAGTTTTGAGTCTCCATAAAACATGTTGTTGGATCATAATGTTAGTTTTATGAAGAAAGTATCTCAGTTATGAAGTGTTATAGGTTTACAAAATGAAGGCATATTAAGAGATATTTAGGATATACACCTTTCCTATAATTCAGAGTCTGTTCGAGTTTTGTCCCTTGCAACGCCTATGATGTCATCTATAGGATAGGATATTGTTTTTCATTGTGTAACCAAATAAATGCCGGTTTTCCGTATATTCAAAACTAACATTCAACGGTTAAGATTAAGACAACTATTTTGTTCCAACTGTATTTAGCTCTTACTTTGTCGGAAAATAAGCTTTATAACTTATAGCTTTTGGGAATTTGACACAAAACTAAAAGATTTCCCACTAAAATTTCAGGCCAAAATTACCGTTATCAAAAGAGTATGTAGGCTATCACCAGTAAAGCTTCCAAAACATAAGGAAAAGAAAGAAAATAACGGAAGATGTTCAGACCGATATTACAAAAGATACAAAACGAACGATTAGCTGATTATAAAGCAGACACACGCTAAAAATGACAACAAAGTGTGCTGACACGGAATTCGTTTGTGTAATCCCCGAATTGCACGCGTTGCCGCAATAAACAAACACCCTTGATGATTGTGTATTACCTAGACACGTGTTCGGAAGGCAGCTTTAAGAACACCTACCGTGAAATGGAAACGATCAAATAAATAATACCGAAGATAAGTAAGAGATGGAAAAAGAATAATATAAATTCAACCTTGGGTTAAAAATTACGGAAAACTGTCTGGATGCTGATGTTTTTAGATCCGTGTATCGCACAAGAAACTATAAATATCAGCGCTATAATCTGTCCGGTACGTGGTCCGGTAATAATACGTAGTTACTATCTGAATGTTGGGAAAATGGAAATAACTTTTCAGATTTACGAAACTTATTTATACGAAATGTAGCTTTTTTATATTGAACAAACGTGAATGTATTGCCAGGATGTTAAAACACGGCGTCGATGAAAGGGGTCATAAAAATCAAGAGCGACTTGTCGGGATTCTCATTATGATATTAAAATAAATAAATAAATAAAAATATATATAAATAAAAATGTTACATGAAAACGGGGCAATCATACTTTAATTTGGTCTTTCAATGATTTTTTTGCAGTTTACATTTACTAAACGTCTGCTTTATGCATGTTATGTGTGCTTGCAGTTGTATTGAATTATATGGGATATCCTATAGATGACGTCACAGTCTACTTGGGTAGATAACTCGTGCGCGACTAAATCGATTTATAGGAAAGGTGTATATCTAATAGATTCTACTGATGTGTGTTGTTGGCATTCACTTAGGAAATAAAATACAGATTTGCTCTAGGTCACCATTATATCATTTTGGCTTGAATCTATTTTTTTTCCAACTCCTTTTGCTGTAAACAAGGGCATGCAATTTTTCAAACTTGGACTACTGTACATTTTCTAATAAATGCCCTGGGGCTATTGCAGTCCACAATCCATATATATGAGCCGTGACACGACAAAATAAAAAATGTGGTATGTGCTCCCAGTGAAGGCTTAGATCTGGCTGGGCATCTGCCCAGTGTGATCAGAGTCCTTGCTGTCCGCAGGGAGCTGTCTTAGACCGTAAACTACCCTTTTAGTGCAACGAAGACTCTGATGAGACTCTGCAGATGCCCAGGCTGATCTGAGTCTTCACTGAGCACACATGCCACTTTGTTGGTTTTCCTGTGTCAAGGCTCATATGGCATTCATGAGACAAAATTTGGACACTCAATAACAAACTTTGGTGGTCTAGCCAATCTTAGTAGAATTTGGCCACCTTATTTCACAGAATAAGTATGTTGTTGAGGGTGAGATGTGTATGAGAAGAATTATGGTAATTTAGTATTGGTTTTGTGGATAGTTTTGAACGTGTGACAGCAAAGCATCTACTGTGAAAGAATTTGTGTGTGTGCAGCTTTCCATTTTAAGATTAAGATTAAGATTTATTCAGGAATTAAGGTCATTTAACAAAGTGACATATACTATCTAAAAGCGATTTTTGAAATTAAAGTTTAAAAATTAATCAACAAGAGAGGTATTTAAGAGCACACTTAAATGATATTTATGTATATATCTATATGAATTTAATTTAAGAAAAATAAAATTATCACAGTGAATTTGACTAGAACTTAAGGAGTTTTGGAATGATCTAGGCTGCTAGAAGTTAAAAACTAACACCCACACCCATTTTCACTGATTCGAAAGATTCGATCTTAATACCCATGGATAGCCCATAAAGCCTCAATGGCTTATTTCCAATGGGGTCCATTTAGGTCCGAACAAGACTTTGGCACGGAAAAATATGAAATATTGCACAGGTTAACATTGAAAGCTCTATAAAAGGGAAGATTTTTATCACCCAAGAGTGCTCGAAAAGGAAAGACAAAACCAAAGGTCATATCTGTCACACACACAAGTGGACCAAGGGAGCGAACCCGCAGGCCATCACATACTGACCCGTCAAGGAACTGGAACCAGAGTGTCACTTTAAGCTTCTCCACGAACCACCCCTTTTGGTTTTTAGGGTGGGATGTGGGATTTGATTGTATTAATTCCTGATCATTGCCTATCTTTTTACTTTACATAAGTGGTCCATCCCACATGTGTGAATGACATATAGAGATATATAAGCCAGTTCTAATGCCCCATGTTTGACCTGAGAGGAATCTCAAACCACAATATTTAGGCTCTGTCATGACTACCATATTTATTCAGTTATAAGGTTTTCCCTTTGGAAACAAACTCAAAATGTAGATCTGTCTTTTAAGATATAGATTTCTGGGATTGTTTAAATAGGAAAAAAATCTTAAAGCAGACTTATACAATACTGGTTGAAATATTTTGGTTGTTCTATAAGGGGACAGCCATGTTGTATAACTGAATACTCTAAAGTGCTCATGTACTGGACACCTATAAACGTTAATTTTCCATTTGTCCCAAATGGAAAATTAATGGTTTTAGGTGTCGCAATATTTAAGGACATTATGATTAATACAGTACACAGCTGCAAATAGTTGTACAATTACATGCAAATCCTTTATGACCATTGCAGCTTGTCTGTTTATCTGACACACACTTTTTTTACAGGCTCTGTTAAATGCCATGCTGAAGAGAGAGACAGAAGTGAATGAAAACAGGTACCAAATTTTGTGTTTATTCCCCTGTACTGTAAAACAAACAGGTATTTCTCCTAAATGACCCCAAATATGTAAATCAAGGCCAAGTTTTTAAAAAATAACGACGTCGTTAGTTAACGATGCATTAAAATTTTAAAAGCTACTATCTCAAATATGCCAATATATTTTGTTGAAAAAATATCAGTGTATTTAATCATAAAGTCATAAACTCTAAACAATTTGACCTCTTAATGAGCTTGTTAGGCTAATGATGTTTTGAATAACTTGGCACAATTGTATTATAATTTTGCTGTGTTTTATTTTCTTCCAGAAAACAGGATCCATCTTATAAGATGTATCTAGATTTCTGGGTGGTTTTGGAGGGAAAACACCTCCCCTGCTCATCTTATAACCAAATGACTACATTTATTTAGTCACATAAGACGTAAAGTGACAGATGAGCATCCACCATTTATCCAGGCAATAATGTATCTGGGCGGGTTGTTCAAAACTAATGACATCATTTCATAATGAGATGTTAATGTATGCAAAAATACTGCCATTTTGTAAGCTAGAACATTAGTGCACTTGATTTTATAGATATTAGAAGACTTACTGGATCCTTAACTAACAATTTTTGTTAAGCTAACAATGTTTTGAACAACTGGGAACAGCTTTAATACAGTGAATTGCACATTCATAGACCAAATTGTACTTGCAAATGGGTATTGGCAGCTAACATGTACATTAAAACAGGTCTCTTTATTTCAAAGTTCTTGTGAAGTCTTTGAACTCTAGTGTTTTCCTGCAGTCAGTCTGAACCTTGTTAGCATGTCTGACTTCAGAGGGTCTTGAGTTTCTTCCAGCACATAATGGATTGGATGTAATGCCTGTCATTGTTTCCTTGGTTATGTAACTGTTAAACCATGGTTTGTCTGCCCATATGCGGAGATAATCCACAAGTGTTTTTGTATAAATGGTGGAAAAATAGGAAAGTGTATCCATATGCCTTAAACTTTTTCTTCATCGCTTGAGTCTGTTTGCAGACGATTATTGGAGAAACAAGAGCGTGTTGATGCTATAATGGCCTCCCTAGATGATGAGGTGCAGAAAGAAGAAATATTGCAGACAATCACACCAGCTGAGAAAACACAACTTACCAAAGTGAAACACATGGTTGACATGTAAGTATACTGTATAATGTTTAAGATAGCATTATTTCCATTATATCAAAGAATATAGTGTGGATACATTTCCGATTTTCACTTCATTTCAACTCCTTTTATCTGAAACTACTGATATCTCAAAGTAAATTTTCTGGTCCCAGAAAATTTACTTTGAGATATAAATAGTTTGGAATGAACTACAACTTTGAGATATTGAGAGTTGACTATTTAATTTTGAGTTGACCAATTGCTGGCAAATGGTGGAGACAACAGATTTCTCTTCAGGAACAGCCTGATCTTGGTGAACACTGTTTTTTTTGCATCATATCTGATATTAATATTAAACAGTAATGAACCCATATTTGTGCATGTATAAGATTTTCTTCTGCTTGGTCTTTCATCTATTTACGTTCTCGTTAACCATTTATGATATAGCCTTCAGAAAGATCATTTGCACTGTATTTTGGTTCAGTGAAAAGTTGGCGCAAAAGACAGATGACTCCTTAAGAGACGTTGCAATGTCAGCATGTTTGACTTTGTGATAAATTATTTTGACTTGCAATAAGATAAGCTAAAAAGTTTCATTTTACCTGAAACACATTGAAAGTTTAGAACAATTAATGTAATTTGAGCCACAACTATACAAAACCAACAAAATGGAATATGCGCCTAGCAAAGACTTAGACTGGGCAGTCCCCCAGACTCCCTGTGTGCTTAAAGGGTTGCTAAGGGTCTAAGCTCCCTTCATATGAACAACAAAGACTCTGATCAGACTGGGCGGATGCCCAGGCTGATCTGAGTCTTTGTTGGGCACACATGCCACTTTGTTGGTTTTGTCGTGTTGCAGCTCATTTGCTTTTCTGGCCTATTTTCAGGTTGGACCAAAGTGAACTACAGCTTGATGAGACCATCTTTATTCTAGAGACTTTTATCAAATATTCTGATGAAAAAATCAAATTGAAATTATGATGATTGTTTAAGGAAATAAAACTTGTTGATCTAGTTGGTCCATGTTGTGTTTTCAACTTCCATTTATATAACCAAATTCGGTATAACTGTAAACTTTAGGTCATCTTAAGGTGAACACTTTCAGGGGAAGCAACTCTGCCAATATATTTTACCTCCCTTCTTAATAAGGCTGAACTATTAAAGGAAGAATTTTCTCCTCTGGGAGCAAACATTTGTTTATTTAAGAGTAGATCCCATTTTGAAAGGGTTTTGTTGTGCAGGCAAACAAACAGGAAGTCAATGTGTTGACACTACTAAATGACAAAATAGCAGACAAAAGTATTTAGGCCTGCAAAATTAAAAAAAAGTAATGTCCAAGCTGTATTGAGAATTCAAAGAATAGAGGGCAAACTGTGAAGATCCAGATGAGATTGCTCATAATGAGCTGCCACATCTGGATCTACATTGTTTGCAAATTCAACTATTTTATTTTTTTACTTTTTCAGGGTTAGCACAGTCTAATGTACAAAAAAATGAAATAGTGGTACTGAAGTTTTGTTTCCAGTGACCAATAAATAGACTAAGGGTGTGAGGAAACTAAGGAATATGCTTTCCGCAAAGACAGAAAAAGTTTAGGATCATCATTGTTTGTTGTCAATGCTCCAGGAGGATCCTGTCTTTTGAACAGTGAAGAAGCAAGCAGGCCAGTATATGCATTTTGTCAGTCTGATCACTGCAGTCGGGAGCTATAGGAAACTAAGAACTAAAATCATACCATACAAGTTTGAAGTTTAGACATAAAAATAATCTGAAACAGCCCAAAATGCCAAACTACTGCTTTTTCCGATATCCTAATTGGCAGCTTGAGGCATTATTTAGGCCATTTAGCCTATATTAGAGCATTTAGGCTGCTAGGTCAGCTGAAAACAGAACCAGGCCCAGAGGTTATAAAACTTGAGTACATTCTCAAACTCAAAATAAAGCACACAGATTGGCTGCCTCCGAGCACATGCCCGGAGGCAGCCAATCAGTGTGCTTTACTTTGAGTTTGAGATTATTCTCAAGTTTTATAACCTCGAGCCCTGGTGGAAAGTGAATTCTGAAGTAAAATCCCGTGAAAGAGTAACACGTCAGAGAAACAAAAAAAGCTGATACAGTTTATCTGAGTCTGTTTATGTGCAGTAATGACAGCTTCAAACCAACAATACCAACGAAATGACATGTGCTCCATGCAGAGACTCAGATCAGCCTGGGCAGCTGCCCAGTCTGATCAGAGTCTTCACTGAGCACTTAAAATGTAGATAAGGGTCTAAGCTATCTCCATGCTGACAGGGAAGACTCTGATCGGACTGGGTGGATGCCCAGGCTAATCTGAGTATTTGCTTGGCACACATGCCACTTTGTTGGTTTTGTAGTGTTGCTGATGCATGTAATGTTACAACACTGCCCATGTCCCCTAGCATTGGCTTCAGCGGAACACTATGCCTATGCCTATAAAAAGTCACTGTCCTTTAATTGCCAGTATGGTAATCTACACAGACTTAAAACACATCCTGACAAATTTATGCATCACTAAAGGAAAGGCAAATGATTAACTGTTACAGTAAACACATATGAGCCGAGACATGACAAAACCAACGAAGTATCATGTGTGCCCAGTGAAGACTTGGATCAGCCTGGGCATCTGCCCAGTTTGATCAGAGGCTTTGCTGTTGGTATGGAGGTAGCTTAGACTCTTAGCTACCATTTAAGCGCACAGCGAAGACTGATTAGACTGGTGAATGCCAGGCACAGTCCCAGGCAAGCAAATTACAACAACCAAAGCACAGGCATCAAGAATGGGGAATAAGTTGGTAAAGGTTGTCCATAAGCCAGTAAACATGCAGTACTTAAAGTTTGATCAACTTTAATGGTACATGCATGAAAATGGTACTTAGACAAAGAAGGACTTCATTTCCAGCAAAGATTAATTAACTATTGGGCTTTGAAGTTAATTTTATTAATAGTCCTGTCCTCCAATCGTATACAAGGCATAAAAGTAGATTTAGCAAACACCTGTCTTAACCTCGTTTTGGAACATTCTTGTTCAACACAATTGCTTGTATGGATATGGTATGATATTTATTTAGATAGTTATAAGACATAGAAGATATTTGACTTTTTCAGTGTAAGATCAATTTTTATTTCACGGAATGAACACCAAAAGCAGTATTTTCACGAGTGGCGAAGCCACGAGTGAAAATACCACTTTTGGTGTTCATGAGTGAAATACAAATTCATCTTACACTGAAAAAGTCAAATTTTCTATTTCTTTTATGCTTGAAAATCGCAATAATTCTGTTTATTCAAGAGTGTCAGCCATCACGAAAGAAACGCAACTTTTTTTCTAGCCGTTTTGCGTCAAATTTCATGCTTCCAGCGTGTTTATTGGGTATGATTTTGGTTGTAAACAAGTTTGCAACTGAAAAATAGCTTCAAATATCATTTTGATAAACAGGTCTCAAAAAAATGCTAAGAAAGAATGCCTACAGGAGACATAGATGGCCTGACGTCGCGTGCAGTAACAATGTAACGTTGGCGCTTTAAGTGACGTCATTAACATACAGTCAAACCTGTCTTAAGGGGTCACTCAAGGGAAGCCCAAAAATTGGCTGCTTAAGACAGGTGACCCCTTAATACAGGTTCATTTGCATTGTATTTTGGTTCAAGGGACCCGGAAAAGGTGGCTGCTAAAGGCAGGTGACCCCTTAATAGAGGTGACCACATAAGCAGGTTTGACTGTAGTAATGATGTGCAAACATGCGTGACGTATTTTTTGTCAAGCCAGATAAGATTTAGCCAATTAATCAACAAAAAACTTGAGGCTATTTCACAAAATCCTATTTCTGAAAAAGTGAAATCGAAAGTGATAATTTCACTGTTTGAAACAGTGAGATTATCAGTTTCGATTTCACTGAGAAATCTCAGTAATTCATTGAAAAGTATAAAAGAAAATTGTTTCTTTCTAAAACAACCCCAAATAAGACTGATGTAAATTTTCAGGCTTCTTTAGGAAGGGAAAAATCCATCTTACAGCTGAATTACTTGTAAAACTGATTTAGGTATTAGGGGTCATTGTTGAGGAAGAAATTCCTGTCTTTGTAACCAGACAAATGAGCCACAACACGACAAAATCAACAAAGTGGCAAGCGCCCAGCGAAGACTCAGAACAGCTTGGGCATCCATCCAGTGTGATCAGAGTCTTTGTTGTCAACATGGAGGTAGCTTAGACCCTTAGCTACCCTTTAAGTGCACAGCAAAGAGTCTGATTAGGCTGGGTGGATGCTCAGTCTGATCTGGGTCTTCGCTGGGCACACATGCCACTATGTTGGTTATGTTGTGTCTCGTCTCAAATATGGTACTTTAAAACTCTGTACCAATGACAGACGTACCTGACCAAACAGTGAAGACCCAATCAGAAGAGCAGTCATAGGGTCTTCGCTGTTTGCTCTTCAACAAAATATTCATACAATATACAGTGAGAGGGAAATTAGTCTTGTCCAAATTTAGGGATGGAACGCATACATGTACTAAAAAATAAGTGAGATTAGAAATTATGGGAACCAGCTTTCAGAAGGGCAAAATTAAGTGACATCTTACCCTAGAAGGACATGGTTTGTATGCTAACCTTTTGGCAGGTGGGCAATGTCTCTGTGATATGCACACCAACTGAAAATACTGCTTCCAAGATTTCTGATGATCTTGATTTACATGAAGAAATTAAGCTGGTACCATAGCATAAGTGGTGACAAAAGGGAAAACGACCCTTTAAAGAACAAAGTCATATTTTGAAATGTACATCTATGATCTGAGACACTACCATCATGACTATAACAACTGTGTATTGGAACGCTTTAAGCTGAATGGACACACCTCCATATTTTTCTGCCACTTCTACAAAGGGGAACAACTTTTCATGTCTTCCTGTTAGCTTCCCTGGAGGAGAAAACCTTTCAAAATGGGGGCCCACTCTTAAAGGAGCTCTCTAGGAGCAAATTTTTGTCCTTTAAGAGTGATTCCCCATTGAGAAGAGGCAAAAATAAAATGGCAGAGTTGCTTTCCCTGAAAGAGTTGCTTCCCCTGACACATTAGCCTTAACTAGTAACATACTGACCTCAATGATGGACTAGCCCTGGTTTATTTTTTATAGAATGTAAAATTGCGCTATGGCTGGAAGAACTTCTTCCAATTTTACATTTTTATTAAGAAGAACTAAACATAATCTTCATAGATCATGTGTATAAAACACCATATAATGAGCTGTTTAGATTAGCCTGGAAGAAACTTGTGAAAGAGTCAAAGGCTCGCTTAATTTTATTGTATCTCATTTTAAAACCTTTCAAATCCCACTGATTTGTTGCAGTACAGAACCTCTGTTTTTTTTCTAAAACAAAAAGGGAAAAAAAAAAAAAAAATGTGGGACACTCAGCAAACACAGGACCACGGGCCATTTGCCTTCCTGCTGAAGTTACCATTGGCCCATTTATCTTGACATACTGGGGAACAGACCCTAAAAAGCAATCCGTTTTCTCATATTGTCCTGTACATATACAGAAATCATTTTAAAATTTGAAATAGCCCCTTGAAAATGTCACAAATACCAAGTGTGTCACCTAAGAAGTTTAGGCAAAAAAAAAAAAAAAAAAAAAAAACAATTTTAAGGACTTGGCATATGACGTTTTAATAACAAGAACCACAACTCTGGCTATTCTTTTCTTTCATTATCTGCCCTTGAAATGTTTGAAAAAAAAATGCTTTGTAATTCACTTTTTGTACATTAAGATACCTGAAAAGACTGAAAGATTATGTTTTGACCAAGAAACAGACAACTTATCTTCAGTTATCTGCTTACCTTTACCCAATATTTCCCCCCTTAGCTCTCTCTGTGTACTCTTTAAATAGGAAGTGTCTCCAGGTACAGAACGGTATCCGGAGACTCTGGGTCTCCACTCTCCAGGTATTGAGCCTTCAAATTAACAACAACTACTCCATACATGTGTCATAGGGTAAAGATTAGCTATATCATACACTTGTACTGCCTTGCGGTACAAGCCAGCGTTTATAGCTTCGTGGTAGAGTGTTGGACTTTAGATGGGACCCCTGTTGGATCCGCGGCCGGGGCATGAGATTTTATAAGAGTCTGACAAATGGTGCCCAACGTAAATGACCCACATGTGCATTAGAACTCCTTAAGTCTCGTTTCCAGTGACTCTTGTAACTCCTGAGAATTCGAGGACGAATTCAATATGGAAGGGAAGAATGTCAAAGGGTAAAGATTGGGTATATCATACACAGTACAAGCCAGCTTTTATAGCAATAGCGGTAGAGTGTTCGACTTTGGATCAAACGGTCCCCGGTTCAACCCTCGGCTGGGGCATGAGATTTTTAGCTCACCTGAGCCAGCGGCTCCGGGGGAGCTTATAGGATGGTAAGGCTCCGTCATCCGTCGTCGTCGTCCGTCGTCGTCAGTCCGTCCACAATTTCAAACGACTTCTCCTCTGAAACTGCTGGGTCAATTGTAACCAAATTTTATATGTGGCCTCCAGAGGAAGGGGGAACGAAAAATTGTTCAAACGGTCCTGGTCACATGACCAACATGGCCGCCACGCCCATATATGGTAAAAACCTAAAAAAATCTTCTTCTCCAGAACCAATAGGTCGATGGCCTTGAAACTTGGTATGTAGCATTGGGTACGCAAGTACTACCAAGATTGTTCAAATTATGACTTTGGGTTGACCTTGACCTTTTTTACGGCAAGGTCAAATTTACTTCCTTGTGCTTTTATATGGCAAAATGCTAGAACATAAATTATCTTGGATACTGTTGCAGATTTTGGGCTAAAAATCAGTATCTACAGTCATGTTAATGAGTATGTGAAGATTTATGAGTTTAAGAGGTCAAGGTCATTCTTTGACCT
Source organism: Ctena decussata (assembly GCA_963989385.1). Lineage (NCBI taxonomy): Eukaryota > Metazoa > Mollusca > Bivalvia > Lucinida > Lucinidae > Ctena > Ctena decussata. Next base: position 17,472,517 of record OZ022505.1, on the reverse strand, counting down.
TTGACCCAGAACTCTCATATTTTGACAATTTCGAACAATCTCCTCAACAGCCACTGAGCCAATTGAAACCAAATTTCATATAGAGCCTCCAGGGGTTGAGGGAACAAAAATTTATTCATACTGTCCAGGTCACATGATGAACATGGCCGCCACACCCATATATGGTAAAAACCTTTAAAAATCTTCTTCTCCAGAACCAATTGACCGATGGCCTTGAAACTTGGTATGTAGCATTGGGTACTTGAGTACTATCAAGTTTGTTCAAATTATGACCTTGGGTTGACCTTGACCTTTTTATGGCAAGGTTCAATATGGGAAAATGCTAGAACATATGATTTCATGGAAAGTTTTGAAGAGTAAGGCCTAAAATTGGTAAATGCAGTCGAGTACATGAAGATTTATGAGTATAAGAGGTCAAGGTCACTCTTTGACCTTTGACCCAGAACTCTTATATTTTGACATTTTCAAACAGCCTTCTCAAAAGCCACTGGACCAGTTGTAACCAAATTTCATATAGAGCCTCCAGGGGTTGAGTGAATGAAATTTTGTTCAAAAGGTTCAGGTCACATGACCAACATAGCCGCCACACCCATATGTGGTAAAAACCTTTAAAAAACTTCTCTTCTCCAGAACCAGTTGACCAATGGCCTTGAAACTTGGTATGAAGCATTGGGTATTCCAGTTCTATCAAGAGTGTTCAAAATGATAACCTTGGGTTGACCTTGACCATTTTACGGGAAGGTCAAATAAAGGAAAATGCTAGAACATAAGATTTCTTGGAAAGTTTTGAAGATTTAGGCCTAAAAATTGGAAAATACAATCATCTTAATGAGTACATCAAGATTCATAAGTACAATAGGTCAAGGTCATTCTTTGACCTTTGACCCTGAATTCTCATAGTTTGACAATTTCAAACTTCTTTTTTAAAAGCCATTTCAAACTTCTTTTTTAAGAGCCAATGAGCAAATTGTAACCAAATATCATATAGAGCCTTCAGGGGTTGAGGAAACGAAAATTTCTTCAAATGGTCTGGGTCACATGACCAACATGGCCGCCATGACCATATAGGGTAAAAACCTTTAAAAATCTTCTTCTCCAGAACCAGTGGACCGATGGCCTTAAAACTTGGTATGTAGCATTGGGTACTCCAGTATTATCAAGATTGTTCAAATTATGACCTTTGCTTGACCTTGACCTTTTTATGGCAAGGTCAAATATGGCAAAATGCTACAACATAAGATTTCATTGGAATTTTTGAAGATTTTGGCCTAAAAATTGGTATATACAGTCATCTTAACGAGGTCATGAAGAATTATGAGTACAAGAGGTCAAGGTCATTCTTTGACCTTTGACCCAGATCTCTCATATTTTGACATTTTCGAACATTTCCTCAAAAGCCAGGGGGCCAATTATAGTCACATTTCATATAGAGCCTCCAGGGGTTGAGGGAACAAGAATGTGTTCAAATGATCCAGGTCACATGACCAACATGGCCGCCATACCCATTTATGGTATAAACATTTAATATTTTTCTTCTCCAGAACCAATATGCCTATGGTCTTGAAACTTGGTAAGTAGCATGGAGTACTAAAGTACTTCCAATGATGACCTTGGGTTCAACTTGACCTTTTTTGCAGCATGGTCAAATATGGAAAAATGCTAGAACATAAGATTTCATGGAAAGTTTTGAAGATGTTGGTCAAAAATTGGTATATATGGTTGTCTTAATGGGTATTAGCACATGAAGATTTATGAGTACAAGAAGTCATGGTCAGTCTTTGACCTTGACCGTAGTCTCAGATTTTGACAATTTCAGACATAAGAAAAAGCCACTTTGCCAATTGCTCAGGTGAGCGGATCAGGGCCTCATGGCCCTCTTGTTAAAGAGTCTGTGAGAAATGCAATGAAGAGTCCTTTTTAGCTCACCAGAGCCGAAGGCTCCAGGGGAGCGTATAGGATAGGCAGTGTCCGTCGTTGTCGTCCGTCGTCGTATGTCGTCGTCCGTCAACACTTTTAAACAACATCTCCTCTGAAGCCACTTGGCCGATTGGGCCCAAATTTCATCTGTAGCATCCTTGGGCTGGGGGATTGAAAGTTTGTGTTTTTTTATGAAAATCTGCCTTTCAGTTTGGTTGCTATGGCAACTTAGAGTTCCCATAGACTTATAATGGGGAAAATTGAAAAATGACACTTTCTGCCAGGCCATTGCAGATATGTTGACAAAACTTTTATAGAAATTTTCCTTGAGAAGTCTCCTATCAGCTGTATGTTTTTTGGCCCAGTGCCCCTTTTATTGGTTGCCATGGAAACCAAAATGAAAAGAAAAATGGAAAAAATACTTAAAAATTATCTCCTCTGTAACCACTGGGCCAATAAGGCCCAGATTTCATCTGTATAATCCTTAGGCTGGGGGATTGAGAGTTTATGTTTTTTATGAAAATCTGCCCTTTCGTTTGGTTGCTATGGCAACTTAGAATTCCCATAGACTTATAATGGGGAAAATTGAATAATGGCATTTACTGCCTAGCCATTGCAGATATGTTAACAAAACTTTTATAGAAATGTTCCTTAATTAGCTTTATTGTTTTTGGACCCACTGCTCCTTTTACTGGTTGTCATGGAAACCAAAATGCAAAAATAATGGAAAAAAAAAAAAACACTTACAAAATTATCTCCTCAGAAGCCACTGGGCCAATAAGGCCCAGATTTCATCTTTAGTATCCTTAGTTTGTGGGGGTTGAAAGTTTGTATTTTTGATGACAATCGGCTCTTTCCTTTGGTTGCTATGGCAACTTAGAGTTGCACTGATTTATAATGGGGAAAATTGAAAAGTGGCATTTACTGCAATCAAAATATATGTGTGAATAGCCGAAGGATTTACGGAAATAATAGTTATATATTTTGTTATCAACTCAACAGACTGTCAGACTGAGACTTTGTAGTTGTATATTTTGTATTAGTCTATATAAATGTGACAGTAATTTTGATAGCAATTTTGAGCTAGAGATCTGGTTAGCTTTGTGTTCTTGTTTTTCAACTGCCCACGCTGAAAAGAGGGGCATTTTTTTAAATGTCCCAGACAGTGGGTAGATACTCTCAGTACCTGTTATAGGTAATTGGAGTGGATTATTGTAATGGACCTTATTCCACGAATGAACAGTACTAACCTTTGTCCACATTCACACCTGTGCAGACTAATCACAGACCTTGGTGTTTAATAATTATGCCCCCAACTTCGGAGAAGTTGAGGGGGCATATTGGTTTGGGCCTGTCCGTCAGTCCGTCCAGCTGTCCGTCCATAACCCTTTTTAGCAGCTGCTTATGGGAAACTGCTTATGCTAGGAACTTGAAATTTTATATATGGCATATACATGAAAAATAAGCGGACCCGTATTTTTTCTTTTTTCAGTTGGTCACGTATTTCCAGAGTTTTGCCCCTTTTTTGACTTAATCTATTGAACCTTGTGAACAAAATATCTCAAGAACCCCTGGTGCTAGGATCATGATTTTTTGCAGGATGACATCGCCCAAGTTGTAAATGACTTGATTAACTTTTGAAAAAAATTCATGAATGTTTGACCGAGTTATGCCCCTTTTTCGACTTAGTGCATTGTAAGCCTATGGAACCTTGTGAACAAAATATCTCAAGAACCCCTGATGCTTGGATCATGATTTTTTGCAGGATGACAATGCTCAAGATTTAGATGACCTGATTAACTTTTGAAAAAAAAATTGTGAATTTTTGACCGAGTTATGCCCCTTTTTCGACTTAGTGCATTGTGAGCCTATGGAACCTTGTGAACAAAATATCTCAAGAACTCCTGATGCTAGGATAGTGTTTTTTTGCAGGATGAAATTGCCTAAGGTGTTGATGACCAGACCTGATAAACTTTTGAAAGAAAATCATGAACTTTTGATTGAGTTTTCGACTTAGTGCATTGTAAGCCTATGGAAACTTGTGAACAAAATATCACGAGAACCCCTGATGCTAGGATCATGATTTTTTTGCAGGAAAATATTGCCTAAGGTGTAGATGACTTGATTAAGTTTTGGAAAACATTGGTGAATTTTTGACTGAGTTATGCCCCTTTCTCGGACTTAGGCAGTTTGTACAGGAGTAAGCTTGTGAACAAAATATCCCAAGAACCGCATAGCCTAGGTTCCTTATTTTACGCATGCAGGTTTGGACCAAGATGTAGATGAGCTGATCAACTTTTGAGCCTACTCATAAATTTTTGGTAGAATTTTTTCCCATTTCCCATAGGGATTTTGAATACGAAGAAGCTACATGTTTGTGAACAAAATATCTGAGGAACAGCTTAGCTATGTTCCTTATATATCTGGCATACAGTTACAGGCTTAGATGTAGATGAAACCCCTTTTTGATTAAACATTAGCTTTAAAGGCAAGCATAGTGTTGGGGGCATAGTGTTTCATAAACACATTTTCTAGTTATTTTTAGATTCCATTGGATTCATAGATTGAAATTGTGATCATGAAATCCACCCATTAAATTGCGCGGATGCGCAGGAGATCTAGGCTGTCACATTCAGTTTTGCCGTAAGTTATCTCTTTACGTGATACGTCTGGCCGTGGGAAATCGTCTTTGTCCGTTAATTTCCGACATATCAGACGGGTATATCCGTAAGGTAACGAAGATTGTAATCGGATTACTCTGCTTTATCCGTAATCTTTTCCGCTAAAAATAGGAAGTGATCAGTTTCAACACAAGTTTTGCGTTTTCGTGTTGCTTCCGCGCTGTGTTCTGTTCATTTGAAAATGCCTACACGTGTGGCAGAGCGCCTTATAATCAAAATATGAAATGCGGATTGTTTGGTAGTTATGGAAATACGGAAGGAGCCTTTCGAGGATAAATATGACGTTGGAGACGACATTGGAAAGTGAGTGTAACTTTCCCCACCCAACTGCACTAAAATGTCAATTACTATTTTCACTTTTGAAATACTTTACACTTGATGACATTTTGTGCCTAATTCAGTAAACTCAGGTTTTCGTATTTTGCAGCTAAAGCAGCTCATGTTTTATACCTTGGTCTTGTTGTCAGTTATTTTTGTGGAAGTGTTGCCCCATAGTAACAAATATTTTGCACTCTCAGTCTGGGGTTCAGAATCAGAATTGTTTACTGGACAATCATTCACCAGGAAGGGTTCATCATGTCTTTGTTTTTTAGATAGATCTGTGTGGAATAGTCTCCCCTCTTCGGTGGTTTCTGCCGCTGAGGAGTTTAAGGCCCTTATTAGGCATATTTAGATTATCGGTACCTGGTTGCGTAGAAATAATAATACTACCTTAGCCTTCACAGGCACGGTAGTAATTCGTTAGGATCACTTTAATGATGCAGCTGAAAAGTGATTCACTTTTCATACATTAAGATATGTTACACACAATATCTAATGAAAATAACTTAGATGTTGATGAAATTATACTTACTGAGCTATTACAGCATGATAATTTAAGAAAACTCGGCCTTAAAATACTTTAAAAGATGCATGGTGATTCGTACCCCTACGTTTCGTACGGAAGTCAATTCTCTTAAAATTGTTCATTTCCAGAGTTGAAGGCTGGGTTTAGATGGAATTTCATAATGTAATAGCTCATTTAACACCATTCTATTAGTGTTTATGTCAACTTCAGTGAACATTTTATAAAATAACAGATTTTTGACCACTTTTCTACTGCAGTATTAAAATGATAGGAATGAATTACTACCGTGTCCAGCGGACTAAGGTGGTGATATTACTACTACTGGTTGCGTAGCACAGTCAGTAGGGCTCCTGATTTATAAGTCAGAGGTCCTTTGGCAATACCCGGTCTGGCCACAAACTTTCGTTTCTCCTGCTGATTCAAGAAGGGCAGTTGTCAGTTACTGGCGAAAATATGTGCACTTAGTACTGGTTAACTGCTTAAGAGGTCTAAGCCTTCCCAGGAATAGTGTGGTTAGGTTAACTGACCGTCCTGACATGACCATAGCTCTTTTTGTGGATGTGAAGCAACAAATCAATCAATCAATCAATCAATAGATTATCCGTCCAGAGGCATTTGTTCCAGTATGCCTCTGATCTGCTTCTTGTAAATAGTTTTAATGGCCCACCCCGGAAGTTTGTTTTCCCTTCGAGCTAAATTCTAAATTTAGCCACCCACCACACCTGAGTTAATGATCAGAAAATGATTGTCTCAGTAACGAGAGATAGATAGATCTACTTGAGATGAAAATAGACATAGAAACTGTAATTTTTGTCGAATTTATAATTGTCAGAGATCATCTAGGTGTTACGTCAGTTTATTTCAGTATCCAAAATTTTAGCTTTGAGACTTGAGTACAGACATGATTGTACATTATTATGTCCCCCCACCAAAGGTGAGGGGGGACATATTGTTTTCAGTGCGGTTCCCGGGCGTCGGCGTCAGCGTCGGCGTCGGCGTGACAGTTTCTTGTGTGCGCGATATCTCTTGAACCAATTTATGGAATTTCACCAAACTTGCATGGATACATCATTGGGACAAGTTCAAGAGCTGATTAGATTTTGGTGACCTTGACCTCATTTTCAAGGTCACTGGAGGACTTAGATGACAATTCCATGTACCCGTGTTATCTCCTAAACCAATGGATTAAATTTCACCAAACTTGCATGGATACATTATTGGGACAAGTTTAAGAGCTCATTAGATTTTAGTGACCTTGACCTTATTTTCAAGGTCACTGGAGGACTTTGATGACAATTTCTTGTACCCACTATATCTCCTGAACAAATGGATAGAATTTCATCAAACTTGCATGGATACATCATTGGGGCAAGTTTAAGAGCTAATTAGATTTTGATGACCTTGACCTCATTTTCAAGGTCACTGAAGGACTTAGATGACAATTTCTTGTACCCACTATATCTCCTGAACCAATGGATGGAATTTCACCAAACTTGCATGGATACATCTTTGGGACATGTTTAAAAGCTGATTAGATTTTGATGACCTTGACCTCATTTTCAAGGTCACTGGAGGACTGAGATGACAATTTCCTATTACCACAATATCTCATGAGCCAATGGGTGGAATTTCACCAAACTTGCTTGAATACATCACTGGGACTAGCTTAAGAGCTGATTTAGATTTTGGCAACCTTGACGTCATTTTCAAGGTCATTGGAAGACTTAGATGGCAATTTCTGGTACCCATAATATCTCATGAACCAATAGATGAAATCTCACCAAACTTGCATGAGTACATCACTGGGACTAGCTTAAGAGCTGATCAGATTCTGGTGACCTTGACCTCATTTTCAAGGTCATAGGAGGACTTCATTATAGGGGATGGAAAATGGGCTGGTGGGGGGACATCAGTTTTTCTCTGAAAAACATTTCTAGTTCCTATCGGATTTGAACCAGCAACCTCCGGCTTCAAAGTCAAGCACTCTAATAAGCTACTTGGCCATGTAGGTCAGCCAGGTATAATGTTCTTCCTGTGTGACAGGAAGTTTATTTAGTGAAAAAGGTAAAAGCAAAGTATAAAAGAAAGGGAGTGAGTGTAAAGGAGATGAAAAATGATATTTGTAAATAGTGCAGGTGAATTGAAAATCTGATTTAAAACATTTTTTAGGATCTAGGATTTGAAATGCTGACAAATGCCAGCATCAAGCCTTGACAGGCATGGCTTTAGACTGTCAGACAGAAAAAAAGAATATTTGAGCCGCGACACGAGAAAACCAACAATGTGGTTGAGCTCCCAGTGAAGATTTAGACCAACCTGGACATCCGCCCAGTCTGATCAGACTCTTTGCTAAGCGCTTAAAGGGTAGCTAAGGGCCTAAGCTACCTTCATGTGGACAGCGAAGACTGATCAGACTGGGCGGATGCCCAGGCTGATCTGAGTCTGGACTGGGCGCACAACCACATTGTTGGTTTTCTCGTGTCGCGGCTCATTTATCATAGTCTCTCACTTTCGGGCAGTATACAGTTGTCTGAAAAATATCCTTGGAGACAATCTACAAGCACATTTCATCAATCATTCAACAATAGACATTTCCAAGCCACACCCAGTATGTCACTGAAAAGACACCATATAGTATATGCAGCGACACCTTAGCCAGGACATAGTCCCACAAACAAAATCCCTTGTGTTTAATCTCCCACAAACACTTTGGTGATTTGCCTTGCAGTTAATGAAGAGATGCATACCTGTTTAAAGTAGGCATGGCTTTGGAAAGGTTTTCATTTCGATGTCATGATCCCGCTGGGTACCTACCCAACAAATTTGATACTAGTACTACCCAAAAGATTCTGTGGCGGTTTCCAGGAAAATATTTTGTTAAATCCTTGTCAAATTATTTCTGTATGTATAATGAAAGGAATTGAAATTGTCATTTTGTTAAGTGGCAAACATTGTACACCCTGATCAGACTGCTCCACAGAAGCAGTCTGAACTGGGTCTGTACTGTTTGAAATGTATGTATTTTAGTAATAGTATAAACATTTTACTGCCACAAAAATACCAGCAATTGGGTCAGACCTAACAACATAAGTTATGGTCTCTAGTCACTACCAGCACCTGATAAAAAAATTTATACCACCCACCTTAAAAAGTCTTGAGTAAGAGCACAGGAAACACTAAATTTTTTAAGGTTGCCTGTCGACAGTAATTGGACCAGTTGTCCCAATATGAAGGTAATTGGGGTATTTTTTGATTGATTATCAATTTAAAGAAGTGAAGGATCAATTTACTGACGATTGTTTTATTGAATTTGGTCAGGCAATGGTGGGATGTTTGATCTTATCAATTGTATCAATGCCCTATTATTGGACACGTGCCTTAATTGTAACTTCAACAATTGATACAAGTTGAGTGTTGACACGCCAAAACCTTGTTAGGTGGATATTTTGATCAAAGTTTTGGGATGTTGGAGCCTCAGTTAATAATGGAAGAGGGAGGGCTCAGGGGGAGTCTGGGTTGGCGCTATTTCTTGCACCAATGACCCACATAAGCTAAAATTAATAGCATAAAGCTGGTTTCATGGAATATTGCACTACATACTTTTTACTTTTTGATCTATATTCTTTACTTTGGAATTTTATGTCTAGAATTGCAGCAGTTCTAGCCTAATTTCTCCAAAATAACAGAAGTCTATTCATCAGCTTTTGCAGTCTTTCTGAAACTTTGTCCGACTGCCGGACATGTCTGGTAAAAATTCACTCGGTCTGGTAAAATTTTTCAGAATTTTCAAGTACATTCTAATCATTTTACCTGATTCGGTCCTGTAAACTCTCACAGACTTTCGTGAACTCTGCTCTTGCAAAGAATTTATTCTCTCCATGATCTCTACTATTGTTAAAGGGCAGTTTAATAGATAGGTGCGACATATCATTCCCCAGAACTCTTGTTGTTTCCTGTAATAATCAAAAAATCAATTCTCTCAGCATTTTCATCATTTTCTGTCCAGTGCTATATTACCATATTACATATGTTCATAAAATGATAAAGCATAGTTTACATGTATGTCAGTATTTTTTGTCTGTGTAGGTATTTAAATTAAATAAAAGGTTCAAAAAGTCTTAAAAATGTGCATCTGAGGTCTTAGACAGGATTGTACTATACCTTGCTACATCACAGAGTATAATCAATTCCGCTAATTTTTGCTTCCTGCAGAGACTGTACATCATATTTGGCTTCCGCCGAGACTGTCCACGATCTCATGCTTCCTGTCGAGACTTCTGTACATGATAAATGGCTTCCTGCAGAGACTGTCCGCATGATTCTGCTTCTTGCCAAGGCCCTCTGCAGGAAGCAGGGTCACGCAGACAGTCTCAGCAGGAAGCCATTTTTCACGGACAGTCTCAGCGGAAGCCAAATATGACGGACAGTCTCTGCAGGAAGCGAAAATTGGCGGACTGGTTTATACCCTGTGTATATGCTGTCATTATTCTGCAGGAGCATATTATAATAGAAAACAGACACAGAAGTAAAAAAAAAATGATTTGTACACTGTAAAAAAGGTTTTTGTTGCTTTTGATGTATTATTCTGTTTTACATAAAACAGAAAAGTGCAACTGCACACCACATAAAAAAATGCACACTACATTTAAAACAGATAGTCTGATGGGTTGGCATTGAAAAATTATGACACTTTATGTCAGTTTTATCTACAGGTCTGATTTACAAAAGTTTCCAGAAGCTTACCTATACAAAGAAAATTTTCTGCTGTGCTCCTCCCTCCCACATAGTAGTACCCTGAGCCCTTTTCCTCTTCTATTCTCTAAATTACAGAGAGTTAGTTTTTGTCCTACCTGGGACTAGCAGAAACGAGACATGTATTACTTTTCAGGTGTTGTCGTGTTGGCTGTGGCATTAACTTTGTGTCAAGTTCTGTTGTTTAGCTGTGCTTTATGACAATGCTGTGCTTTATGACAGTGCTCAGACAGACCAGCAATGCTCCAGTTAAGAAGGGGTAACAGGGATAATTTAGGGATAATTTGCAATATTTCTGCATTGAAACATATATTGTGACCCCTCATTAGAACCGTCTCGCCGAGACAGTTCAAATGAGGGGTCACAACATATGTTTTCATTGAGAATTAAGAAAAATTATCTCTGAATTTTCCCTGTTATCTGGAGCACTGGGTGAGACACCACATCTGTGGAATTCTTGTTTTAATTGAAGGGGTTGCCAAGCTTTTGTTGTCTTGCCTGTGATTAGCAGAAAGGGAGAGAAAGATTATTACTTTTCCACTATTGGCAGCTGTGTTATAAAGTTCTCGTTTAAATCCCGGTTCAGCCTGACCCAGGATGCAACTTCTGGGTCTGGAAACCATTTTGGATTACTTTTGTCTTGTCCATATTGCACTACTTGCACTGCTTTGTGTGCCTTGATTGACAGGTGAACTCAACTCGGGTAAGGCACAAGACAGTGCTAGAGCTTCCATTACCCATAAGCTGCTGGGCCGCTCGGTAGGGCACCTGACTAATAAGTCAGAGGTCCTGGGTTCAATAGCCGGTCTTGCCACATACTTTCGTTTTCGCGAAAATATGTGCACTTAGTACTGGTTAACCGCTTAGGAGGTCTAAGCCTGTCCAGGAATAGTGTGGTTAGGTTAACTGAACGTCCTGACATGACCATAGCTGTTTAACGTGGGCGTAAAGCAACAAATCAATCAATTACTTATAAGCCCTGTTGTGTTAAGGGAAGTGGCTTGGAGTCATGCACTGGAGTCACACACAGGAGAAAAAAAAAAAAGGAGGGGGTTTCTTGGCCCACATTAATTTCTGCTGTTTAGGTATTATGGGGGCCAGGTTGGTACCAAGCTAGGATGGTTGGTACCAGGCCAGGATTATTTGTGCAGGTCACTTTTCAGACAGAAAATATGCTTTTTGCATGCCATAGATATTATAGTTATGGATATTGCATTATGATTTGCATATGTACTGCACAGTAACTTTAATCTCTTCACAAACCAGACTACATAAATATGGGAATTGGATGTGTCTAACACCTGAAATCTGTTGTAATGATTTATTCAAGAAGAGCTGGTGAATCATTCTCTGATCACTTACTTTTACTTTTCTGCATTAGGTGCTTCTGCTGCTTTGTTAGAGTTAAGCGCCAAAAATTTTTTAACACTAAGTGCCAAAAACTGAAACTGGTTCAGTTTGCAAACAGCATAGATCCAGATGAGGTGGCTCATCTTGAGCCACCTCATCTTTATCTACACTATTTTCTCTCTAGTCATTAAAATTTCAATATGGTATCACTTGGGTGAAGCATTTTTTTTAAATTTTGCAGACATAAATTTTATCATCTGCTTTGTTGCACTTTAAGGATTAGAATACTGAAAAGTTTCTATGCCTGTGCATTCCAGTCTTGGAAGACTGGAGTGGTCTGGACTTTAACTAGCTTAACTCAGACTTTGTCTGAGCAGACTACATATGCTTTGAGCCTGGTCAGACGGCACTGTAGGGTGGTCCTTGCTGAGTGCATGCACAATTTTTATATGCTTTAAGGTGAATGGGTATATAGTTTCAGGGGAAGCAACTCTGTCATTTTCAGTTTTGCCTCCCTTATCAATGGGGTCAGCTCTCAAAGGAAAAAATGCTCATTTGATATGTGTAACATAAGTTACCTTTTCACTTGGCCTAATAAGAACTTGATCTATTGGTGATTAGAGATTTCTGGTCTGTTTTGTTTTTTGAAGCTGGAAAAGTAGTTTATAACAGGTGGTCAGTTGTAAAAATACATTTACACCATATGCTTCCGTTAGACATTAGACTCTGTCAGGTAGCATTTTGGAGTATGATTGATTGTTGGTCTGGATGTTCACAGGGTATAAACCAGTCCGACAATTTTCGCTTCCTGCAGAGACTGTCTGTCATATTTGGCTTCCCCTGAGACTGTCCGCGATCTCATGCTTCCTGCTGAGACTTCTGTACATGATAAATGGCTTCCTGCCGAGACTGTCTGCATGATTCTGCTTCCTGCAGAGGCTCTCGGCAGGAAGCAGAGTCACGTGGACAGTCTTGGCAGGAAGCCATTTTTAGAGGACGGTAGTCTCTGCAAGAAGCATGAGGACAGTCTCGCTGGAAGCCAAATATGACGGAAAGTCTCTGCAGGAAGCGAAAATTGGCAGTCTGGTTTATACCCGGTGATGTTCTGCTGCTTAAGATGAAGTGGGCTCCAATTTCTAGCCTAAAAGCCCAAAATGTCTCTTGGGCTATGAGCTCTTCTGTGTTTAAGGGCACGTTTACACAAGCAAAGTTTCTATGTCACAGAAACTTTAACAAAGAAAGTATGACAAACATTTTGCGTTTACACGCAGCAAATTATTTGTTAAAGAAAATATGCCATAGAATCTTTGTCACATAAACTTTGGCAATGAAATATTTGCTGCAGTGTTCACACGACCAAATATTATTCGTCAAAGCTACCTGCAGCGATGAAACAAAATCTTTGTCACATTTTCCACTCTTATAGAAAAGTTCTTTGTTACATAATCTTTAGCAAAGTTCTCTGTTTACACAGACAAATTTAATTTATCGAAGTAACTTTACTATATATATTTGTCATAGAAACATTGTCATATTTTGGCATTTACATGAGCAGTTTTTTCTTTGACAAACCTACTGTGTCATAGAAACTTTGGTTGTGTAAACGCGCCCTTAGGCAAGTCAGCACTGTGCTCAGAAAAAGTTGCACCTTTTACAAAAAAAGAGAAGATTTTTCCTCCTCTTAATGCCAAGCTGTATCTCAAATATTCCCTAAATGACAAATAATATAATTCTCCCTAAATTATCCTATTACCTAAATGGCAAACAGCGCCAATGGCATCCAGGGAGATCAAAGTAAAAAGACAGATATTGGAGCAGTTGCCTCAGATGATGCCCAAAAACTGGAGATTCTCTCTAAAATTGCACAAGCCACTGGGCTCTGACAAAACTGAGGCCGATTTAGAGAGTTAACAACATACAGTGTATCTCTTGGATCAAAGTTGAAACTGATGCACAGCATTGTTATATCCATATTTCTGTATGCATCTGATTCGTGGACCTTCACAGCACAGTTAGAGAAAAGAACTCAGGTCTTTTGAGATGAGATGCTGACAAAGGTTACTGAACATCTTGTACCACGTAGTTAATAAGGATGTTAACTGACAAATTCAAGCAGCCATTGGGGAATACGACAAACTCCTGTCCATGGTCAAGAAACAGAGAGAAACTAAGATAGTTTGGCCACGTCTCAAGGTCTTCTGGCTACAGGGCACAGTGAAAGAAAAGAGAAGAGGTAGACAGAAGAAGAGGTAAGAAGAAGGTACTAATTAGTGGACAGAGATGGACTTTGCCAGCACCACTAGGGGCAGATGGGCAAACAATTTAGACCCTGATCAGTCTGATAAGCATCTGAATGGTTTGCTCAGGTGTATACAGTAAAGATTCTAAAATTTGGACACCTTAAAATAATTATCATAACTATCCTAAAAATGGAACAGTATCATTTTACAATGCAAGAATCCATCCAACAGATGCAGATGGACTGGGAAACAGCGTAGACCCTGATCAGTTTGCTCCTGAACTTGTTCGGGCCACATACTTTGGTTTCTCCTTCCGCTGATTCAAGAAGGGCAGTTGTCAGTTACTGGCAAAAGTATGTGCACATAGTACTGGTTAACCGCTTAGGAGGTCTAAGCCTGCCCAGGAATAGTGTGGTTAGGTTAACTGACCGTCCCAACATGACCATAGCTGTTTACTGTGGACGTTAAGCATCAAATCAGTCAAAAAAATCCTGAACAGTCTGCTCTGGGTCTGCACAGTTTGCTCAGACTCAGAGCTGTCTGTCAGTCATTGTCAATACTCAGGATATATAATGGTATGTCCAGATATTGAAAGGAATCACACTATATGTCACTATGGAATGTGGAATTGAAGCAAAGAAGAAGAAAAATGTCAAAATAAATCTAAAGTAAAGAGATTAAAGTATGTTGTTAGGATCTGATTTTGTTTACCCAGATATTGATCAGACAGCTAATTAGACCACATAGACTAGTGGTGGTATGCCCTAATTGTTTTGTTTTAGGCTTTTATACCCTGTTTATTCAAATATTAGGATGCCTTGACCAAAGCCACATTTATGTTGGTCCTGAAGCACAAATTGAGCCATGTCAAGATGAAAAGACTCAGCGAAGACCCAGATCAGCTTACACATCCAGCAGTCTGATCAGAGTCTTTACTTTCTTTAGTTCCTTGGCTGTCTAGTGACACCCCAGTGGGCGTCATCCCATTGATGTTAGTATGAAGTCATTATGACATCATATGCTGCTGGCAGTCTCCTAAAGATCATTCCTTTCTAGGCTCAGGCTCAGTAAGGTAGGGTCAAGTCGGGTAACTTCGGACAGCGGGTAGATTCGGACTTACCAAAATGATACCATTGCAAACAGTGAAAATCCAGATGATAATGAGCCATCTCATCAGGATTTTCACTGTTTGCCCGGTTAATTTTGTTTTAATTCCAAACAAGTGACATATGAAGGAAACAATGTCACTGTCCAAATTCACCTGTTGTCCAAATTTACCTGACTTGACCCTCAAGGGTCGATTTTAGGCCCATTGTTATTTTTAATCTTCATTAATGATTTACCAATATATACTAATAATGTTTTCACAGATCTATATGCCGATGACACTACTCTTTTTCATATTGACAAATCTGAAACAGTTGCAAATAGCCCTACAGGCATTAACAGAATGGTGTAAACTAAATGGTATGCTGATTAATACTTCTAAAACGAAGGTTATGCTAATTACCACTCATCAAAGACGTGCACAGATGCACTGCAGTTGACCTACAAGGGTGATACTTTAACTTTGGTCGGAAATGAAAAAATCCTGGGCATATACGTAGATAACAACCTAACATGGACAAATCATATTGATGCAATAACTAAAAAGGTTTCTTCTAATCTTTGGCTCTTATCCAAAATAAAAACATATCTTTCCACTGATAACAGAATACAGTTTTATAAGTCATATATTCAGCCTCATATTGACTATTGCAGTACAGTATGGGGAGGCACATCTCAAAGAAATCTTGACAGAATTTATAGGTTACAAAAAAGAGCTTGTAAAATCATTTTAGATTATAAATTTGAAAATATTGTTAACAGTATGGAAGAGCTTAAAATTTTAAACATTCATGAACGTATATTTCTTAGAAAAGCTAAATTCATGTTCAAAATTTCCAACTCATTAACCCCTCAATACATTAATCAAATGTTTCAACTTAGACCAATAAACGATAATCTTCAGTCACTTAGATCTGCAAGTACCATAAATTATGTGTTGCCTAGACCACTAAAAGAAATATTTAAACAAAGCTTGATCTATTCTGGTCCAGTGATATGGAATAATTTACCTGACAGATTAAAAGTTATGGGAACTGGATGCATTTCATAAAAATTGCATCAGGTGGATTAAAGGAGTTGTTTGATTTATTTATGGAAATATTTCATGATGGTCAAGTTTATATAAAAAAAGCGAGTTTTAATTTTTCAATGTAAATGGCCTTAGGCCCAGGTGAAGATGAATACTCACTAAAGCTTCATTTACCTAATTAGTTGTCTGCATCTACAAACTTTCAGGTAGCAGACTGCTTTGTTTCTAAAAAAAGATCAACTTTTTTCACTTTTTCCTATAGAAAAACTAAGTGACTCAAAAGTTGACCTTGCCGTAAAACAGATCAAGGTCATCCCAGGGTCATCATTTATATAAATTCTGTTGAGCTTTTGAGTCCTTGGTGCGACATGCTAAGTTTCAAGATCATAGGATTTGTGGTTCTGGGGAAGAATTGGTTGATTTGATGCTTAACGTCCACGGTAAACAGCTAAGGTCACGTCGGGACGGTCAGTTAACCTAACCACACTATTCCTGGGCAGGCTTAGACCTCCTAAGCGGTTAACCAGTACTAAGTGACCATACTTTCTCCAGTAACTGACAACTGCCCTTCTTGAATCAGCGGAAGGAGAAACGAAAGTATGTGGCCAGACCGGGTTTCGAACCCAGGACCTCTGACTTATGAGTCAGGTGCCCTACCGATTGCGCTACACGGCCCGGCGTGGTTCTGGGGGAGAAGATTTTTTGAAATTTTTTACCATAATAAATGTTTGCCATCTTGGTTATGTGACCTGTCCTGGGTATTATTTTTCTGGAAAAATTGGCTCCTGGAACGTTTTAGGGGAAAATATTCAAGCCCTCTGAAGACAAAAGGCTTATTTAGCTTCGTTGAATCATTGAAATTGATTTGTCTGCTTCGCTGGAAAAAATGCCCTTTCTTACCTGGCGCATGTGTGTTAACCGTAGACATTTTTAATTTTTGTCTTTTCGAAAGTTCAGTTCAGTTTGAATTCTCCTAACGACGTTCCCCAAGTGGCTCAGCGGTACGTAACCATAGCCGCACACACTTTGCGCCGTGTGTCCGTCCAACTTTTCGAAAGACCATGTGCGTTTAGCTTTATTCTTCAGTGGGTGAGTTCGATTGGCTACTCGTATTGACTATCGTTCTGGAAGAAAATGGGTCGTTTCGAGCCAGGGCCGTCGGGACTATGACCATTTAGTTCTTCATCCGTTTAGACATATGAGCAAAAATACAAAAATAAATCGTTATTTATGGGTAATGACGTACGTTCATGGGTCGGAGTTTTGCATTAGAACTGCTAAATTTGGACTTGCTAAGCAGCGCGCCGATATAACGACGCAGAACTGAAACGACCGGATTAATTTAAAACGTGTATTCGAGTACACGATAATTTCACTTGAACGCACCCATTGTTGACAAAAAAAAAATCGACCAATAGTCGAAGTGTCTAGAAAAATACTTTAATTCCCAAATTCTTTAAATCTACGTGAATCTAAAACACACGCTAACCGAAATTATCAATGATAGTAATATGCGAAAGAATCAGTATAGAAATTACGCTTGAAAATGCCACCAATTTTGCAGTTTATGCGTTACTTCGTTTATTAGCTCACCTGTCAAGGTGAGCTTATAGTATAGACTTGGTCCGTCGTCCGGCGTCGTTGGCGTCGGCGTCGTCCACAATTTTAAACATCTTCTTCTCAGAAACCACTGGGTGGATTGAAGCCAAATTTATTATGGAGCCTTAACAGGATGGGGGAACGAAAGTTTATATATTTGGTCCAGGTCACATGACCAAGATGGCCGCCACATCCATATATGGTAAAAACCCTTCAAAAATCTTCTTCTCCAGAACCAAAAGGCCTATAGCCTTGAAACTTGGTATGTAGCATCGGGCATGCGGGCCCATCATAATTTATATAAATCATGACCTTGTGATGACCTTGACCTAATTTATGACATGGTCAACTTTGGTACGTTAGGCTTTTATATGGGAAAACGCTTAAACGGTGGATTTCTCAGAAACTATTAAAGTCTAAGGTACAATACTTGGTATACATGGTCGACTAAATGACCAGATGAAGATATTATGTCACTAAAGGTCAAGGTCATTCTGTCGGACCATCCGTCGTCAAGATTTTCAAACATCTTCTACTCTGAAACCACTGGGCCGATTGAAGCCAAATTTCATATGGAGTCTCAGTGGGATGAGGGAACGAAAGTTTATACCCGGGGTCTGGGTCACATGACCAAGATGGCCGCCATGCCCATATATGGTAGAAACCGTTCAAAAATCTTCTTCTGCAGAACCAAAAGGCCTATGACCTTGAAACTTGGTATGTAGCATTGGACATGCGGGCCCATCAAAGTTTATACAAATCATGACCTTGCGTTGACCTTGACCTAATTTACGGCATGGTCAACTTTGGTACGTTAAGCTTTTATATTGGAAAAAGCTTAAACAGTGGATTTCTCAGAAACTATTTAAGTCTAAGGTACAATAGTTGGTATACATGGTCGACTAAATGACCAGATGAAGATATTATGTCACTAAAGGTCAAGGTCATTCCGTCGGACCATCCGTCGTCAAGATTTTCAAACATCTTCTCCTCTGAAACCACTAGGCCGATTGAAGCCAAATTTCATATGGAGTCTCAGTGGGATGAGGGAACGAAAGTTTATACCCGGGGTCTGGGTCACATGACCAAGATGGCCACCATGCCCATATATGGTAAAAACCCTTCAAAAATCTTCTTCTGCAGAACCAAAAGGCCTATGTCTTGAAACTTGGTATGTAGCATCGGGCATGCGGGCGCATTTTAATTTATACAAATCATGACCTTGCGTTGACCTTGATCTAATTTATGGGATGGTCAACTTTGGTAGGTTAGGCTTTTATATGGGAAAATGCTTAAACAGTGGATTTCTCAGAAACTATTTAAGTCTAAGGTACAATACTTGGTATACATGGTCGACTAAATGACCAGATGAAGATATTATGTCACTAAAGGTCAAGGTCATTCCGTCAGACCATCCGTCGTCAAGATTTTCAAACATCTTCTCCTCTGAAATCACTGGGCCGATTGAAGCCAAATACAGGAGTCTCAGTGGGATGGGGGAACGAAAGTTTATACCCGGGGTCTGGGTCACATGACCAAGATGGCCACCATGCCCATATATGGTAAAAACCCTTCGAAAATCTTCTTCTCTAGAACCAAAAGGCCTATGACCTTGAAACTTGGTATGTAGCATCGGGCATGCGGGCCCATCATAGTTTATACAAATGATGACCATGTGTTGACCTTGAATTAATTGACGACATGGTCAACTTTGGTATGTTAGGCTTTTATATGGGAAAACGCTTATACAGTGGATTTCTCAGATACTATTTAAGTCTTAGGTACAATACATGGTATATATGGTCAACTAAATGACCAGATGAAGATAATATGTCACTGAAAGGTCAAGGTCATTTTGTCGGTCTGTCCGTCATCAAGATTTTCAAAACATCTACTGCTCTGAAACCACTGGTCTGATTGAAGCGAAATTTCATATGGAGTCTAAGTGTGATCGGGGAATAAAAGTTTGTTCTCAGGGTCTTGACCAAGATGGCCGCCATGCCCGTATATGGTAAAAACCCTTCAAAATCTTCTTCTCCAGAACCAAAAGGTGTATGACCTTGAAACTTGGTATGTAGCTTTGGGCACTCTAGCCCATCATAGTTTATACAAATGATCGTGCGTTGACCTTGACCTAATTTATGACACTGTCAACTTTGGTACATTATGTCGGCTTTTATATGGGAAAATGCTTAAACAGTGGATTTTTCAGAAACTATTTAAGTCTGAGGTGCAATATTTGGTATATATGGTTGACTAAATGACCAGATGAAAATATTTTGTCGTTAAAGGTCAAGGTCATTCTTTGACTTTTGTACAAGGTCATTGAGATTCTGTCAGCTGTCAACATTTTCAAACATCTTCTCAGTGGCCACTAGGGTCAATTGAAGCCATATTTCATATGGAGCTTCACCGGCTTAAAGGAACCATAGTTTGTTCAGATGGTCTTGGTCACTTGACCAAGATGGCCACCATGCCCATATATGGTAAAAACTCTTCAAACGTCTTTTTCTCAAGAACCGAAAGGCCTATAACCTTGAAACTTGGTACCGGTATGTAGCATTGGGCACTCAGGCCCATCATATTTTATACAAATGATTACTGTTTCATATATTATGGAGCTTTAATACTGGGTCAAAGGAATCAAAGTTTGTTCAGATGGTCATGGTCGTATGAACATGGTGGCCCCCACACCCATTTATGATAAAAACCCTTCAGAAATCTTTGTCCAGAAACAAAGGCCCAGTGACCTTGTGGCTTGGTATATAGAATTGGGACTCAACATTAATCCCCAAGGGAGGGGGGTTATCTGCCCCTGCCCTGGTGCTATATACATGTATAAAAGCATTGAAATATATACCAGGACCAATATCACTTTTAAGTCGGTCTTCTGTATGTGTTATAATGAGGAAATGCATATATTCATGTACATTATGTACAAAGAGATGATTTTTTTTTTCTTTTCCCTGCTTTGTTTTTCTAATTCTTGTTCAGAAACTGTTCATGAGGTGTGTTTTGAGTGCCTCTGTATGTGAATGTTTGTATGTGTGTGTATGTAGATATGCTAATTTGTGCGTGTGTGTATATTTTCATTTCAGTACATAATGTTCTTTTATGTCGAGGCAACTCATGTAAATGTAATGAGAAAACAGCGTGGTATGGTTTTGTCTATATGCCATGTCGTCAAGCGTCACGAGAATGACTTGGAAAATCAAGAGCTTGACGAATTCGAGCGCCTGTCATGCAGTTGATTGCTAGAAGAATATGGTTGGTTACAGGTTCGGTTGAGTAATACGAAAGCTATTTCATTGCTATTTGGCAGAATAGTCAATACTATGTTACTCATTACCATGGACAGGTCAATGCACTACTACCTGAGGCCTTGTGGCTTCGGGCAACAGTGAATGGAGCTGTTCACGGTACCTCGAGGCATAATTTTGACTATTTACCAAACAGGCATGAAATAACAGGACAATATCCATGTTACAGAAGAGTATTACCAAAATCGCCATAATCAGTCATGAATACTACACTCAACCGATGAATGACGATGGAATTATCTTTGTACATTAAGTCATCTCTTAGTGGTTCCAAAGGGGTACAGAGCAAAACCTAAAAAACGGTTAAAATCATCTATCAACAATAAATCAACAATTCTGCCTTATCTTAGGTGTGGATGAGCGCACTAGCTCCTTGTTGAACGCACTAGCTCCATGTCGAGCGCTCTAGCTCAGGCAGAAATTTTGTCAATATTGTCCAGGTACGTAATCTCCACCCATACTTTTTTTGCTTATTTGTGACTTTTCATGCTTGAATTTACCAGGGATGGTGCTTTAGAGGGTCTGAACGCTATAGTTTGGACGGAAAATGAAAAAATCGTGTACCCAAATCTCCATATTGACAGAAATTGGTGGATTTTTAGTTCGGTGTTTCAAACATTTGCCACAAGTTAGTTCAAGCCCTGCACATTTCTGCGGCGAACTCCGACGGGGAATAAAGTTGAATCATGTCTACACACAATAGCATCGGCAGTTGTTTCCTGGGATCGCTAATAAAGAAATAAAAATTGATAAAATTCTTCAAGACCTACCTTTGTTTACTGATTTTCTGTCGACAGCACTAGCTCGCGGGTTCCCGGATGTGACGAGGGAACGAAATTCCATTGACTCATTTTGGAGCTAGTTCCACTGATTACCACCCGTGTGTATATAGTGTAAATAATAGAGGGCCTCATGGAAGATGAGCTATGTATGCTAAATGAGTTTACCCTCTGTAAATAAAGATGATTATTATTATTATTATTAGTCCTTTTGGTTTTCAGTATGTTCATAGATGCCAGTTTTGTTCTTTTAGGAAGCAATTCTGTTACATAATATTAAGGAGAATGAGTATGCTTACAGGGGAAGCAACTCTGCCATTTTCACATTGTACCTTCCTTCTCAATGGGAATCCAAGGAATTTGCTCCCTTAAGAGTACACCCCATTTTTGGAAGGGGAATTTTTTTTTAACACACAGTTTGCTGGGGCTTTATTGTCCCAATATTTAGAGATTTATAATGACCTGAAAATTTAAAAAGATAGGAGAGTATTTCAGAACAGCTTGATGATCAATCACCTAATGTTGTCTTTGTTTAAGCAAAGGGGTTTCTGTCTTATCCAGCCATCCAAACAAGAAAGTTACTGATTAATACTGAAGCAAAAAGGCCGAGTTGTCAGCATATCACCGCTGTTATTGAATACCGTAATGTATGTTTATGTTGGGACACCTAAAAATAATGATTTTCCATTTGGGACAAATGGAAAATTTATATTTTTAGGTGTCCCAATTCTTAAGCACATAAGAGTATTATTTTTGCTAAGAATCAAAACTACCATGGGGCAGTGAAAAAATGTGTAACATTCACCAGTTCAGGAAGCAGTATGATCAGAATCTGATCTGTTTGTCAGCAGTACCTGTTTTCTGCTGCATTTTTGAAAGGACATTTTAGACATTAGACAGGATTTGAAGACAGTCAAGACAATAAAGAAATCGTTGAGGGGTACAAATATTTACGGTAAAAACAGTTGCGCTTTATCAGGCAATATCATGTGAGTATTATCTTGAAGAGGTAGTGAAAACATCATTGATAAGACCACTTAAATCATAATAGTACCCTCTTCATGCCAAACTGCACCTGTATTTATGATGCATATAGAGATATTTTGAAGTATGAGCCAAAAATGAAGAGATTTGTGTTGGGATGAACCATCAACATTCTGCTATGCCAAAATTACCCAAAATATTTGGAGAGCACCATGATTTCTATAAATGAGCCGAGACACGACAAAACCAACAAAGAGGCATGTGCGCCACGCAGAGACTCAGATCAGATTGGGCATCTGCCCTGTCTGGTCAGAGTCTTCGTTGTTGGCATGGAGGTAACTTAGACCGAGCTCACAGTAAAAACTGATCAGACTTGGCAGATGCATAGGCTGATCTGAGTCTTTGCTGGGCGCAGTGCAACTTTGTTGGTTTTCTTGTGTCACAGATGGAATGTCTCCTCCAGTTTTGCCGGGCCACTTAGCGTAGTCAGTAGCGCATCTGACTTATAAGCCAGAGGTCCCGGGTTCGATACCCGGTCCGGCCGCTTTCTTTCATTTCTCCTTCCACTGATTCAAGAAGGGTAGTTGTCATTTACTGGTTAAAGTAAATGTACTGGTTAACCGCTTAGGAGGTCTAACCCTGCCCAGGAATAGTGTGGTTAGGTTAACTGACTGTCCCGACATGACCATAGCTGTTTACTATGGACGTTAAAATAATAACACAACAACAACAACAAATCCTCCAGTTTTGAATATAGCCAAGTTCATTATGTCCGATGAGAAGAATTTTGTAAAACTCGTCAGATAGTGCAGAGCCTGATCATACTATGCCTTGCTGCTCTAAGGAGCCTACAGTTAGTTTGGTTCTACTTTTATATTTCATAAATGTGGTGAATCATTTTTGCCTTTATGAACGTGCCATCACCATCACCAGACCCCAGGTTGTATTATGCTCAGCTGATGTAAATGAAGGGGCTGATCTCCCAGTTCCACACTTTCTTGTCTCAACCACTCTTGCTCCACCAGAATTACTCCTTTATCCGGTGGAGTATTATGTAGCCCCACTAAAGATGAGAGGGTACATTATTGCATTTCAGTGTGTCCTTTTGGTGTCAGCATTGGTGTGACAGATTGTCTTGTAAGTATCTCTTGAACCAGTTCATAGTTTTTCACCAAACTTGCATTGCTGTATCACTAAGATAATACACAGTTCCGAGCCACACCCAGAAAGTCACTCAAAATCACATGATATCGTATACCTGGCCAATGCAACAACAACTTAGCACGTGACATAGTCTCACAAACAAATCGCACGTGGTCAATACCAACATAAGTCCGTGATTTTACCTTTCAGTTAATGAAGGTATGTATACATGTTTAAAGAAAACAAACTAACACCCGTTTTCATAAATTTACCCTGATTTGCAAGAACAGAACGCATCGAAAATGCATGATGCACCAAACTGCCATGTGTAGGACATGAGGAGGCTGATTCTTTGCCAGAGATCGCCAACATTTAGCAGACACTTGCATTTGTCATTTGATTTTCTGCCATCTTTGTGTAAGCTTGTGAGACGTAGTAACAGTAACTAAGCAGGCGGAGCTTAGCGGCTATTCTCGGAACTGTGTATTTAAAAGGCTGAATAGTTTTTTTGTGATGTTGACTCCATTTTCAAAGTCACTGGAGGAGGACTTACTGGTCAATTGTTAAAATGGTGGACTTTGCATTAGTTTCTTTCTGCAGTCCAATACTTTGATCTTGAATGAGTAGCTGGATTTTCACCGAACTTGCATTGTCACAGTTGCATAGCTATGTCAGTGGTACAAGCCAAAGAGCTGAAAATGTTTTGATGCCTTGGCCCCATTCATAACGTCACAGGATTTGGAATTTTAACTTTTCCTTTTTCTCATGAATCAGTATAAATGGTTATGTTTGTTAATAAACTTGCATGAATGTATCATTGAGAAAGCCAGAGGGCCGTTGATGTTCGTATGACTTTGACCTGAATTTCAAGGTCATAGGAGGACTTAAAATGTTAGCTATTCCCTAAAAAAAGCTCATTGCGTACAGCCGTTCATTATCACAGTTCATGACTGAAATACTGTTGAAAGAACTGTCAAATAGCAAGTCATCCATCCATTCATGCCTTCCCAGCAGGCACATGACGTTGAAATGACGTCGTACTGACGTCGATGCGACGTAATGACGTCGCATCGATGTCAATACGACGTCATTTCAACGTTGTGTGCCCGCTGGGTTGAATCATTGAGTGTATTTTCACCAAAGTTGCATGACAAGGTACATTGTACATGTATTGGGACTGAAATTCAGCTTCTGATCCAGAATTGCTTATCATTATGGCTGTCTTGAGAAGTAGTTTACAAGGTTTCTAGTCTGATGAAAACCTGATTTCCTTACATCAGGTCTGGTATTACAAACTGAGAAAAAATAAACTGATTGTAATTGTTTAGATAATAGAGAGTATTTTGAGGTTTGTAATCAGGATGGAAGAGTGATTGTTTTTGAATTTGTGGCTGCCTGGAATCTGTTAATTGTTGGCACATCCTGTGATCTATATTTTTTCTGAAATTGGGCTGAAAATAGGGCAGAGCATATGCATTTGCTTAATATCTACTTATTTGGAATCCGGGACTCCCTTTATGGGATGCCAGTGTTTTTCTGAGAGCTTTGTAAAGTTTCGGTATTATGACAAATATGCTTGAGTTTTTCCAAGGAGAAACAGTCTTATCTGGGTCTACATTGCTTGCTCAGACACGTCACTGAAAAAATATACTGAAGGACAAAAGTTCTGCATGGATGTTAAATTAACATCATGCAGTGCAGAACTTTTGTCCTTAAGTAGACCTGAGTCAGTTGTCAGATGAGACCTTACCAGATACAGAAAACATTAAGCCATTTGTTACCAAATGGGATAGAAAGTTCTTTTCTAGGAAAGGGCATAGTTTAAAATCTGGAATGGAATGGATGAGATAATCTACATTCCATTGGCAACAATTTGTTCCCAGAGCCAGGGAGAGTACTGTAATAGGCAAGAATTGCTTCCTTAGAGGGAGCAGTTTCTTCTCAAACAGAATATTATCCCAAATCCATGGCAGGATTTTTTTTTTAACCATGAGTCCGTTGGTCCTGGACCAGTGATTTTTGGGCATGACCAGTTGATGTCTTTGGTAGCTGGTCCTACAGACCAACTGATTTTGAAATTAAATGAAAACACATGATAACAAAGAATAGTCGAAACATCGGGAGGACCACTTAAATAGTGGATAAGTTGGTCCTGTGGACCACCAGTCATTCAGTCCTTAGCAAAATCCCTGCATGGTAAGAAAAGGAGCTTATCCCTGTTAGTCCAGCCCACTCCATTCCATTCCATGTTTTAAAGTATGTCATAGGAAAGCATAAAACCTAGCATTTTCCCTCAACATTGACATCAGCTGTACATGTCTTGTGTGCATGTTTTAGTTTAAGCAATTTGGCAAGCTATGCTGTCCCCTAACAGTTCTCTTACAAATTAACAGCACACTTCTGCCAAAGTGCATACCCTGCAAAAAATATGATAATTCCATAATGTAGGTCCTGCTGAGCATTAAATAGCAGTTTAATGCAGGTAAAAACAAGTGCATTTGTAATAACATCAAATTTGCATCATTTGCATTTTTTTAGTGCCATTACATAAAATGAGCCGCGACACGAGAAAACCAACAATGTGGTTGTGCGTCCAGTGCAGACTCAGATCAGCCTGGGTGTCCATCCATTCTAGTCAGACTCTTCGCTAAGTGCTCAAGGAGTAGCTAAGCGACTGAGCTACCTCCATGCGGACAGCGAAGACTCTGATCAGACTGGGTGGATGCCCAGGCTGATCTGAGTCTGTGCTGGCCGCACAACCACATTGTTGGTTTTCTCGTGTCGCGGCTCAAATGTTATAATAATTTAGAAATTTTTGTTGCAGATGAAACCGTTTGATAAGTGAAGGAACATCAAGAACATTTAAATAAATTGAATCTTTAGTTGTCTGTGGAATCAAGATAAGATGCCTCCATGAAGAATTCTATTTATATATGACACTCAACAGTCACTCAGTACACATAAGTCAGGGCCCCAGTTGTTCAGCAACTCTCTAAAAATCTTCAAATTAGATAGGACACAGACAGGCTCAAAGCCAGGAGATGCCCGTTCTGAATTCATCTCCTTATGAGAATTAAACGAACAATAAAAATGTTGGGTTGTTTGTTAACTTAACAAATTATGAAACCAAGGACTCCTTAAGTCTTGTAGTTTATGCAAAATCAAGTGTGCTAATTTTTTTAGCTGAATTTTTTCATCAAAAAATGGCAGTGTTAATGCATACAATATACATTTGAAAACGTAACAACTCGTTAACTAAAGACAGTATTAGTTTCGAAAAACTGCACCCAGGACTATACGGGTGAAACCATTAACTCTTAGGTCCAATTTCATGTCGCTTTAAAATCTCGAATTCTCTGAGCAAGATTTATTTTGCATTGCGGTCTATGGGATAATTCATGGTTTAAAGCACAGATGGTGATTTTAGAGTGACAGGAAACTGGCCCTTAGAGTTTCAGGCTTTGAAATTTGGTTAACTTTGATGTTTAACTCTTTTAGCCCCAGTGACGAAATTAGCAAAATTTGCAAACAGCGTAGATCCTGATGAGGCGGCTCATAATGAGCCGCCTCATCTAGATCTACACTATTTGCCCTCTAGTTTTTGAATTCCCAATATGAAATGACTTGGACAAAGCATTTTTTAAATTTTTGCAGACGTAAATTTTGTCGTCTGCTTTTCGGTGCTTAAAGAGTTAAAGGTTTGTGTTATGTTTTACTAGGAAACCTTTTGGTTGATAAAGATAAGTTAGCATATGCTGGACTCTGCCACCATAATCTGTATTATAAATTATGTAAAAGTTCTAAGATGGTTGAACGTTTGGATATGGAACTTGTTATGTCCCCCCACCAAAGGTGAGGGGGGACATATTGTTTTCAGTGCGGATCCCGGTGCGTCGGCGTCGGCGTCGGCGTGACAGATTCTTGTATGCACGATATCTCTTGAGCCAATGGATGGAATTTCACCAAACTTGCATGGATATATCATTGGGACAAGCTTAAGGGCTGATTAGATTTTGGTGACCTTGACCTCATTTTCAAGGTCACTGGAGGACTTAGATGACAATTTCTTGTATGCACGATACCTCCTGAACCAATGGATGGAATGTCATCAAACTTACATGGATACATCATTGGGACAAGTTTAAGAGCTGATTAGATTTTGGTGACCTTGACCTCATTTTCAAGGTCATTGGAGGACTTACATGACAATTTCTTGTATGCATGATATCTCCTGAATCAGTGGATGGAATTTTACCAAACTTGCCTGGATACATCATTGGGACAAGTTTAAGAGCTGATTAGATTTTGGTGACCTTGACCTTATTTTCAAGGTCACTGGAGGACTTAGATGACATTTTCTTGTATGCACAATATCTCCTGAACCAGCAGATGGAATTTCACCAAACTTGCCTGGATACATCATTGGGACAAGCTTAAGAGCTGATCAGTGTTTGGTGACCTTGACCTTATCTTCAAGGTCACTGGCGGGCTTAGATTACAATTTCTTGTTCCTACAATATCTCCTGAAACAGCAGATGGAATTTCACCAAACTTGCATGGATACATCACTTGAACTAGCTTTAGAGCTGATCAGAGTTTGGTGACCTTGACCTCATTTTCAAGGTCACAAGAGGACTTCGATAAGTGAAAAATTCACTAAAGTTGATAATATCTCACTAGCCTTTGGCTTGGTGTCCACTTTGCTTTTATAGATATACCTTTGGGACAATCTCAAGAGTTTACTTTGTTTTGATGACTTTGACCCTATTTTTCAAGGTCGAAAGCTAACTACAAATGCTTTTTTTTTCTCTTAAAAATGAGTTATATCTTAAACCAGTTGATGGATATTCATCAGACTTGCATGAATATATCATTGTGACAGGTTTAGAACATGTTTAGTAGTTGGTGACCTTCACCCATTTGTCAAGGACATAGTTTTCCATGTAGGATTTTCTCCAAACTTTCATAAATATTTTATTTGTACAGGCTTTTTATTCATTAGAGGGGATGGGAAATGGGCTGGTGGGGGGACATCAGTTTTTCTCTGAAAAACATTTCTAGTTTTTTTCTGGGTTGATGATGACTTAAACAGGCCTCATACTTTTCAGGCTTTCGCAGGATTTCAGGCTTTCATTTCTTGAATTATACTTGATTTCAGGCTTTGATTTTTAAGTTTTCAGTGTTTTTTTCTGCTTAAAAAGGGCTATTTTAGGCTGCGAAAGCAGGCATTTCAGGCTTGGAAAAGCTTTGTCAGTATGAGGCCTGCTTAAATTATGAGCAGTGACATGACAATACCGACAAGGTGACATATGCACCCAGCGAAGACTCATATCAGCCAGTTCATCCACCCAGTTTGATCAGTCTTTACTGTTGGCTTGAAGGTAGCTTAGACCCTTAGCTATCTTATAAGTGCACAGGGAAGACTCTGATCAGACTAGGCAGATGCCTAGGCTGATCTGAGTCTTTGCATGGCGCACATGCCACTTCGATGGTTTTGTCTTATCACGGTTCTCATAGCTGGCATCATCTGGTTGCAGCTGCTGACCTGGAGTCAAGTCTTGAACACTGTTGTTAAAAGTTTGCTTGTTTCTCATTTAATTCTGAAATCCTGGAATGGAATCTTTGATTTGTGACTGGAACGGCTATAATTTATCCATCTTTCCTGCACATTTCTTGGACTTAATTTGCCTTGGTAATGCATGTGAACCCCCACCCCCTGCATAGTTGATTTCTTGCTAGAAGTTTATGAATAAATCTATAAAAAAAGAAACTTTTGATCAGACTGCCATATTCAATTTTCATCCAGTTGATACTAGTAAGTAACCTTTTCTACATTTTAAATCCAAGGTTAAAAGTTCAGAAGCATGTATTTTAATTGAGCGAGAAGATTAACTTGTTGAAAGTGTTGTATGCATGGAAATGAATCAAGGTATCTTTTAATTAAGATAAATGTGAAAAATTGTGGTAGGTAAACTATTTGGAGCCATATACCTTCAGGTGTATGGGTATGATGCGTTCATGTTCTAAAAAACTTGTTCACTATTTTTAAATAGGGAAACAACTTTTGTGACTTCCTGTTTGCATGCTTCCCTGTGCGATTAAGCCTTTCCATCAAATTCTTGCCTTTAAGAGTTCACCCCAATTTCTCTGAACTTTGATGATAGAATCATTTGAATGAGTGATTGAACTTGGGTTTAGCGTCCCACCAGAACATAGGTCATAGGGAGATGGAACCTTGATTAAATCTCATCTGAAAGACTGGAAAAGAGGGGGATGAAACCTTTGACCCCTGGATTGGTAGACCTGCATCTTAACCACTACACTAGGGCTGCTCCTAGGAATCATTTAAGAATCACAATGTAAGAAATTATCAGATAGAAAGGTTACTAAGCTTGAAACAAAAGGCGCATTATATAATTTATCGAATCAGATAATGATCGCTTGCATGCAACTCCGCTTTGAAAAAGTTTGAAACTTGTGTCATTATAAGGGCACGGGTCAAAATAGAACTGATGGACATAATATTTAGAAGTAGAGGTCTAGAACTGCTCATTTTTCTCTGAGATGCAGAACAATTGGAATGATTGGCACACTTTCTTTGGATATTGAACCCTTTCCCTATCAAATGTATTTTTCATGTAATCTATAGACTGACTGATAGCATTGCTGGCTGAGTCATATGGGTACTGTGTTTTACCAAATATTTCGACAGAAGTGCATGCGCAAACAGTGTAGACTGTGATCAGACTGCTCCAAGGAGCAGTCTGATCATGGTTTACACTGTTTGCCATTCTGCCAGAAGCTTTCATAATAATATGTCTTTTCATGTATCTCCCATTATTAAAATTGTCTTGTTAAAGTGCTGGGACGTTTCGGGTGTCTCAATTTTTAGGGTATTTGTGGTACTGCATGAGGCATGAAATGAGTAGAACATTTTGTGAATGATAAGAAAACTTGATGAGCCTCAAAGTAATATGGAAAATGACAGAAATCGTCTTCATGAAAGTAATGGTACAGCTGCATACAATTATTTGCACAAAAAATTTGAACAGAATGCCTCTGCAGCAAACTGTGTAGACCAAGATCAGACTGCTCTGGACAGCGTCTGCACAGTTTGCCAACAATTTCATGAAACATGTCACAGTAGGAGTTAAAGGACAGGGTAACATGAATATTTGAAGCATTCATTACAGCAATGGGTGGGGTAATTGAATATTTATGGTTAATAGGGTTGTCAATTGCGCAAACTGCTTTTTTTTCCAATCATGTTGCCTCACAAGTTGGCATATGTTAACACTACGCATAAGTATGTGCCCATGTGATTTTTCACATGACTGTATGCACTCGAACCTGTGTGAAAGGTTCAGCCAAGAAAAATGCTAATATCAGCTGTTTCAGATAGGCCAAACCAGACTACTTCGGTCAATTGGGACCTAGAAACAACCAACCAACCAATGAACCTTAACACATTACGTCCGTCCGTATGTACGTGATCCTGTTAGACTCAGGTTAACATTTTTGTAAGAGGTAGATTTCAGGGTTCCTTTAGTTGTAGCTATCTGAAATTTTTGTATGAGGATATATATCAATAAGTACAACAGGAATATACACAAATCAGGGTATGATGATCCATATGTCACGGTCCACTGACTTCGGACTTAGGCTAATTTTGCAAGGTTAAGATTTTTGTAAGAGGTAGATTTCAGGGTTCCTATTATTGTAGAGCCTTGAAATTTTGTATGAGGGCTTATGTCTATAAGTACAACAGGAATACACAAGAATTAGGGCATAATGATCTATATGTCATGGTCCACTGACTTTGGACTTAGGCTAATTTTGGAAGGTTAAGATTTTTGTAAGAGGTAGATTTAAGGGTGCCTTTTATTGTAACAATTTGAAATTTTGTATAAGGATTAATATCTATAAGTACAACTGGAGTATACAAGAATCAGGTCATGAAGACCTATATGTTACGGTCCACTGACTTCGGACTTAAGCCAAATTTGCAAGGTTAAGATTTTTGTAAGAGGTAGATTTTAGTTCTCATTATTGTAGCAAAATGAAATTTTGTATGAGTATTAATAGCTATTAGTACAACAGGAATTTACAAGAATCAGGTCATGATGATCCATATGTCACGGTCCACTAACTTGGTTTCTAACCATGTTCTGTAATACACAGTATGTTCTATTTTGACCAGACAGTGACTTTGAAACTGTATAAAGGGCTGCAGTTTGTGTCACATTTCAAATGTTGGGCAGTGCTTTGCCTGTGGCCTTTTATAATATACAAGTCTGCCTCTGTGAACCTACTTATCCTATAAGTGCCAGAACCTTATTCAAGGCACCGACTTACTCAAGGCACTAGGCGGGGGCATCTGTGTACTATGGACACATTTCTAGTTATTCCCTTACCTTCATTAGAATAACCTTATTGAGCTTCCTAACTGCCTGTGACTAGTGGGAGCAAGAGACAGGTATTACTTTTCTGGCTTCGCTATCGTTGAAGATGTGGTGTTCCTTTACTTTACTTGTAGAGTTTTTGGTTAGCTCTGCTTTGTAACAATACGCAAACAGGTAAAACACAGGATTCCACAGAATTCATTAAGAAAGGTGAAAGTGGCAAGAAATAAGTCCTCTCACCATTATGTTGAATTTAAAATATGACATGCTTCCTCATCAAAAATTAAGAATTTTTAGCTCACCAGAGCCGAAGGCTCCGGGGGAGCTTATAGGATAGGCAGTTGTCCGTCGTCGTCGGCGTCTGTCGTATGTCGTCTGTCGTATGTCGTCGTCGTCGTCCGTCAACACTTTTAAACAACATCTCCTCTAAAGTCACTGGGCCGATTGGGCCCAAATTTCATCTGTAGCATCCTTGGGCTGGGGGATTGAAAATTTGTGTTTTTTATGAAAATCTGCCCTTTAGTTTAGTTGCTATGGCAACTTATAGTTCCCATAGACTTATAATGGGGAAAATTGAAAAATGGCATTTTCTGGCAATCCAGTGCAGAAATGTTTACAGAACTTTTATAGAAATGTTCCTTGAGAAGTCTTCTATCAGCTGTATGTTTTTTGGCCCACTGCCCCTTTTATTGGTTGCCATGGAAACCAAAATGAAATCAAAAAGTAAAAAAATACTTAAAAATTATCTCCTCTGAAACCACGGGGCCGATAAGGCCCAGCTGTCATCTATAGTATCCTCAGGCTGGGGGATTGAAAGTTTGTGTTTTTTATGAAAATCTTCTCTTTAGTTTGGTTGCTATGACAACTTAGAGTTCCCATAGACTTATAATGGGGAAAATTGAAAAATAGCATTTACTGCCAAGCTATTGCAGATATGTTTACAAGACTTTTATAGAAATGTTCCTTGAGAAGTCTTCTGTCAGCGTTGATGTTTTTGGGCCCACTGCTTCTTTTATTGGTTGCCATGGAAACCAAATGAAATAAAAAGTAAAAAAATACTTAAAAATTATCTCCTCTGAAACCACGGGGCCGATAAGGCCTAGCTGTCATCTGTAGTATCCTCAGGCTGGGGGATTGAAAGTTTGTGTTTTTTATGAAAATCTGCCCTTTATTTTGGTTGCTATGACAACTTAGAGTTCCCATAGACTTATAATGGGGAAAATTGAAAAAATAGCATTTACTGCCAAGCTATTGCAGATATGCTTACAAGACTTTTATAGAAATGTTCCTTGAGAAGTGTTCTGTCAGCGTTGATGTTTTTGGGCCCACTGCTCCTTTTATTGGTTGCCATGGAAACCAAAATGCAAAAATAATGGAAAAAAATAATTACAAAATTATCTCCTCTGAAGC
This sequence comes from Ctena decussata, assembly GCA_963989385.1. NCBI lineage: Eukaryota > Metazoa > Mollusca > Bivalvia > Lucinida > Lucinidae > Ctena > Ctena decussata. Next base: position 17,438,956 of record OZ022505.1, on the reverse strand, counting down.
CACTGGACCGATAAGACCCAGCTGTCATCTGTAGTATCCTTAGGCTAGGGGATTGAAAGTTTGTGTTTTTCATGAAAATCTGCCCTTTAGATTGGTTGCTATGGCAACTTAGATTTGCATTGTCTTATAATGGGGAAAATTGAAAAATCGCATTTACTGCCAAGCCATTGCAGATATGTTGACAAAACTTTCATACAAATGTTTCTTGAGAAGTCTTCTATCAGCTACATGTTTTTGGTCCACTTCCCTTTTTATTATTATTGGTTGTCATGGAAGCCATAAAGCAAAAGAAGGATAAAATCCCTTAAAAAATGATCCCTTCTGAAGCCACAAGGCCGATTGGGCTCAGATTTTATCTTTAGTATCCTTGGGCTGGGGCAGTGAAAATATGTGTTTTTCTTTTATGAGAATCAGCTCTTTCATTTGGTTGCTATGGCAAATTAGAGTTACATTGACTTACAATGGGGAAAATTTAAAAAATTGCATTTACTGCAATCAAACTATGGAAAACAGTTATATATTTGTTATCAACTCAACAGACTGTCAGACTGAGACTTTGTAGTAGTATATTTTGTATTAGCCTGTACAAATGCGACAGCAGTTTTGAAAGCAATTTTGAGCTAGAGATCTGGTGAGCTTTGTGGCCCGTGGGCCTCTTGTTTATCTGTTCGGAAATAATACTTACCTTATCTAGAGCTGTATTTATTTATTGTCTGGTAAGATTATGACTGATTGCTTCCACATCAAAATATGACAGGGCCTGGCCAACCTGGCAGGATGCTCAGATAGTTTGTCTCTTCTTACCATAGCTACCCAAAAGATTCAGCCAGAAAATTCCTTGAGCAAATGGAGTAATTCTTTGATTTGGTCAGCTCTGTCAGCCACCATTTATAGAATGTTTAAATTCAGTGCTCCAGAAAAAGGGGAGTATCTGGAGGATAATTTGAGGATAATTTTGAGGATAATTTGGGGATAATATTTCTTATTTCTGAACAAAAACATGTGTTGTGACCCCCCATTAGAACCATCTCTGTGTGAGGGTTTTACATAAGGGGTCACAAGATATGTTTGTATACAATTGAGGTTTAACAGAAATCCTGTTTTGAATTATCTTCTAATAGTTATTCTTATTCGGGTCTCTGGTTCAAGTTTGGAGATGAGTAACTCATAGTGTGTCTTAATATTCTAATGAAAAATGGTAATTGAGTGATAGTTTATTAAGTGATTGATGGTTGGTTGATGGCTCATTAGCAGGTAGAAATCTACATGCAAAGTGGCAACTAAGGTTCAAGTGCCTCCATTGGCCTGGCATCAACATGCTGACAACCTTGCATTTCGATTTAGGTTGTATAGTTTTGAAGTCCATGGTTCCCATTGTTATCAAGTAGAAAAGTCAGATTCTAAGGTAAAATATTCAATCCCCACCCCCATTGAATTTCAGAAAGGATATGGTACCATTATATGAAAGTGCAAATTGACCACTTTCCACAAGGGAGATAATTTGAGATTTTAATCTCAAATTATCTCCCTTGTGGAAAGTGGTCTTTTAAGACACTGGAGTTTTGAAATTTGTACACTTCACAGCAAGCTTATCAGCTATGTTGGTTCTTAATGATTTTGGATGAACAACAGAAAGTACACTTGCACCATTGCAAGCATCTTGAAAATTATGCAAAGCGGCATTAATATAAAGTCATTATGACCGAAAAAAATCCCCTGCCAACTTTTCCTTGCTTCAAAGACAGGTTGATTCGTTTTTGCTCCAGTAAAAACATTTTTGACTTGTCTGAACATTGTCAAACGGAATTCTTTTCTTAATACATCTGTAATACAAATAAACAGGGAATCCTCAGTTTGTCTTGCTTAATTGATTGCGTGATGGATAGAACATATGGTTTCTCAATTATACGAACATCCATGTCTCGTGCTCTTATAATTGCTGCTGCAGCTTTACTATATTACCGTGAAAAAACGAAATATTTGGAATAAAATCTGTGGAGGTCTTGTCCGTCTCTGAACTTGGACAAAGCCTAGCTGGAAATGTGGAATAAAATTGTTTGCAGAAATGGCAAACAGTGTAGACCCTGATCAGACTGCTCCTGAGGAGCAGTCTGATCTGGGTCTACACTGTTTGCGATTTCAGTTTTGTCTTTCCCAATGCTAAGCTTATAAAGTTTATAGTAAAATTCATTCATGGTTTTGGGAATGTCTGACTGGTAAAGCCAACTGTTCCCATTTGCACTGATTGTTTGGAAGTCAGCTGGTTCGCAGAATGGTGTATGGTCTTTTCCGTTAAAACTTGTTACCATGTCAGCAGATGTGTCTGAAACAGTTGGCTTACTGGCAATCAGTACAGACCCTGATAAGACTTTTTGTTCAAGTTTTGTCTACACTGTTAGCTAAGGCAATTATATACTTATGAGTTCTAATGTCAAAGCCTACCTTCAAGGTGCATCTTGAATTTCTTACCAGCTTGAGAAACAAAATGACAATTAGTACAGATCATAGCAAGTCAGCTCAGTCTGAGCTGTCTTGTTGTTATATTGTTTTCAAATTCCCTAACACTCACTAAAAGATGCAACCTACTGCTCTGCCAGAACTACAGAACCATCAGCTTCATCTGTCATCTGAGCAAAGTCATGCTGAAAGTCATCTTGAACAGGCTCAAACCCCAGGCTGAATAGATAATCGCTAAAGAACAGGCTGGGTTCAGAGGTGGAATGAGCACCACTGAATAGATTTGTGAAAAGTGCCTTCAAGTTTCAACATCAGCAGAATCTGTACCATGTCTTCATAGATTTTAAAAAAAGCATTTGATAGGGTATGTGGCATACAGCCTTTTGGGCCACCTTGCGGAAATACTGGTGCAATATACTGTATCAATTCAAATCTAGTTCATCCCATTGAGCTTTGTCTTTGTCAAGGCCATATGTGCAGTTCAGATGAATGGTAGCACAGGAAAATGCACCCTCATCCAAGCTTTAGTGCAGGATGAAGGTCATTATTGGAATAAAGCCGGAGGCTGAGCAAGTATGAGATAGCATATCCTTGGCAGTGTAGCTCACTGTGCAACGCCCTTTCAAAGAGAGTAAATCTGGTAAGACCATGTGACCACACCTATATAAAGCAGGTATTCACCATAACAGGTCATATTTTAAAGATGTATGTTTTGTTGCATGCAAATAACTGGGAGGGTTCAATGAAATGTAATTCTATCAATAATGTTATTACGTAATATGTTCTTGATATTTAATAACCATGTTATGGGTGGGTGCATACTTGCTCAGCCTCCGGCTTTATTCCAATAATAAATGACCTTCATCCTGCACTAAAGCTTGGATGAGGGTGCATTATTTTCATAAAGCCTTCAGCTTTCACAAGTATGAGATAGCATTTTTAACGGCAACAAAACATTAGGCATATAAAACCATGAAGAAAGTTTTGATGTGCCAGTAAATGTATTAATCATCAAAAACAGATAATGATAGACTTTCTGGAGAAATTTGTGTTAAAATGGAAATTTATTTGTGATATTTACTTGTAAACCAAATGACTCAAATCTGGTGAATCAAATATATAATAATGTGTGTATATCTGTATCTGCATTATACAAAGCAGAACAACTGCTGGCATACACTTTTAAAAATTCTACACCCATAACATACAAATCTCAATTAACAAACATACTAAAAAAAAACTATAAAAATCTCAAAATCAGGATAATACTACAAGATAACAATATATCAATATATCCAGGAACACTTCTGAACCTTTTTTTTTTTTTTTTTGCAAAAGACTGACAGCTGCAACTGTCTAAATGTTTTCATTTAAAAGAATAACATCATAATGGAAAGTTAAAGAACATAGACCTATCTTAAGATTAGAAAAATTTTCAACACTATAAAACACGTTTGTGGAAAACCATTGACAGAACTTCCCAACACAGGCTATACTGGTAACTTCCCCGTACAAATATAAAATAGGTAAACTGTTACGACTGCATTATGCAAATATTTCACAAAACTTTAGATTCAGAGATTTCACTTCCTTTTTTTTTTTTTTTTTTTTGTGTGTGTGTATGTGTGTAAAAATCTAAAGATACAACTGTTACCTCTTTCAGAAATTGACTGAATTTTCAGCAGCATCTAATACACAAAATCATTTTATTTATTTTACAATTCTTAACTAATTTATCATAAATTGTTTTACATCAACTAGCTATTATTCATTAATAATTTGAATTCTGTAACTTTTAATAAACTTCCTAAGTAAATTACATATCTAATAAGTACAGCTGATAAATACATGTACATCTGTCTGTGCACCAGTAATGAATAGAAAACACAGAGAAGATCTACATGTACTTTTCAAACTGAGGACTAAATTCATACCCATTCAAGTCTCACATTATAGCCCCAAAAGGAATCCTGAATAAGTAAAGTCTGTACAATAGGCATACAGCAATTAATGTCTCCACTGTTGGTACAACAGATTTAACTTTCATTCATTTTTTTTTTTTTTTTAATAATGATGATAATTTATAACAATAAAAGTAATAATTATGAGCAAGTATAATGAACTTCATTTTCAGAGAATAATACACTTGAATGAAAAGGACTGTGTGCAAAGACAACAGCAATTTACTGCCTGAAGTGATAAAATAAAAAAACAAGTTCTATGGAAGATTAGTTGTATTGCTAAATGTTGTCACCCTCGTAAAATAATGACTTTACTTGCTTACTATACAGGCATAAACTCATATGCAGTTATGCTGACACAACTGATTAGATTTTTATTTATTTATTTATTTATCTATTTACAACTAAAGCACATGGAGACTCCTAGAGACAGAAAAGATCTTGTAATGTTTCTAATTTACACAGATCTTACAGATTCAGCCACTAAGAATAATATAAGTAGCTTCTGACAGCTTAAAAGCTGCTTTATTTATTTATTTATTTATTTATTTTTGCTGAATACTTGTAAGTTCCTTAAATAACTACTTCAAGTTTAAAATATATCTTTACTGGTACATTGAACAGTACAGTATAAAATAGTTATTACCAATCTTTTGGTTCATATTGTATGGTATATCAAATTTGACTACCAAAATTACTCTCAACATTCGGACAAAACATGCAAAAATTTTCTATAAAACCAAACTGTCATGAAACCAAAATTGAAACAATATATTTTTAACCATCATGTTATATGGTTTCTATAAATCAAACTCTTCTGTGACGGGAAATATTAATTAAATCTTGCTTATCACTAATATGATACTGCCTGTTTTATAAACACATAAACAGTAAGGCTTGTTATAACCGTGTTTACCATAAAGAAATGAAAATTCTGAACATAACCAGTAACAGGAGGAAATAGGTCTCTCTTTTCTCTGTAATACTCATTTTTTATACTGACATCATTTATCATGAATATTTAATCAATTCATAATGAACAATAAACCTGCAATATTCAGCCTTGATTAATAATAATTTTATATAAAGGTGAAGACACAAAATCTTCTGTTTTAATGCTTAATGGACTTGTGGCAGAAATGTGAATGTTGTGTCATTACGCTGACCATGATCTAGAGAAAAAATATACTGCCGTTGTTGTAATAATGAACAGACAAATATGGTATTTTAAATAAAGATTTTTGATCAATTATCACCAAACAGTAAAAACAACCATCAGGACTTACTGTCTTGTTTGTGGCAAGAAGGCCAATATTTCTCAAACACAAAAATACATAGAATGGAAATCACATTGAACAATATGAGTTCCATGTGATGGAAATGACCACCTTCAGTATTCTTTTTGAACTCTTTACATCAGCTGACAACATAAAGTGTCAGTCTCTGTGTATAATAACAGTTAAACAACTCTGATTGTTTTGGAAGTATTATTCCAAATACTTGGATATCACTATTCTTGCGATCATTTTTATCATTGTTATTTTTTATTTTTTCATCTTCAATGATGTAACAGTATAAATCAACTATTAAAATCTCTGTTTCCAGTCCAGACTGAGAAAATGCCTCAAAGACTGAGCTCATTTTCAAATTTAATAAGAACAGAAAGCATCATCACAACTTTCTGATAATATATATTATTTTTTACTGGTATTATTGTGATCTGTTACACACCAACCAACGACTATCTATGAGGAAGAAATCTACATTTGCTGCTGTATGTACATGTATGTAGATATGTACAATGTACTATGTAAAACAAATCTCTGGCATAATATTATAGGATTCATGCCTTCTTTTTATTATTATTTTTTTTTTCTTTCTTCTATTATTTATTCATATATTATTATTATATTATGTGTCAATTTATTAATTATAAATCATCTTTATTTTATTTATTTTGTTTGAGCCTGAGAATTTCTCAGTGCAAACATTTATCTTCTTGAACCAAGAAAAGTGATATGATATAGGCTTCTGTAGCCTGGTACAACTCTTACATAAGTTGTACTATAATAATTTTGAAGAGAATACAGCAGTTTTTCTCACCTGCTATACAAGCAGAAATAAGACATAGGAAATAATTTTCCCCTGTCGACATATAATCTTAGTTGAGTTGTTTTGTGTCACTGCACATTCTGCAGAATTCTTGCCAATTATACAGGTTAACCTGTCAATGTGTAACAGGAAACCTAATTTTTATTGTATGAAAACTCATACAAAACTGCTGAACACAATATAAGGTAAAGATTCCTAAGACCTAAAGGCCTTAGGGGCAGTGGGGGTGAAAGGCCCACTGTATATTTGGCACAGATTATGAATGAAAGGCGGAATTCATTCCTCTCCTTACATGTCTCGATTTAATGCCATTCTGACACTAAAAATGACTTCTAGTGTACAAGATAGATACTAGTTATTTGGGTAAACATAAAACAGTATCTTGCCTCTGCAAGGTCTAAAACTACCCAGTATATCATATCTGGGTCAAGATAACTGTACCCCCATGTAACCAGTATGTACTTCTTTACAGACCAACAACTGTCTAACATGAGTTGTTTACTTGTTATGAGCTTACATGCTTTCAGCATGCTCAGGGAATAATTATAAAATAATCTGAACTGACATGCATTGGCATGGTCAGGATATAAATTTTCATTTGCACTATAATCTGAGGTTACAATTGTCAGGGCGCCTAAATATCATTTGTAAAATAATCTCCAGTGAAAAATTCCTTTCTTTTCCTTTTTTTTTTTTTTTTGGAGATAACATCTCTCATTATAGCTAACCTGATAGTAGACACTAATATACAGTACAGAGCTAAATATATTGGGAGTCAGACCAAGACCACCCAGACTACAACCTGTCACACTGTACCAGTGTAAGATTGCATGTACAGAAACAAATTATCTGGGACCAAAGAGAAACTTCTTTGGGTCTAACTAGGAAGACTACGTCTTTCACAATATGGCAGAAAAATAGCTATTGCTTGTCAACAGGCTAGTCATGGAAAACAATGATTTTTCAACAGAAAATATTTGGACAGTGTGAGCAAAATTCACACAATAAATGGAAGATAAATTTATTTAAAGTATCCTACTGAAGGACAGCGTCCTTTCAGGAACTTTGTAGTGATAAAATCTGCACTACGTGCAACAGTCACATCATAAACTGGAGATAAATTTATAACAAAATATCACAAAATTCACAAACTTACCACAGTGAGATGTGTATAGCTACACGCCAAAGAAAATACGACCTGTTATGGTGAATACCTGCTTTATATAGGTGTGGTCACATGGTCTTACCAGATTTACTCTCTTTGAAAGGGCGTTGCACAGTGAGCTACACTGCCAAGGATATGCTATCTCATACTTGTGAAAGCTGAAGGCTTTATGAAAATAATGGTTCAGAACAACAGTTGGAGTAAGGCAAGGATGCCCTCTCTCACCCACTTTCTTCAACATTTTCCTTGAAAGTACTATCTCTGGTGCTCTGGATGGAAAGGTTAGCATAAGCAGCTGAACTATTACCAGTCTGTGGTTTGCTGGTGACATAGATGCTCTTGCTGAAGAAGAGCAGAAACTGGAAGCCCTAGTTGAAAGTCTTGACAAAATCTACACAAGGAGTAAAATGGAGATAAACTGCTGAGAAGACCAAACTGTAGACAAACAGTGCCAATCATGGCATCCAGAGGGAGATCAAGGTAAAAAGCCAAAAGTTGGGAACTGTAACAAACTTCAAACAACTTGGAGCAATTTTCTCAGATGATGGCTCAAAATCAGAGGCTTCTTGCAAGGACTGAACAAGCCACTGCAGCTTTCACAAAGCTGAAGCCAATTTGGAGAGACAACAGCATATCTCTTGGATCAACGGTGAAACTGATGCACTCCCTTGTTATATCTATATTCCTGTATGCCTCTGAGTCATGGGCCTTGACAGCAAAGAAAAGAAAGTAGGCCTTTTACTTGAGATGCTGCCAAGGTTATTGAACATCTTGCACAAGGACTAATGGTACGTAACTAATCACGGAAAGTTCCCAAAAGCCATTGGAGAAAATGACAAACTCCTGACTATGGTCAAGAAAGAGAATCTAAGGTGGTTTGGTCATCTCAGGGTCATCTAGCTTAGAAAAGACAATTCTACAGGGCACAGTGACAGGAAAAAGAAGAAGAGGTAGACAAAAGAAGAGGTGGGAAGACAATATTAAAGAGTGGACAGGGATGGACTTTGCTAGCACAGTAGGGCAGCTGAAAAGTGATTGTTGTAAAATCACCTATGGTTCCTCAATGACATTGCAAAGTTTTGGGATGAACTAGACAAGACTAGACTACAATACTAACAGTTGATGGATTGAAAGTGATATGGAGGAAATTTTTTAAGCTGGAATGTTTATAATGATGTCAGTCTTTCTTCCTGCACCTGTTAATCATTCTTTTACATGGTAAATTAAATTCAAACAAAACAGTTTAAAAGTATTTCAGGGTGTTTGACAATTTGCAATAGATAGGAGATATGCGGAAGTCGTTAATTAATGACCTCTTAACAATATGCTTAAACCGTAATGACCCTTTTTTGTTGGGACGCATTAACCAGACCAGTTGCTGTAATTTTCACCCAACATAGGCAAAGGGGATTGTAGAAATGAGCCTTGTCCATTGGTCATTGCTTCTTCCTGTCTTTCCATCAATCCAATGAAAGATGTAGGAGGAGTTGCAGAAACAAGATCCTGGTCCTAACAAGATCAGCGCTGTTTTCCTCGTGCTCTGCTGACCCAGTATTTTGGATCAGTACAGTATTTCACTTACTAATAAGGTGTGTTTTAAGGTGAATGGATACACATTCAGGGGGAGTTACTCTGCCATTTTCATTTTTGCCACCCTTTTCCATGGGGGTCAACTCTTACAGGAAAGAATTTGCTCCTTCAGGAGCAAATTCTTTTCTTTAAGAGTAGACCCTAGTGTTGGAATGGCTTCTCTTCATCCAGGGAAGTGAACAGGAAGTCACAAAAGTTGTTTCCCTTCGTTATACTATTAAAAAAAAAAAACATAGAGGTGTATCCATACACCTTAAAACTAGAATATCAGGAAGAAAGCTCTTAAATGAACAAAGCCAGGAAAATCTACATCACTGGTGTTTGAACAAGGAGAACTCAGATGAGTTTGCACAGGCTCACAGTCTGATCAGAGTCTTTACATAAGCCAGTTACAGATCCTGAGGAATCTGTATCAGCACAGACTGATCAGTCTGCACAGGTGTGCAAGCTGATTTGAGTCTTTGCTTTTCCAACATGCTGTAAGGCATTGTTTCTTGAGACAGTGCTCAGGTTGGCTACATGTGGGTGTACCATTAGGACTTTGAGTGGAGAAAAAAAAAAGAGACCCAGAATTTCAGTTTGTTAATTATAATTATGTATGGCTCATGTGACCAAAGCCGTATTGTTGCAAGCAACTACCCACACAGGTGAAGGTCACAAAAAGTTGCCAACATGATGAACAAGCTTGATTTCAGGCATGTTTAGCTGTCGCACAACAGATTGTGTGGATGGTAAAACATACCCACCTGACAGAGTGAAAAACTTGTACTTAATAAATTGGACAACAACGTGATGTAGTCCCTGTTTGAGCTTGGTAACCAGCACTGACACAAAGTATTTTTTTAAATTTAGGCATTTTGAAGTGAGTCATGAAAACATCCTTTACAGCAAAAGAAAGAAAGAAAAAGAATATAAAAAAAATCAGACAACAAAATTTACATCTGCAAATTTTAAATATTTTGTCATTGACAATTCAAAGATTACAAGCAAACAGTGTAGATCCAGATGAGGTGGCCCATCATGAGCCGCCTCATCTGGATCTACACTGTATGCAAATTCAACTATTTTTCTGGTGCTTTAAGCGCCAATGATGAAAAATGTAGAATTTGCAAACAGTGTAGATCCTGATGAGGTGGCTCAGTATAAGCTAGCTCATCTAGATCCACTCTGTATGCCCCCTAGTCTTTGAATTTTTAATATGAGATACCTTGGGCGAAATTGCCAACGTAAATTTTGTTGTCTGCTTTCTGGCGCTTAAAGAGTTAATGCATGATACTGTTTATTTTTCAGAGGCCAGTTTGCCACAGTAAAGCGGTGTACGCATAAAGATAGTGGAGAAGAATATGCCGCCAAGTTCATCAGGAAACGGCGGGGCGGGGGACGGCGGGGGGCTAAGATGGAAGATATCCTCAAAGAAATACACATACTCAGTGACATCAGCCATGCTAACATTATAAAGCTATATGAAGTTTTCGAGACTAATCGAGAAGTCATTCTTATTTTAGAGTTGTAAGTTGAAAAGTTTGTTAGTCTCACACATAGTTTTAATGTCTGCAATAAATTAAAGCATTTTAGATTAAATTTTAGTACATGAATGATAAAAAGAAATGAAAGAAACCTGTGAATGGTCCTAATCAAGAATGACCATTAACTATGCATTGGCAAATAAACTAAAGTTTCATAATTTTTGAGTGTGGAAAGAGAAAAATAAAAGTAACAACTGACTGTCTGACTTAGTCAAGCAGTATTATTTACTGGGCTCTAAAGACTAATATGACTATGTTACATCGCTCATCATAAAAAAAAGAAGAAAAAAAAGAAAAAGGAAATCACTAAAGGCAAACATAAATATATACCACGCCTGATATTTTTCCTGCAGTTACCAACTTTTCTTTTGGGTAGGTAGTAGGCAACTGCAATCAAACAAATTTAATTTTCGGCCTAATTTTTAGCTCGCCTGAACGAAAGTTCAGGAAGAGCTATTGTTGTCACCCTGGCGTCTGCGTCGGCATCCGCGTCCGAACTGGATGTTTTGGTTAAAGTTTTTTAAAGACCTATATTTTAACCCATGGATGGGCAAGGCACTGCAGGCGAGCTATCCTGTACGCGGACAGGTCTTGTTTAACATTTAACTTCTTAGGTAATTCACTTCCAATCCTATGTAATTTCAGAGTGGCTGGTGGGGAACTGTTTGAGTATCTTGCCGAGAAAGACAAACTCAGTGAAGAAGAAGCCTCGGCATTCATCAGACAGATCCTAGATGGCGTTGAACACTTACATTCCAAATATATTGCTCACCTTGACCTTAAGGTAATGCTTATTTGGGCAGGTAACTGTAACCATGGTTGTCCTGAGCAAACCATGTATTGAACTCTGATGTCTTTATATCCCCGCTTTGAAAAAGTGGGGGGGGGGTATTTTCGTCAAAGATTTCTCCTCAACCGTGCAAGCTAGAGTAGTCATATTTGGTATGCTGGTTGATGCGACATGGTGTATCGTGGGATTGAGAACCAGGCTTCTCCTGCTTATTCTTCCCTGTATTTGTCCGATTTTCTTTCTTTCCATACTTTGAATAATGAAATTTTTCGTCAAAGATTTCTCCTCAACCGTGCAAGGTAGAGTGGTTATATTTGGTATGCAGATTGATAACCACATGTTGTATCATGGGATTGAGAACCAGCCTTCTCCTGCATATTCTTCCCTGTATTTGTCCAATTTTCTTTCTTTCCATACTTTGAATAATGAAATTTTTCGTCAGAGATTTCTCCACAACAGTGCATGCTAGAGTAGTCATATTTGGTATGCAGGTTGATGATGACATGTTGTATCGTGGGATTGAGAACCAGCTTTCTCCTGCTTATTCTTCCCTGTATTTGTCCGATTTTCTTTCTTTGTCCGATTTTCTTTCTTTCTTTCACAACCATGCAAGCTAGAGTAGTCATATTTGGTATGCAGGTTAATGACAAGTTATTGCATCGTGGGATTGCAAACCGACTTTCTCTCACTTATTCTTCCATGTATTTGTCCAATTTTCTTTCTTTCCATACTTTGAATAATGAAATTTTTCGTCAAAGATTCCTCCACAACCGTGCAAGCTAGAGTAGACATATTTGGTATGCAGGTTGATGATGACTTCCTGTATCGTGGGATTGAGAACCAGCCTTCTCCTGCATATTCTTCCCTGTATATGTCAGATTTTCTTTCTCTCTTTACTTTGAATAATGCAATTTTTGCAAAAGATTTCTATGCATCAGATTCTGTAAGTTAGAGGAGGGATATTTTGTATGCAGGTTGATGATAACTTGTTATATCGTGGGATTGAGAACCAGTCTTCTCCTGCTTATTCTTTCCTATATTTTTCCAATTTTCTTTCTCTCCTGACTTTGAATAATGCAATTTTTTGTAACAGATTTCACAGCAACCATTCAAGTTTGAATGTTCATATTAATTTTGGTATACAGACTGATAAAGACTTATGTCTTGCATGTATTTATTATTTTTTCTTTCTGTCAATGTGAAATCATTTTATTCCATATTACATAGAAAGGGATTTATGTTGAATATTGATATTTGGTATACATGGTGACAATGAGTTCTCTCTCTCTGCTTTTTTGTAATGAAAATAACACCATTTGATTTAAGCAGTTAAGTGGGGGTATAGTCGGATTCTCCGACAGTTCTAGTTGAATTTGGGCTGGATCTGTCCATTATCTTGTCAGGCTGCATTTTGAAGTTGGTGGCAAACAGCTGGTCTTATTGAGGCAGTTCTAGTGAGATCAAAATGCATATTTAGCTCACCTGTACGAAAGTACAGAGAGGTATTGTTGTCACTTGGACGTCGGCGTCGGCATTGGTGTCACACTTTAAAGTTTTACGCCCAAATTTTTTATGTGATGGGCAAGGCACTGCAGGCGAGCAATCCTGTACAGGCACAGGTCTTGTTATTACTTCTGCTTAGCAAGGTTTGATAGAGGAATCCATTTTTTGTAGTCATTTGGTTCATTTGCTAGCTAGGATCTATGGACAGTTGCCTCAGTCTGAAGGTTTAAGGGCTGGTCAGTGTGACATAGCATTTCAAAGAATTTTGTTTTAAAGAAATAAGGAAAATTTAAGTCTTTTACCCCCAAGAGATGACCTTGTTAGTTGGTTTTTACAGAATTTTCAATAATTCATAATGAAAGCTTGTACTGTAGAAGTCTCGATACACTTCAATTACTTCAATGGTGAGCAAGTAAGGCCCAGCTAGACCTCCTGTTAGCTTAGACAGACAATCAGGTGTGTCACTCATTAAAGGTAATAACAAGAAATCAGCCTGCATTCTTGGCATATAATCCTATGTCTAGGGAATTAATGAGGCATTTCAACATCATTATACCAACTTTATAGGTCTATAAAGTCCCTCTATGATTTTCATTTAGTCAAATCTGAAGATTTTATGTCCTATTTTATTGAAGTGATAACTTTGTTGTAAACCCTGTGTGTCTCGATTGTTAGATTTCAAGGTATGTCATTTTCATAGTAAACAAGAGGAGCTGGTTTTATAGACCATCTGATAATATGGATAAATGGGTTTAAAAATATGAAGTCTGGGCAAGATTACATGTTTGTTACAGCTGCTCCTGAACTCCTAGCAGCAGTCTGATCAGGTTCTGCATTTGTGACAAAATTTCATAAGTTTAATTTGGCTAGGAATTCATGTTTCCTAATGTTATAGTCCATTAATGGCTACGTTCTACCTTTTTAATTGGTTGTCCATTCATTCATGCACCTAGGCTGTCTTTTAGGGTATACAACTAGTGCTACATTCTCCAAACTTGTCCCTGATCAAATAAGTAAACATAGGTAATGCTGAAATAAATTTATCAAGGTATGAACTTATAAAGGTATGGGTTACATCCATGTTTTTTCACCATGTTTACAAAGGGGCACAACTTCTGTGACTCCCTGTTTGATTCCCTGGATGACACCCTTCCAAGAGGGGGCTCTGCTTTTAAAGGAAAGAATTTGCTTCTTTAAGAGTTGATCTTCATTGAGAAAAAAGGCAGAAATGAATGGAAGTGCTTCCCATGAAAGCCCTTTTTTAATCATTGAGACTTTTGCATTCTATTTCCTATCTGTATCCACAGAAAGAAAGAGAAGCCTGGTAGCTCAGTGAGTTAAGCCCTGGCTTGCTGATCTAGCCGTCCTGGGATCGATTCCCGCTGGAGGTGGAAATCTTTTCAGTCTTAATTGCGGTTCTGTTGCACACAGCCTTTCATTATCACCTTCCATCATCCTGATATAACTGAAATACAGTTGAAAAGGATGTAAAGTTGCAATTCGTCCATCCATTCATCCACAGAAATTTTATGATTAAAGAAGAGCAGTTGTCAGTTACTGGCCAAAGTATGTGCACTTAGTACTGGTTAACCGCTTAGGAGGTCTAAGCCTGCCCAGGAATAGTGTGGTTAGGTTAACTGACTGTCCCGACATGACCATAGTTGTTTACCGTGGACGTTAAGCATCAAATCAACCAACCAACCACAGAAATTTTAAAATAAACTTCACTAAAATCTATTAAAATAAACAGCTGACAGATGCCATGTGGTAATGTTAGAGTAAAGTGCTGCCAAAAATAAACTTTGAAGGGAGGTGTCTTTCTTGGCAGATAATTATCAACATAAGATTTGAATAAACTGCTTAAGGTGTATGGGTACACCTCCATGATTTCCTGTCACTTGCTTGAGGGGAGGCAACGTTGGTGACTTCTTGTTTGCTTCCCTGTACAACAAAGATTTTACAAAATGGGGTCCACTCTTAAAGGAAAGAATTTGCTCCTAGAGGAGCAAATTCTTTCCTTAAAGAGTTGACCTCCATTGAGAATGGAAGCAAAATTGAAAATGGCAGAATTGCTTCCCCTGAAAGTGTATCTATTCACCTTAACACAAAATTAGATCAATCGGATATATTTACATTTCAATATAACATGCTTGTCCAAAACATTGGGACAACTTCAATAAACTAGCATTTTTATTGTGATAAAATTTTGAACTGATTGATTTACTATGGCAAAATATCAGACAAACTCTTTAGAAATGACAAACAATACAGGCCCTGATCATTCTGCTCCTTTAGAAACAGTCTGATCTGGGTCCACACTGTTTGCTAAGGGTTTGTATTGCAATATTTTAGGTCATTATGTTATAACTGGAAATGAGTGCACAGGATATGATGCTATGCAGAGCTCCAGATTAGGTTGAGTTTTGATGCACTTTGAGAAAATTTCTGTTCATTCACAGTACAAAAACATGTTATGCTTTTCAACAGAACAGCCTCAAGCTCACTGGAACACTTCTACAGAGAGACCCCAATGTTCATTCTGTTTTGGAGAACAGAGAATTTTTTACAGATTTACCCTTATCTTGGACTCACATTTAAATTGATGCATTCTGTTTAACAAGACAGCTGTAGAAGAGCATCATTACATTGCCAATTATAAAGTTTGTAGTCCAATTAAAATTCTGAGCTGCATCACAAGAGCATATGCCTTTCTTGAAAATGCTCAATGTAGACATGGAACATGTTTAACTGGTGCAACTGTGCAGTCTATGCATTGGCTGAGCACTAGGCAGTTTCTTGTAGGATTTTCAGAGCTATCTTTTTTTCCACAATATAATTTGAAACAAAGGAAAAAAACACAAGTAGGAAATTTCAAGTACGAGAAGCCACAGAAAGTTTATGCAATCCAGAGATCTGGATAAGAGGAATGTTTCATCATATTTTTGAGAAATTTGTCATGTAACTATAGACCCAGGTTTGTGGCCCCTCTTTAGAATTGCCTCAGTGAGACAGATCTAATCAGGGGTAAGGATATATGTTCCTTTTTGAAACAAGAATTGTCATCTCAGAAATGTCTTTAAGAGGAATAGATACACATCCAGGGGAAGCAATCCTGCCATTTTCATTTTTGCCTGCATTTCTGTGGAGTTCAACTCTGAAAGGAAAGAATTTGCTTTCATGGAACAAATTCTTTCTTTTAAGAGTAGATCCCATTTTGGAAGGATTTGTCATCCAAGAAAGCAAACACAAAGTCACAAAATGTATTTTCTCTTTGCAAAAATGATGGAGAAGCATGGAGTCACCATGTCACCTTAAATATTCTCCTTATTTAAAGCTCTACCTTTTGCACCATTTGGAAACATTTTCTGTTTATTTTCAGCCAGAGAATATTCTTCTCCAAGCCAAAAACAGTACCAAAGTAAAGTTGATAGACTTTGGATTGTCCTGTAAAATACTGCCTAAAGACGACCACAGAGCCATGATGGGAACTGCGGAATTTATTGGTAAACAGTTCAGTTCTGTTATTTGCTGTGTGATTTCATTGATTGAAATTGTCAGAGCTTCTGATAAGTTGGGATTTTAAAGATAGTTCTCCGAGATAGGGTAAAGTTGGGTAAATTCGGGCAGCGGATAAATTTTCAGCGCTCATCATGAGCCATCTCATCTGGATTTCCACTGTTTGCCATGATATGTCTGAATTTATGCGCCTGTCCGAAGTTACCCGGCTCTCCCCTAACAATAAGATTCAATTATGGGTTTGAGGTGTTTTAGATCAGAGACTCTGAATGGCTATGGCAGTCTTAAGCAAATATGCTTATTCTACTGATGGGAAAAGGTTACTCTTTCAGGAAAGATAATCCATGCACAGAAATATTTATCTGTCTCCTCATGGGGAGCTTCTCTTAAAGGAAAGAATATGCGCCCAAGGAGGTTGATTGATTGATTGATTGTTTTGGTTTAACAGCCCTTTGAGACAGTATTTCAGTCTATATCGGGCCGTCTCACAGAGAGAGGGAGAAAGAAAAGAGAAATGATAGACGAGAGAAAAAATGTCCAAACAACCCGCACCCACTGCAAGCACAGTAGGCCCTTGCCCTACTATTATCCAAATCAGTAGGCCGCTCCGGCACTGGAAGTTACACGCAGCACTATCGCACCACCCAAGGAGGAACAAAATTCTTTGCTTTGATAGTAATACCCAATTTTTATTAAATGATAACATTAACATTTAAGTAAAGTTTAATCAACATTTGGAGCTGAGCCTTGAACAGGATAAATTAGAAATGTAAGGGAAAAGTAAGGAAGTGAATATGAGTGGAAACCCTGTCAGACCGTATTCCTGTTGCCTTGCCAATAGCAGAGCCATATAATGTCTGGAATTGGGTAGGAAAATGAGGAATTTTTTTTCTGACAAAAAGATGACACCACTGCCCTACATACTCAGTTACTCAGCTCCTGTAAGTGTACAGAGTTCAAGATAATCCTGTAGTAAGCGGGACACCAGAGAGAAGGTATCTCAGTCAGTACAGCCAGCATATCCCATCAGCCTGCTTTGCTCTGCTCTGTGATCAGTCTTAGCTCTTTCCAAAAAAGTTTCATCAAAATCCGTAGAATTTATGTGAACAGCAAAGACTCAGATCAGCCTGCACACATGCAGGCTGATCTGAGTCTATGCTGTTCAGGTGTGGTCCCATTTTCCATTTGTCAGCCCATATGTTTTAATACTTTCAGGAATGGTATACATATTACCAGTAATCCTGTGTGATATACTTAATAGCTCTAATTGTCAGATGCAATGTAATTGCGGCACAGCATGTTCTCTTAATTAATCTGCAACGCAAAATCAAGCCCACTTTATATGATGCAAATTTTTATGGAATAACATATTTCACTGTAAATATTCTGGCAGAAATGCTTGAACAAATTGTACAGATGCAGATTGGACTGCTCCCAAGGAAAACGTTGAAGTATTCAAATTTTTGCAGTAGATTTAGTATGGTCATAGCCACACTTAACGAAGAAAATAAGGGTGTATTGCATCTGGCTCCTTCAGTTGGTATGTCCATGTGAAAATCATTCAGGCAATAACTTTATTATGGTGCAACAAAGATGAAAAGCACCAATTCTGGAAATAAAGATATGCCAGTATTCAGTTTTCAGTACATTTACACAAACATATATTTTGGAAAACAAAAAAACAGCCAAGACTAAATTCGGCAAATTTGTATTTCACATTAAACCTTCATTTTGATGCCACAAAATGTTTTATTGCAAATGGAAGAGGATTTGTAGGTTGTAGAGAGAAGATGGGAAACATCTTTTGTATGCCATTGTATTAACCTTAATTAGAAAGCTTGCCAGTGCTTGTGTCGTTGACCCTGACCATACTGCTGTTGTTAAGATAACACTGTCTGTTCAGCCAGTTCTGTCTGAATATTAGGCTGCTGATGGTATTGTGTTTAAGAATATTAATATTTAGTGCAATCCATCTGCTTTATGTTGACTTCTTTTCTTTTTTTTCAGCCCCCGAGGTTGTGAGTTTCGATTCACTCACTATAGCTACAGATATGTGGAGTATAGGAGTGTTAACTTATATATTGTGAGTACCTTCTGAAGTTTGAAGCAAATGAGGTGAAACAAAGCTTATTAGTGAAAAAGTTCAGTACAATAAAACTGGGGGTATAGAAGTTTTGGTACAGTACCGTTATTATTTCTCCATATATTGGCTAGCAAAATAGTCACCTCAGGGCAGAACTTCAGGGTGCTATTCTGCTAGATGGCTTTAAATTTAGAGTTGAAAAAGAAACACTGGCACAATGTCCACAAAATAACAGTGTCTTGAGTACCTTATTTTCCCAAATAAAGGTGCCTCTTCCTACCCTTGTTCAGCCCAAAAAGTTTCCTTGTCCGATGTTTCCAGAATTTGAAGTGAAATTCGAAGTGAAGTTTTATGGCTTTCGTATCATCCGCATAGCTGACATGCATTGAACTTAAATGCACTTTTGTTGATGCAAGTCCTTACAACTGTGTATAGAATGAGGTGAAAGTTATCCTCTAACTAATATACCTGAGAGAGGCTCCCTCATTTCAGAAGATACAATATATATCCTTTTTCCAGAACACTTGCATCACGAACATCTCTCTATCCCAACAGCCATAAAGAATTGAAATGATGTTGAGAATGATGTACATCAAGCTCTTTCAAAAGTGTACCATATGAAATATTGTGTAATGTTGTTTTCTCAGGTTCAGTAGATTGTCAGTGGAAATACAGAAGACCCTGCTCAGACCGCACAGATGTGCAGTTTTAACTGAGACTTTTTAGCTCACCTGAGCCGAAGGCTCAGAGGTGAGCTTATAGGATGGGAGTCGAGCCGTCGTCCGTCCGTCCGTGGGTGGGTGCGTGGGTGCGTCAACACTTTCAAACATAAATATCTCAGAGACCAGTGGGCCGATCGCAATCAAATTTTATCTGAAGCATCATTTGGGTGGGGGAAAGGCTGCATTATGTTTTGGTGCCGATCAGCTCAGAACTTTGGTTTCCATGGCAACAGATAGCCCCCATAGGGTTATAATGGGGAAAACTGCGTCATCACGTTTTCTCGACTGTTTTTGATCAGATCCTTATCATACTTGCAGGTAATGATGACATACACAAGAGCTTGGATGAGTTCGAAATTTGGCCGGATTCGACTGTTTTTGCTTAGATCCTTATCATACTTGCAGGTAATGATGACATACATAAGAGTTTGGACGAGTTCGAAATTTGGCCGGATTCGAGCACAGACTACGGAGTTAGCTGCCCTTGAGCGTTTGAAAAAAATCCCATAGTGTTATAATGGAGAAAACAACGTCATCACATATTTTTAGCTCACCTGAGCCGAAGGCTCAGAGGTGAGCTTATAGGATGGGAGTCGAGCCGTCGTCCGTCCGTGGTGCGTGGGTGCGTGCGTGCGTCAACACTTTCAAACATAAATATCTCAGAGACCGGTGGGCCGATCGCAATCAAATTTTATCTGAAGCATCATTTGGGTGGGGGAAAGGCTGCATTAGGTTTTGGTGCCGATCAGCTCAGAACTTTGGTTTCCATGGCAACAGATAGCCCCCATAGGGTTATAATGGGGAAAACGGCGTCATCACGTTTTCTCGACTGTTTTTGATTAGATCCTTATCATACTTGCAGGTAATGATGACATACACAAGAGCTTGGATGAGTTCGAAATTTGGTCGGATTCGAGCACAGACTACGGAGTTAGCTGCCCTTGAGCGTTTGAAAAAAATCCCATAGGGTTATAATGGGGAAAATGGCGTCATCACGTTTTCTCAACTGTTTTTGCTTAGATCCTTATCATACTTGCAGGTAATGATGACATACATAAAAGCTTGGATGAGTTCGAAATTTGGCCGGATTTGAGCACAGACTACGGGGTAAGCTGCCCTTGAGCGTTTGAAAAAAATCCCATAGTGTTATAATGGAGAAAACAATTTCATCACATATTTTTAGAAAAACTTTGTCATCGCTCTATTGCCTACATTTCTCAACGGATTTTAAAATAACTTCACACAAATGTAGGGCATGACAATATCTCAAGCAAGTTCGACTTTCAGGATGCTGCGCCCAAGGTCAAGGTCACTGCGGCTATTTTTAGAAAATCTTTGTCATCGCTCTAGCACCTACATTTCTCCATGGATTTTAAAATAACTTCACACAAATGTAGGGCATGACAATATCTCGAGCAAGTTAAACTTTCAGGGTGCTGCGCCCAAGGTCAAGGTCACTGTGGCTATTTTTAGAAAAACTTTGTCAGCGCTCTAGCACCTACATTTCTCAGCAGATTTTAAAATAACTTCAAACAAATGTAGGGCATGACAATATCTCGAGCAAGTTTGACCTTCAGGTTGCTGTGCCCAAGGTCAAGGTCACTGTGGCTATTTTTAGAAAAACTTGGTCATCGCTCTAGCACCTACATTTTTCAACCGATTTTAAATCAACTTCACACAAATGTAGGGCATGACAATATCTCAAACAAGTTTTACTTCCAGGGTGCTGCTCCCAAGGTCAAGGTCACTGTGGCTATTTTTAGAAAAACTTTGTCAGGGCTCTAGCACCTACATTTCTCAATGGATTTTAAAATAAATTCACACAAATGTAGGGCATGACAATGTCTTGAGCATATTCGACTTTCAGGGTGCTGTGCCCAAGGTCAAGGTCACTATGGCTATTTTTAGAAAAACTTTGTCATCGCCCTAGCACCTTCATTTCTCCATGGATTTTGAAATAACTTCACACAAATGTAGGGTATGACAATATCTCAAGCAAGTTCGACTTTCAGGATGCTGTGCCCAAGGTCAAGGTCACTGTGGCTATTTTTAGAAAAACCTTGTCATCGCTCTAGCACCTACATTTCTCAACGGATTTTAAAATAAATTCACACAAATGTAGGGCATGACAATATCTCGAGCAGGTTTGACTTTCAGGGTGCTGCAGTCAAGGTTTTAGATCAGATCCTTATCATACTTGCAGGTAATGATGACATACATAAGAGCTTGGATGAGTTCAAAATTCTGCCTGATTCGAGCACAGACTACGGAGTTAGCTGCCCTTGAGCGTTTGATAAAAATCCCATAGTCTTATAATGGAGAAAACAACGTCATCACATTTTCATTTTTCATTGGATCCTCTTCATACTTGCAGGTAATGAGGATATGCATAAAAGCTTGGATTAGTTAGCATTTCGGCTGGATCCCACGACTGACTATGGAGTACCTGCCCTGAGCATCCAAAAAATCAATGTCGCCACTTTTTCTTGGTTTCTACTGATCCGATCCTTTTCAAACTTGCAGGTAATGAGGAAATGCATAATATCTTAAACAAGTTCAAATTTTGGCCAGATCAGGCCAACCACTACGAAGTTAGCTGCCCTTTACAGCTCTGTCTATTGTGCTCTTGATCGGATACTTTTTAAACTTGCATATATTAAATGAGGGCATACATAATGTTTTGGATGAGTTTAATTTTCAGCGTGATTGGACCACTAACTGTGGATTAAATATCCCTATAGGTTTACAATGGCTCTCAGGTGAGCAATTGTTGCCCTTTGGGCTACTTGTTTGTTTACTCATTCATTGCAGCCCCATTTCATATAGTGCAGTTCATTTAATTGTTTTATCATATGACGTCGCATCTGAGAGTGTAATAAAGCCATGCATTAAAAACGATAATCCACTAGTGGATTAAATATGCAAATTACGTCGTAACTTTATACGTTGACGTCCATAAAATGTCGCCTTTTCTTATGGTGAAATCGTGACGTTTTAGTGCAAAATTTGCTTATAAAATGTGATTTTAGTGTCATATGATAAACAGAATCTTGCATTCATGCTCCTGTATTATTAAATTTATTAAACTCGTTGGGGAAAACCGATATGATGCGCGGCAAGCCTCGCATCTTATCTTTTTCCCCAACTTGTTTAATAAATTCAATAATACATGAGCACTCATATGAGATCCTCTATTTATTCAGACTAAGTGGTGCTTCTCCATTTCTTGGGGACAATCAACAAGAGACATATCACAATATTACATCGTTGAACTACGACTTTGACGAAGAATACTTCAACGGGACCAGCGAATTAGCCAAAGATTTTATAAGAAAACTGCTGATAAAGGACCAAAGGTAAAGTAAGAATGTTTACTTCATGTGATAATGGTGTTGGCTGAGTGGTCCATGCTCTGGACTAATAATGCAGAGGTTGTCGATCCGAGTCCAGTTCAGGCCCAAATGTTGTCTAGCCTTTGGATTTCTGTATATGTATGCTGTAGAAAGGGCTGTTAAATCAAAATCAAGTGTCCGTCCATCCCTCTAAGCTCGTAAAAAAAAAAAAGAAAGTCAAATTTTTATAAATCCTCAACACTGACTCACAGAATTTCTACCCATACCATACCTATCTTACATACTTCAGACTACATTGTTCCGCTGGCCATATCAGAAAAACAAAGCACAAAAAATGAAGAAAATCTGAACAGTATATAAAAATTCTGTAGTGAAATATTTAGCAACATCAACTTTGGGATAAGTGTGGCTTTGATGTGATTTGAGATAATTTTTGTTCATTTCTATCACCATAAGGTCAGTGGCCCGTCACAGAGTGGTCATGCTATAAAGCATGTTCTAATTAGAAGCTGAACTGAACATTTTAATGAAGATATAGAAAATTGTTCCAGAATCAGCTTCAAAATCCATGCTTATTTGAGCATTTAGAAATACTTGCACACACACACACACACAAAAAAAGAAAAAAAAAACCAACACACACAAAATCTGTTTTATAAAGACAGATCTTTTTGGTGCGAAGAATTAGAAACAGTCTCATTTCTTTCTTAGAACTTTAAAATGTCATTATGGCTTATCTTAATGATATGATCATGATTGTTAAACTTATCTTTATTGCACTTTCATTTAAAGGTACTACAGTCAGAGCTGGAAATTACCATAAAATCTAAAAATATAGACACATAAAAAGGTTACCGTAATTGTCCTAAAATGGAACGGTTTGGTTTTATGATGCAGTGATGTGTCCAAAAGATACAGATGGAATAGCAAAAAGTGTAGACCCTGATCAGACACTCTGATCTAGGTCTGCACTGTCTGCTCAAACCTATCTGTCCCAATACATAAATTGAGTCGTGACACGACAAAACCAACATAGTGGTTGTGCGGACAGCGCAGACTCAGATCAGCCTGGGCATCCGCCCAGTCTGATCAGAGTCTTCGCTGTCCGCATGGAGGTAGCTTAGACCCTTAGCTAGCCTTAAAGCACTTAGCTACGAGTCTGGTTACACTGAGTGGATGCCCAGGCTGATCTGAGTCTGCGATGGGTGCACAACCACATTGTTGTTTTTTTCGTGTCGCGGCTCAAATATTTATGCATCTCAGAATAATCTCCAAACCCACTGTTTGTTTGAACTTTTGTCTGTTTGAAATATTTCCTTTGAACTGTCTTTTTTATATGTTCAGAACTTTAATTAGAAGTTTATATTCTTATCTGTTGTAGAAAGCGTGCCACAATTCAAGACTGTTTAAACCACCCATGGATAAAGGTAAATGTTATCTCAAGAAATACATGAAAAAAGACAATTTATTGCTCAAGAAGCGTCTGAGATCTTGAACAGTTTTGTCTTTTTGAACAAAGGATTGACATATGTGTAGTTTTAAATTTAAAGTGAAAAAGAAATTGGTTCTCCAGCTAAGCCAAATTTTGGAGACTCCATTTTGATATGAATGGGTACACTTTCAGGGAAAGTAACTCTACCGTTTTCATTTTTTCACCTTTCTTAATGAGGGTCAACTCTTATAAGAAAGAAGTTGCTCCTAGGAGCAAACTCTGTCCATTAAGAGTAGGTCACATTTTAGGAAGGGCTACATTGTTCAGGAAAGCATACAAGGAGTCACATAAGTTGTATCCCTTTGTAACAGATGATAGAAAAACAGGGATGTATACCCATACACGTTAAATATATAATATTTGTTGTAGTGATATCTGTGAGTAAATACAGTTTTCAAATGCACTTATGTATGTAAGGCGACGTCTGATTGGATAACTTCAAAAATATGCGACAGTATATCCTGTGATATACTGTCGCAAACCTGACGTCATTACGTAACGTCGCTTCGTTTGCTATGGGTGCAAACTAGCACACTTTTAAAGGTGAAAATGTGAAAAGTGCATTAGAATGGGGATAACTGTATTGAAAATTGTCATTTGGGGAGATAAATCGTCGGTTTTATGGTCCCAAATTGCGTTTTACGGCTGCCCTGGCAAGGCGCTGTAAAACGAAATTTTTGACCATAAAACCGAAGATTTACCTCCCCAAATGACAATTTTGAGTAGTTATCCCCTAATTTAGTGTTGCCTCAGTCAGAAAAAAGTATCTGAAAAATTATTTATTCCCAGGTAATGATAAGTCTGAGATTTTTTTTGATTGTTTAGGGAAATATAGAAAGGACTTGCCAATTAGGAGAAATGTCAGGGAATTTGAAACTACTGGCTATGGTAATCTTCAGAAACAATGCTTAGTCTCCTCAAAAGGGAAGATAATCCATGCACAGAAGAATTTATCTCCCTCACTGTTGGGGGCTACTCTTAGGTGAAAGAATAATTGCTCCCAGGGGAAGCGAATTCTTTCCTATAAGAGTGATCCCCAATTTTGTAGTGTTACCTTTGGCAATGTTAAAGTGCAGTGCTGGAAACGGCCAGTGGCCCGGTGGCCAAATGCTCCTAATTTTTGTTTCGGGCCACCAGAAATCTCCGAAATATGACATTTAGTGGCCCAAATTTATCTTTCTGGCAATACTAAATGAATGGAAACTTTAGCTATTGGATAATTTGGGCCACTAAAAGTTAAGCCTGCTAAGCTTTTGGACCACCACATTAAACTTGCGAGTTTCCAGCATTGAAGTGTATAGTATAGTCAGATTTGGAATGTCAGAGAAAATAGACTCAGAAAAGTCAGGGAATCTTGAGTGGAGGACATCATTTTCTTGCTAAATCTAATAAAATCCATACCCTTAATTTTGGTAATCAGACGCTAGCTTTGGAAACCTCTGCAGTTCAAACTTAACATTAAAAATATAAAAACACTTTTAAATGCTCAGTGGGAGTTTTCAAACTTAATTTCGCTTTTAGAATGATTAAAGAAATAAACTTAGAAATCCAAAATGCAGAAACTGAGCCATACTGTGCCTTCTTGTTTAATAGTCTATAATTATTTATTTATTCCTTTACACCATATATTCTGGTCTTCAGAAGAGAGAAAGCTGACTAGTAATTATTATACTGCTGGTAAGATGCATTCAGTTTGGACGTGATTTAGATTATTTTTGGTCTTGAGAAATTTAGAGTTGATGTAAAATTGATACTAGCACTTGATCACTTGATTTGTATATGACTGGCATAGCGTGGAAAGGTACTTTCACATGTGTGTACAGGAAAGACTCTGATCAGACTGCACATCTGTGCAGTCTGATCAGAGTCTTTCCTTTACACATATACCATAGATGAATCCTGGCAGATCTAAGAATGGAAAAGAAAAAGAAGACGTCAGCTTGAGTGAGAAGACGTCAGCTTGAGTGTCGTTGCTTACACATGGCTTAAGGTCCCTTTTCACTGGGTGCTAATCATATTTTGGAATAGTGTAGGATATGACAAACATAACTAATGAATGACATCTAGTTTGTTATGATCTTGAACATTTTTTTTTCTACGTCCACTTTTAGTATTTTGTTTGCTTTTAGTCCAGCAAAAATGCTTGTTATACGCCCGTTTTGAAAAAACGGACGTGTTATGTCGTGGCGCTGTCTGTCCGTCCGTCCGTAAACATTCTTGTACACCATAACTCAGTAACCATTTGGGATATCTTCATGAAATTTGGTAGACATATGTATCAGGGTGGGGGAACGTGTCGCGTACAAGAATGGTTGCTCCCCCTTTCTTACTTTTGAAGTTATGCCCCTTTGATTAATTTTTTCCCTGTGAGTCTTGTACACGCCATAACTAGATAACCGTTTGGGATATCTTTATAAAACTTCATAGCAATGTGAATGAAGTCCTAACGATGTGTCGGGTACAAAAATGGCTGCTTTCCCTTTCTTCGTTTTGTTAGTCCCTTTCATTAGTTCTAAAAGCCTATTTTCGTGTTTTCTTGTACAATATATTGTCAAGGGTTAAAACTAGAACTAAAAATGTATTTAGGTTATCTCCCTTGTCCAACTTACCTTGGAATACTAACAGTATATCATGCGTTAAATATTTAGATGATGTTGCAGTCATTATACCCCCACTTTGAAAAAGTGGGGGGTATACTGGTTTACATCTGTCTGTCCGTCCGTCCGTCCATCTGTCCGTCCCTCCATCTGTCCGTCCCCATTTGATCAAATTTTTCATCGAAGATTTCTTCACAACTATACAAGCTAGACTGGTCATATTTGGCATACAGGTTGATGACGACATGTTGTATCATGGGATTGAGAACCAGCCTTCTCCTGCTTATTCTTCCCTGTATTTGTCCGATTTTCTTTCTTTCCATACTTTGAATAATGAAATTTTTCGTCAAAGATTTCTCCACAACCACGCAAGCTAGAGTAGTCATATTTGTTATGCAGGTTGATGACGACATGTTGTATCGTGGGATCGAGAACCAGCCTTCTGCTTATTCTTCCCTGTATTTGTCCGATTTTCTTTCTTTCCCTACTTTGAATAATGAAATTTTTCGTCAAAGATTTCTGCACAACCATGCAAGCTAGAGTAGTCATATTTGGTATGCAGGTTGGTGACGATATGTTGTATCTTTGGATTGAGAACCAGCCTTTTTCTGCTTATTCTTCCCTGTATTTGTCCAATATTCGTTCTTTCCATACTTTGAATAATAAAATTTTTCGGCAAAGATTTCTCCACAACCAAGCAAGCTAGAGTACTCTTTTTTGGTATGCAGGTTGATGACGATATGTTGTATCGTGGGATTGAGAACCAGCCTCTTTCTGCTTATTCTTCCCTGTATTTGTCCAATATTCTTTCTTTCCATACATAAATAATGAACTTTTTCATCAAAGATTTCTCCACAACCATGCAAGCTAGATTAGTCATATTTGGTATGCAGGTTAATGATGACTTCCTGTATTGTGGGATTGAGAACCAGACTTCTCCTCTTTTTATTCCCTGTATTTGTCCGATTTTCTTTCTCTCTTTACTTTGAATAATGCATTTTTTTTGCAAAAGATTTCTATGCATCTGTAAGTTAGGGTAGGGATTTTTGTATGCATGTTGATGATAACTTGTTGTATTGTGGGATTGATAACCAGTCTTCTCCTGCTTATTCTTCCCTATATTTTTCCAATTTTCTTTCTCTCCTGACTTTAAATAAAGTAATTTTTTGTAACAGATTTCACCGCAACCATTCATTTTTGGTATACATGGTAACAATGATTTCTCTCCCTCTTTATGCTTTTTGTTACGAAAATAACATCATTTGATTTAAGCAATTAAGCGGGGTATAGTCGGATTCGCTGACAGTTCTAGTTAATTATTATAGAGTGGTTGCCCCTGTTTGTCTGCCTGTTTATCCTTTTGCAATCTTGCTTATTCTGTAACTCCTTTAGGAAATTGAAACGGGCGTATTATGCGCCGCTTGCGAAGCCCTTGTTTTTAGCTCTGCAATACTTCACAGAAGAAGAACTACCTCACTTGTTCTGGCATCCTCATTCAACCACAAATTCTTGCTGTTATCTTTATAAGCACGTTGCTGTTAATTTAGAAAATCATTTGCATGATTGTCTATCTTGATATCTGACCTTGACCCATTTTTAAGTGTCGACGAACACATAAATTCTAGTTTTACATACTACTATTTTAAATGGCAAGCTTTTACTAGGCAAACTCTATTCTTTTAATGATTTTTGCAGTTTTTTCAACCCGAATATAAGCTAAAATATTTAAAATACATTAAGACAGAATAGAGTTCTAAATGTTCTTGACAAGAATGTACAGGTACAAAGATAGAGACCAGTTGTTAAAAATGATGTGCTAGACGTATTTCAAACGTATTAGACAAGAAAACATTGCCATTTTTACCAAACAGGGCCGGAAAACATGGAGAGGTGCCTTTTACACCTTAACCATGAATGGGAGCCCTGATGGGTTGTTATCAGTACCTTGGCACATGCTGTGGTTCAAGTCCGGCTGGGATCATCAGGGATAAAAACTCACAATTTTGACTACCAAAATTCAATTTTTAACATTAGGGGTATGGGCATTTTCTCCGAAAATTCAGGGGCCAAGCCTAAAATTTAGGGTTCATGGTCTTTTTCCCTGGTTATAATTATGAGAGTATAAACAGCTTGCATGTATATGATAGAAGTCATGCTTTCTCTACAGTGTCTGGCTAGCCCAGGGTCTTTGAATATTCTGAGAGGACAGTAAAACCACAGTAGCTGATCTTGAATCCAGCTCACCAGGTGATTTTCAAAATTCAGGAATTTTCTGAAAAAACAGAGCAGTAGGGCGTTTTATATAACTGTGTTTCAGAGACTTGGAATGATGATGATGATTGCTGTATGTTTATGTGCAAACATGCCTGCCATAGTGTTACTGCAACTAACGTAAAAATTCTAAAAATTGGGACACTAAAATAATTATGGTATTTTTCCTAAAATTGAAAAGTTTGTTTGACAAAGCAGTAATGCAGCGGAAAGGTGCAGATGGAGTGCAAAGCAGTGTAGACCCAGATCAGACTGCTACTTTCTGATAAAGGAGCAGTCTAATCAGGGTCTGCACTGTTTGCTCAGACATGTCTGTCCCAATACTCAGAATTTTTACGGTAGGTGTATGATCACAGCTGAAATGCATGGAGAAGTGCAAAATTGCATTACTCCATAGTAAAAACTCAGACTAGACTTTTACAGTACACAAACTTTAGAGTGTGTAAAAGCTTTTAAAGAAGTTGGTTGCCCAGTTGTTTTGGGATTAATGGCTTTTTGAGACAGTATTTCAGTACTGCTGTCTCCACTGGAGAGGAAGAAAGAAAAAGAATAGATAGGATAGTTGAGACTAAAAAAATCCAAGCAACCCCCATTCTGCACCTGCTGGAAGCACAACCCTTGTCCTACTATTATCCAAATTAGTAGGACGCCCTGGCATTGAAAGTTACATTGTCAAAGAAATGCTTTGACACCAATCAAACCTAGTATTGGCTCATTCACATCATGGCTGATCACCTTTTACTTTGTTCCTATGTTCAGCCTCAGATAAAGTGTTTGACTGTGTAAAAATGATCGGAGAATGTTGAACAGCAAATTGTTATGGATACTTTTGCATTCCAAACTATATTGCATATGCATATTGTGACTGTGATGTAATAGTTTGTTCTGTCAAACATAAATCCGGAATGTCAAGGTGTAAGAAAGTCAACCGTACTTTGTACGCTGGGTGGTTTTGGTTGGAATCAAATCCTAGCCCAACAGCTCTTTAGAATTTTATTGCCAAAAATTGTAAGCGGTGAGATTTCAAGTACACATTCTCTTCCTTTGAGGGAGTTTGTTGATGACAATTTTTTGACAATTTCACTCGTAGATGCTGCATGATACACACAGTTAGCCTGAATCAAGCAAAAGACAACGTATAAAACCCTAAAGTGCTTAAATATTGGGACACATAAAACCATTAATGGAAAATTAATTGTTTTATTTGACCCAATATTTATAGAGCACATTAGGGTATTATCAAATTGATAGATGTCGTGCCATGACATGGATGCTCCTTCTTTTTGCCTGTTTTAGAAAAAGTTTGTTGTCATGCACAAATCACAGTGAATGACAGAATAAGAGCAATTTTGATTAACAGCATGTTCCTTATGTGCTTTGTTACGAGAGTGTTGCAGTTTTGAGATGATTTTTTAATAGATAACAAAAATACAGGAAGAGCACTCACTTTGAGTTTTTTTGTAGTTTTGAGATTTTTATTTTGTCATTATGGAGATGAGATTATTGTACAGTTTTGAGAAAAGATGTTTTAAGATTTTTGATTGAGACTTTTTAATACAGTTCTAAAATAAGATTTTTTGATGATTTAATGTAAAATTCTAGTTTTTCTTCACATTTTTGAATATTTTTTTTGTTTTGAACTGTTATAGTTTTGACATGGAACTGTTACATTTTCATCAGAGAATCTGAGATTTTTTCAGTTTTGCCATGTTTTTTTAATTAAAAAAATACAGTGAGATGACAATATATTGTGTCCCATCATTAGACACCTTCAACAGTTATTATCTAAGACTTAGTCTCAGCACCCCACCCACTACTATCAGAAGCTCTGAAAATCAGGTTCAGCCTGAGTTTTAACATGTTCCATATGAACAGATGTTTTGCATGCCTCAAACCAGGTGAGAAAGACAGGCATGAGGTTACTTATGCAACATTGGAGCTCGTTTCATAGCAAATCAAAGAAAAAAAATCTTAAGATGTCAAAACCAGATTCTAGTGTTAATATCATATCCTACTACATAATAGCTGTTGGCTAAACATCATAATTAGTATTCTGAGTGAGTATCACATGATCAGTGCCTTGAGAAATAGTGTTTCAAGATAGTTGGAAGCAGACATAAGATGTGTATTTGAAGATAATTTAAGATATTTTTTGTTAACTCTCCATAAAAACATATGTTATGACCCTCATTAGAACCGTCTTGCCAAGACGGTCCTAAGGAGGGGTCACAACATACGATTTTATGGGGAAATAAGAAAAATTATCTCAGAATTATCATCAAATTCCTTATCTGGGCTTCTGATATCTGACAAATATGAACT
This sequence comes from Ctena decussata, assembly GCA_963989385.1. Classification (NCBI taxonomy): domain Eukaryota; kingdom Metazoa; phylum Mollusca; class Bivalvia; order Lucinida; family Lucinidae; genus Ctena; species Ctena decussata. The sequence goes on along the minus strand of OZ022505.1, from coordinate 17,407,496 downwards.
GTGCATGACATGAGCAGCCTGCCTGCATGCATGCATATATGTGCACAGTCTGTTCAAGTGATGCACAGTTCACATTTCAAAGTACAGTAGAACTTCAATGGCTCGAACATGCTTGGGACCCTGAAAATTAGTTCCAGCCAGAGGAAGTTCCAGCCGTCCAAGGTTAGTTTCTATATATTGACATCAAGGGACCCAGGAATGGGTTCTAGCCAGACATGGTAAATGAGCCATCAGGGTTCGAGTCATTAAAGTTCTACTGTGTATGAGGTGATATTGTGATGGTGAACTGTACCATACTGTAATAATTCGGCAAATAAAATCCTTTTTGATTTGTTTTTCATTTTCCTAGCCAGTGGAAAAGAAACAGCGAGATCTGCGTCGATCCTCAGTCATCAACACAGAACACCTCAGAGCTTTCATTGCGCGGCAAAGATGGAAGGTTAGTGATTATATGTATGAGGAGCAAGGGAGCTAATCTATTCTAGTATGTTAGCATTCAGATCAATTAGGTTACCTTTCCCTAATTAATGGAACTGATTGGTAAGTGTATTAAGGTGAATGGACATACTTTCAAGAAACCCAGCCCTGCAATTTTCATTTTGCCTTCCTTCTTAATAGTGGTCAACTCTTAAAGGAAAGGATTTGCTCCAATGGGAGCAAATCCTTTCATTTGAGATTAGACCCCTTTTGAGTGGTTTATGTTATCAGGGGAAGCAAACGGTAAGTCCAGAAGTTGTCTTCCAGGGAAAAAATGGTGGAAAAACATGGTAATATACCCATCCACCTTAAATTTTGTCTCAGGGAAGACATGTCTCAGCCATACAAATGCTGTAATCATCCTAAATATTGGAAAACCTTAAGTAGTTACTTCAATTATCCTAAAAGTTGAACAGATTGAGCTTAATATCTAGCAATTTGTCAGAAAATGCAGAATGGGAAACAGTACAAACCCTGATTAGATCTATATCATGTTAAATGTCCATAGAAAGGCAAAGCATTACAAGAGGACAGCATTATATGCAGACTAAAATAAAATACACGGTAAATGAGAACTTGGGGGCAATGAAAGGATAGTTTGTTTTAATTAACAGCTTTACAATGAGGTTTTAATGGATTAGCTCATTAAAAACAGATATTCTTTTTGTCTGCCTGCTTTAGCAAGAATGTGCGCCCTAGCATTACAGTCTTTAGCCTGTTTCCGAATTCATCAGCGTTTACATCAACCTTAGTGTGTTGCCCCAATTTTGATTAGCAATAAAACCATTTCTTCTGAAATGATAATGAGAATAATTATGGAGTTTCACACTATTCATTGAAAGAAAGTGCAGTAACTGTCCATATTTTTTTCAGCAATCAATGAAAGTTGTATCCCTTTGTAACCAGCTTTCGAGAAGTATACAACTTCGAAGAAAACAGAGTTCTGACACTCTGGACAGCAAGTCAGATGAGGTAAGCTCATGTAGATAATAAGTTATACCCCTAAAATGTTAATTCAGAACTAGCTTCTCAGCAGAAAACAGGATGCCAAGAAGCTGGAAACATTAGTTTGCTGATTTTGTTGGCTCACTTTTATGAAAGTGCAGGAAGAGCTAGTGTTGTCCCCTAGCTCTAGGGTCAAGGTCATGTTGGCTTTATGATATGGGTACTTTGACTACTTTCACTCTTTACCCTCACCAGACTGTCCATCAAAGTCAAGATAAAGGGATTATTAGATGATGGTTAAAACTGAGCCCTAACACAACAAAACCAACAAAGTGGTATGTACCCACAGGGAAGATTCAAATCAGCCTGGGCAAATGCCCAGGCTGATGAGAGTCTTTGCTGTCCATATTGGGATAGCTTAGACCCTTAGCTGCCCTTAAAACACAAAGCAAGGACTCTGATCAGACAGGGCTGATGCCCAGGTTGATCTGAGTCTTCATGGGGCTTACATGCCACTTTGTTGGTTTTGTTGTGTCGCGGCTCATATCTATTTCTCCTTAAAAGTGGCCCATCTTTAGAAGTGCACCACAATGTTGGTCTGATGAGGCATCACATTAGAACAAAATGAAATTATCCTCACTATTCCCATATAACTAGAGGTCTAACCCCAAAGGTAGTAACAACAGACATTATGTTACATGTACACATCATCTTGAGAAAAGACGGCAAAGGCCATGCGCCACCAATAAAGCCATGGAGCAGTTTGAGCAATTAGACAGTGTGTGGTCAGTCTCCTTTCTTGCAAAATTGAAGCAGTACTGTTCACACTTTACAGTTGGCAGTCCTCCAGATAGAAGAGGTAACAGGGACAATTTAGGAATAATATTCTATATTTCCGCATAAAAACACAAGTTGTGACCTCTCATTAGAACAACGTCACTGAGACAGTTCTAATGAGGGGTCGCAATGAGGGGTTTTGTTGAGAAGTGAGAAAAATTATCTCAGAATTATCCTCAAATCCCCATCTTATCTGGAGTTCCAAGCTGTGCAGTCTGAACAGTGTCTATGTAGGTCATACATGATGTAGGGCAGAAGTTCCTTTGTAAGGTTAATGTATTCATAGCTGCTAGAATATTATCCCAGTGATTATGTGATATATGCATGAGATGTAGATTATTCATAATCAGGCAGTTTCGTCTTGTGTTCTATCATATGGTTTAAAAGCTTAAAAGTTTGTCCCAGTTATGTGTCCTAGAATAGAAATGCTAAAAAAGTTACTAGGTCATATTACTAGGTCATATATTATGCTGACATCTCCTTGAGTAGTAGATATTTCTAGATATTGAGGAGAAGAAATTATTGAATTGAAGGAAATTGAGAATATAGTTTAGTGAGATGATTTGTTTCATGGTTCTTTCAACAGTGTATTTCATTATTTAGAGAGGGTGGGCAGGATAATTTGGGTACCGTATTCATTTAGCTATAATACAGGGTTCAACCCAAAACATTTAAATTCATCTTAGACTAGACCTTGCATTGGAAGGGTAAATTTCTTATAGAGCCTCTTATAGAATTCATATGACTGAAACATATTTTGGGAGATTTTGGATGGGGGAAAATGCCCCTATCTTATAGCTGAACAAATAATCCCACAAGAACAATAAAAAAAACATTAGCCCTGTCCATCAGACAGTCAAACTCCAGACAGTCAAACATCAGACAGTCAAACTGGGCCCAGTTGTTCAAAGCATCGTTAGGCTTACGAGCTTGTTAAGAGGTCAACTCGTTAAGTGTTTCATGACTTTGTGACCAGATACACTGATTTTTTTTGTTGAAAAAATGTGAGAAGCTTTTGCAGTGCAAAAGCTTCTCACATTTTTTCCAAAAAAAATATTGGTGTATTTGAGATACTAACGTTTAAAATTTTAACGTCTCGTTAACTAACGACGTCATTGGTTTTGAACAATTGGGCCCTGATTAGGAAAGTATGGGAGGATAATTTGGGATGGATTATTGTCTGGCTCGCAAATATTGCTTTTCCAGTGTCAGCATAATCGTTAAGCATAAACTGTCTTTGAGTTTTCTGGTTCATCTCTGTTTTGTGACAGTGCCCATGCCCAGACAGGCAAGACACAGTATTCTAGGGAATATGTCCTGTCACATATTGTAAAATCACATCATAAGCTTTTTTGATGAAATAAGGAAAAGTGATCATAAACTCTTGTGATTTCTGTTTCATGATCATTTGAATATTGCAGAGTTTTGAAGTTATACTAAATATTCAAACATGAGGATGCTATCAATGGGAACATTAGGGAAATAGCCCTTAAAGTGGACGACAAAATTTACATCTGCAAAAAAAGTTTTGTCCAAGCTATATCATATGGGGAGCACTTATAGACGAAGAGGCAAACATGTAGATCCAGATGAGGTGGCTCATGATGAATCGCCTCATCTGGATCTACACTGTTTGCAAATTCAACTATTTTTGGCGCTTTAAGTGTTAATCAAGCTTGTTCGAATACCATTTGATTTATTCTTACAATTATATGACCTTGTAAAAACATATATACCTTAAATATGAAGTCAAATAATTAATCTTCATGAGTGATATATAAAGCATATATACATGTATTCGTCTTGGCTGTTCCGTAAGGCTGTCATGTATATAGATAATTCATATAAATCATGTATTATGTTATAGTCTCCTTAAACTTCTATGTACATGTTGAAATATATGAATGATATTCCACTACGTTTAAATATGTAAATTCATAATACAAGCTTAAAGCTTCATGTACAAAATCATACACTAATGTTTTGAAATCAAGATTTCATTTGAGTCTTGATCCAGTGTTAAAGCACAGGACTACCATTCCAGGAGTTGTAGGTTCAAGCCCCTTGTTCCACCAGTCTCTTAGATTAGACTTTAAACTTAGGTCTGGGTTTCTATGTGACAGTTGTGTTAGACCCATGCCTCAGTCACCATGTGAAGTACTTGTAATAACATTCTGAATAGGGATAATTTTCAAAGAGGACAGACATTGCATTCATGCATACACAAGGTCATGCCTGGTATTTCAGTTGACAAGAAATTGCATTTATTTGGTTAAAAGACAGTTAATCACTCCAAACAGCCAAAACATCTAAATCCATCTAATAAGATGGATCTAGATTTTTGGGATGTGTTTTTAACTCATCCTACAGCACAGTTACACAATACTAATTTAGATGTTTGGGGTCATACTTGAGAGAGGAACCTCCATCTTATAGCCGAACACATAAAGCATTTTATTGTTAATTTTGAACAACTGATAATGTCCTTCTGCTTACACTAGGCTTTTGTCTTTGTCTTTCTGTTCTGTTTGCTGTTAACAGATTTGTGGATAAGTCAAAATTTCAGACTGAATATGTTGATTTTTTTGTTCCTCACAATATGAGTGCATCATGAGTAAGTTGTTTCAAGTCATATTAATTGTTCACATGTATAACTAAATCTTTTCATGATGTACTCACTGTTGTAGGATTTGGTAAACTTGTCTTCCAGGTAGACCCCAAAATGTTGAATTTAGCTCCAGATAAGGTTGGGTTTTGAAGAAAAGTTTGGGACATTTTTTCTTATTTCTCAACGAAAACATAAGTTTTGACCCCTTGTTAGAACTATCTTGGCAAGACAGTTGTAATGAGGGGTCTCATTGTGTGTTTTCCTTCAGAAATGTGGAAAATTATCCCTAAGTTATTCTTGTTCCCACTCTTATTTGAAGCAGTGCAGAAAAAGAAATTGCCTTTTTAATATTGGCTTATCTGGAGGTTTGTGTTAAACTTAGTGCAGGTTGAAGGTGCTTTCAGCTTGGTAATGAATGCTGCGGAACTTTGTTTGCTGCGGAACTTTGTTTGCGGTAGTTTTTTGCGGCACGGTTGGTGTAGAAGAGTGATTTGTTACAGTGATATTGAAGTTATTTTTGGTAAGAACTTGGTTTGTTTTAATTCTTTTTTTTTTCTTTTTTTTTTTTGTCAGAACTAATTTAGTTAGTTTGCTTGCCATAATTCAAAAATATATATTTTTTGCTACAGTTAAAGTAAGGGTTTGATTCACAAATTTTGAGCTCAAAACAGTTTAGGTACACAGTGTTATTTGAAATCCAAGTCTGCACATATATTGAATCTGGTCATTCTTTAGCAATTATTAGTAAGTTTTGTAAAATCTGCATAGAAACATATATTGTGACCCCTCATTTGAACCATGTGTGGTTCAAAAGAGAGGTCACAACATATGGGCCATGACACGACAAAACCAACAAAGTGGCATGTGCACCTATCGAAGACTCAGATCAGCCTTGGCAGCCATCCAGTCTGATCAGTCTTACCGCCTAGACACTAAGCCACCATTTAAGCACACAGCAAAGAGTCTGATCAGACGGGGCGGATGCCAGTTTGATGGTTTAGTCGTGTTGTGGCTCGATGCTAAGTGATTGTAGGGTACATGTATTTCATAAAAAATGTTGGTTACACAGAGAACTAGCAATCTATAAATTGGCAGAAATGTGCATGATATGTTTAATGCATGATTAAAATCATTTACGTTTATTGCATGCTAAAAGAAAATTGTACTAACTGCATGAAACGCATGGAAATATACTTACTGTAATGACCCTAAATATTTGGACAAACAGGTCTGAGCAAACATTGTAGACCCAGATCAAACTGCTCCTGAAGGAGCAGTTTGATCAGGGTCTACAGCCTTTGCCATTCACTAAGCATCATCTGAATGTATTTCCCTGTGTAATATCGTCTTTCTAAAAAATTTCCAACAATAATTGTCCGACTTTCGGATATCCGAAATTTTAGGGTCATTACGGTAGCTTGATATTACATAAATAATCAGTAGACCATGAAATAATATCTGTACCCTTCTAAAACTTGCTTGAACTTGTAAGCATCCAAGGAAATTGCAAAAATCACATGTTTAAAGCGGATACTTGCTTGATACAGAGCAATTTATAACAAAACCTTCAGGGTATTAGATTTTTTGGTTCCATAAAGCAGGTATTTGCGCATACAGAAGTGACTTTGAAATATATGGATCAAGTAAGAATCTTACTTGAAAATGAATAAATCAAAAACCAAGAAAAAAAGAAAAAGTCATATTATTATAGACAGTTTCTAAATATAAGTCCAGTTTTATTCAAACATACATTATGGCATCAGTTTTGACCTGCTGGAGTGGTTGTAATCAGTTGCCACAATGTACAGTTCTACAGAAAATGAGAAAAAATAAGATGAATACTGTTAGGTATTTTTTTCAGGCAAAACTACTTTGCCATTTTCTTTTTAGCTTGCCTGTGCAAATGCAAATTACAAGAGAACTATTGCAGTCACATGGTTGTCCGCTTACTAGTGTATGTTTTCAAAGCATATATCTCAGTAGTCACTTGTCAGAAAGCATTCATAAGTGCCTAGGAGGGCCTTCTTTGATTCCATTAGTACTGACCCCTGGGTTCATGTCCCTGAGTGGTGTTAGATGTAACAATGTAGGATCTCTATAAAATGTTCTGTTGTATTGCTATTATGCAGACAACTTCTAAACACAGTGTGTCGTAGATCAGTCAATCTTATGGCATGAACTTCAGTATCATGCAGTGAATGTCTTGGTGACCTATATTTCGTGGTCCAGTGATTTTACCTTATATCTTAAAAACAATTTTATGGATGAATGTCATGCTCAAATGTTGGTTTGTATGACACCTAGACTAACCTCATAACATGTAGGTTGGTGTGGCCTGTATTTCATGGTCCAGTGATTCAAGACTACTACATGGATGAACATCATGCTTGTTGATTCCTTTTGACACCAAGACTGACCTCATAGTATTTGTAGGTCAATGAGACCTTCATTTCATGGTCCAGCTATTTTTCTTTATATCTAGATGACTATTATATGTATGAATGTCAAGCTTGGTTTGTTGGTCTCATGTGACACTAAGACTGACCTCATAATATTCATAAGTCAGTAAGACCTACATTTCATGTCCAATGATTTCATCTTATATCTTGAAGGCTCGTTCTTGGAATGTTGATTCCATGTGACGCCAAGATTTACCTTATTATTATGTATCTGGGATGGTGTGACCTACATTTTGCAGTCCATCAATTTTTGTCTCATATCTTGAAGAGTGATACATGGGCAAATGTCATGCTTGGGATGTTGGGTCTATATGAGACTGAGATTGACCTCCTGATATTATGAAGGTTCATGTGAAGTACATTTCATGGTCCAGTGATTTTGTCTTATAGCTTGAAGACTTTTATATGCATAAATACCATGCTTGGGAGGAAAGTTCCATGTGACACCAAGATTGATCTCATAACGTATAGGTCAGTATGACCTACATTTAAATGTATTGAAGGCTAATTGTTCCACAGTGTCTGGGTGAAAATAGTTAATACTTTGATCAATGATAAATACTACTACAGAGTTTTACTCAATACCTTCAAACTTATCATAATGGGCAAGAAAAAAAAGGCTGTTTCATGACAGCTCTTGTTGGCCTCACACCTCAATTTGCAGTGGAAATGAAGACTGGCATTGAAGTAAAGAAAAGTGATGTTACTCCAAGTGAATTAGACTAACATATCACATACTGTAATGACTCTAGATAATGTGACACCAGGGCCAGAGCAAACAGTGTAGATCAAGATCAGGCCCCAAGGTTATAAAACTTTTTAGCTCACCTGAGTCAGAGGCTCCGGGGGACCTTATAGGATAAGAGGCTACGTCGTCATCTGTCCGTCAGCAATTTCAAATGACTTCTCTGAAACCACTGGGCCGATTGTAACCAAATTTCATATGTAGCTTCCTGGGATCTTAGGAACGAAATGTTGTTCAAACGGTCATGGTCACATGACCAACATGGCTGCCATGCCCATATATGGTAAAAACCTTGAAAAATCTTCTTCTCCAGATCCAATAGGCCGATGGCCTTGAAACTGGTATGTAGCATCGGGTAAGTGAGTACTATTAAGATTGTTCAAATTATGACTTTGGGTTGACCTTGACCTATTTTATGGTAAAATCAAATTTGGTCTTTGGTCCTTTTATATAGCAAAATGCTAGAACATAAGATTTCTTGGAAACTGCTGAAGATTTTGGCCTAAAAGTTGGTAAATACAGTCATCTCAATGAGTACATGAAGATTTGTGAGTACAAGAGGTCAAGGTCATTCTTTGACCTTTGACCCAGGTCTCATATTTCGACCATTTCAGACAATCTCCTCAGAAGCCACTGGGTCAATTGTAATCAATTTCGTATAGAATTTTCAGGGATTAAGGGAATGAAAATTTGTTAAAATGTGTGTCACATGAGCAAAATGGCTGCCATGCCCATATATGGTAAAAAAACTTTGAAGAAATCTTCTTCTCCAGAACCAATTGACCTATGGCCTTGAAACTTGGTATGTAGCATTGATAGCAAACAATTCTGTTGCACTTATGTACAAAACGGGATGTCAAATTGGGTAATGTCAGAAATTTGAAATTATTTTTCATGCTTGGCTCAAATTATAATATTGAATAGAATTCAAAATATCCAAGAAGGCTTGTTTTGAGCCTTCAAATAAGAGAAGTTATGTGAAATGCAAACATTGTAACATATACCGTCAACTCACAATATCTCAGTGTTGAAGTTAGTACCAAACTACTGATATCTCAAAGTAAATTTTCTTGTCCCAGAAAATTTAATTTGAGATATCAGTAAGTTGAGATAATAGGAGTTGAATTGTAAATAAAAAAGGCTGTATTTTTATTTAAGAGGGTACTTTGAGATATCGGTGATCGAGATATGGAGAGTTGACTGTATGTTTGCAAAATGCATAAGATTTACATAGTATGAGTTTGAATTTTCATGCTCAGCTGACCTGAGCATAAAAAAAGTTTTATAACCTTGGGGCCTGATGTCATTACGAAATTTCGCTTCTCAGTGGTTGATGTCTGTTTTTACATGGCTGAAAGCACTTGCTGGTACACTTTGAAAGTTGAAAATAGGAAAAAGTGCATTAGAATGGGGATAACAGCATTGAAGATTGTTGTTTGGGGAGGTAAATCATTGATTTTATGGTTGCAAATTGCACTTGAAGGCTCTGCTGACGTGTTGCCCAAATACAAAATTTGTGACCATAAAGCCAATCATGCACTTCCCTAAATGACTATTTCGAGTACAGTTATCTCCGAAATATTGGTTGAGGGTGTGCCATTTTATAGGGCAATTTCTGTACTTTCTCTCTGAATAATTTTGCTTGCTGTGTTAAAGTCACCTCACCCTGCTTATCAAATTTTTCTGCAAATGTTTGAAATGGTCATGGTATGCTTGCCTTAACTATATATGCTTTTCTGTGCTTAAAAAAACAACTAAGAATGGAAACTGACAGTCTTTGCATGTGAAGCACTTGTACTTTCTCCAAAAGGGGCTTGTATTATTTCAAGCGGAGATGTTGGATCCAAACCAATAAGGCATGTCTTTGCACAGTCCTTCAGAGCACATTACGCCTCATATGCACAGCATTACTATATCTAAAACTGCCTTTCACAATTGATTTGTTTATGGTGAAAACAGAATTAATTGCAAAGTTCTTTGATATATAGATAAATCTCACATTTTCTTTTGACACATAAATCAGACCATCAGCACAGTCTTGAGGGAAACAACGACTATACATACGGAAAAAAATCCATATATTTGCCTGTATCCATTGTCTCATAAGCCTGAAAAACCTTGTGTCTGGTCATGGCAGTCTTGAAAGCCAGTAAAATTGAAAGTGACATAAACCTGAAGTTAGTCATTGAACCTTAGACAACTTTGTCGTATCTTTCAGAAGGTTGACAGTTCCTCTGACACATCTACCTCTGTGGCTGGAGATCTAGAGAGAGCTCACTCCGAGGGTGACCTGACAGGAATTAAGAGAGAAGTGTTAGAGACGAGAAGAGAAAGTAAATAAGGAAAATGAAGGGATTTGTGAAGATTTATGATTAATCTTGTTTCAGTTGGGGAGACTTCAAAATACTGTAAAATGAATGGATGACTAGGTGGTTTACGTTCTTTTCAAAAATATTTCAGTCATATCAGGATGATGGGAGGGTGATTATGAAGGGCTCTGTGCAGTGAAGTGCCGTGAAAGTTTGGACAGAATCTTGCTTCCAGTTGAACTCAAACCTGTGACCATATGATCTGAAGTAGGGATACTAACCACTCGGCCTCATCCGACTCTAACTAAGTTTTGGGACACTAGAGACTGACATGAGTGAGCAAACATTGTAGATTACAATCAGACTGCTCCTAGAGGAACACGATTGGGATCTGCATTGCTTGAATGCGGTCTGTAGTGTTACCTAACATTGGCTGATAGACCAAAAGGACATGTCCAGATTTAAAGAGGGAAAAACCAATCTCATTGGTTTGTAAGGTAATGTTTAAGGCAAATAGGTACACCTTCAGGGGAAGCAACTTTGCCATTTCATTTTTCTTCCCTTTTCAATAGGAGTCAGCTTTTCAAGAAAAGAATTTGCTCCTATAGGAGCAAATTCTTTTCTTTAAAAGTTGACCCCTTTTGTGAGAGTTTTGTTGCCCAGCTTTGAAGCAAACAGGAAGTCTCACTAAAGTTGTTTCCCTTTGTCAGATAGGTGGAAAAACATGGAGGTGTACCCATAGACTTTAAGGTGTTTCGATACGTAGAGTTATTGCAATGCGCTAGGATGTTCTGGTTTATGCTTTGGTAATTAGAAATGGATGGATGGATAACTTGCAATTTTACGTTCTTTTCAACAGTATTTCAGTCATATCAAGACAATGGGATGGTGATAATGAAATGCTGTGTGCAATGAAACTCCGTTTAGGGTTGAAGATTTTTGGTTCCAGCGGGGCTAGAACCCTGGATCGCTAGATCAGTAGGCCAGCTTTTAACCTACTGAGCTACTGGGGCTCCAGTCATAGTAGATAGCATGTCTCAAAATGATTCCATAATGATTATAAATAGTTAGAATATAGTTTGATTTCTGAGCACAGATCAGAGGTGATGCAGGGAAGGTGCCATGAATTTTTTGTTTTTGGTACTGAGTCCTCCTACTAATAATGGCTTAAAGTAAGGCAGGTCCTGCTGTCCTTGCAGCAAGTATTATAAACGAATAAGCCAAAATATGAAGGAAAATCTCAGATATTCTGTCTCCTTATTTGGGATTCTGTAATCTGTGCAATAAATGAAGCACAAAGTGCAGCAGGGCTCGGGAAATATTGAAAAATGAATCGGTCCAGCCGATGACGTCATCACCTAACTAATTTCCATTGGAAAAAAAAATGATACATGTCACGAAAACTAATGACAAGAAGCGAAGTCCTATGAATTAATCCCGATTTCCGTACAATGGTCGTACATTGTTGTGTTTGGTGGAGTTCTTGGTTTCAAACATTTTAAGACGTTTAGCTACGCATGTAGAAGCAAATACAAGACTAGAACGTGTTCGTAGGCAAAGCGGACGTGATAGAAAACATCAAACTTGATTGACAGGTGGACAGGGGAGACAACCTGTTCAAGCCCATTGCATTGAAATAATATTATTGACTGTCATTCCTGTTTGTTTGTGAACAATACAACTCGCCCAAGTTATGATGGTTGTACTGTTTGACGTACCCAAATTGCATAATTTCCCCTCCACTGCCGCCGAATGGGCCGCGTCAGAAATGGTGACTTACGGAACGCGTGAAGAGCTGTATAATGACTAGCTTCCACCGAAGTATTCGGTTGTCGCTAGGTTGTCGTTCATTATTATTCATGTTAGATGCGAACAAGAAAGACCGGTCTGACTGCTTAGTTGCGCTGGCTGATACGATTGTTAGTCATCTGTGTGTGAACTTAGGTACCTTTAGCCGTCATACAATTAGAATGACACTGCATACGTTATACTCACAGCGGCGTCTTTTATCTTTACATCAAAGACAAAACATGCTTGACCCATAAACGAGCGGGTAATTGCATATTAACGCTACCGTTAGTATTATACCGAATATAATAATCGCGTAGACCCTGATCAAAATGCGCTATTTTTGTGCACTGATCGGCATTACTTTCGCACTGGTCTGCATGACGATATGACGATACAACTAGGAAAATCGATGAAATGGACGTTTCCATTTTCATATTTTATGGTTCCATTATTTTTTTTACAAGATGGACTCCTTTCATCCCAAAGCCCAGTCATCGTGATTTTGATAAGTTGTTTTGCAGACTGTCGTAAGAGTGCGCGTCATTATGACACTTGTTTTGACAGGTAGGCGGTCCGACATGTGGTTCAGTGCTCCATACTGACAATCTCGATTGGCCCGTAGGCGGTCTTTTCGTCTGTCTAACACCTGCGTTAATCCGATTAGTTATGACACGTGCTAGAATTTTAAAGACAGTGGCGATATTTCATACGTCGGGACAAGATCAAACGGCCGTATGTATCAATTATCGGACGAATCGGAGAAAATTTCCTAAGTATTGGGCCAGTATGGGACCGATTTTGGGGGGCTTTGGGCTGTTTCCAATCGGTCCCAATTTCTGAATTTCGGTCTGGGACCGAAAGAAATCCGGTTTTCCCGAGCCCTGAAGTGCAGTCACAAGTGGAATGTTAAAAAATTCCAGCTTAGAAATGTACCACTAGAAGTATTAAATGTAATCAAATATATTTTCTTGAAATGTATTACATGTATTTGTAAATCAAAATGACATTATCTCCTATAGTGGGGATATTGTATATGAGTACTTTTGAAGTGGTTATTATGTTTTTGTTTTCTTTTTAGCTCACCTGAGCCGAAGGCTCACAAGGTGAGCTTATAGTATAGGCTTGGTCCGTTGTCCGTCCTCCGTTGTCCGTCCTCCGTCGTCCGTCCACACTTTTAAACATTAATATCTGCTAAAGTAAATGGCCAAACTTAATCAAATTTTATGTGTAGCATTGTTGGGGTGGGGGATTGATTGCATATAGTTTTGGTACAGATTGGTTTGAAACTGTGGTTACCATGGCAACAAAAAGGTCCCATAGGCTTTTATGGAGAAACTGTTGTCCGGGCCCTAGCTTCTTCATTTTTGATCGCAACTTCGTGTAACTTGCAGATATCCAGGACAGCCAAAACATCTCGGACCAGTTCAAATTTGGGCCAGGTTGGACAATTGTTTACAGAGTTACTTGCCCTTGAGCGATAAAATATATAATGGGGAAAATGTTGTCCGGGCCCTAGCTTCTTCATTTTTGATCGCAACTTCTTGTAACTTGCAGGTATCCAGTACAGTCAAAATATCTCGGACCAGTTCGAATTTGGGCCAGGTTGGATCATTCAAATTCTGCACCTGCTGCAAGCACAGCCGGTCCTTGCCCTATTATTTATTTTCCTGTTATTCGGTTCTACCATAGAGTAATGTTGACAAAAATGGGCAGATGGAATGGAAACTGTGAAGATCTTGATCATTCTGGTTCCTAAGGAACAGTCTGATCTCGGTTTCCACTGTTTGTACAGACCTATGTGCCTGAAAACTTGGGATCTTTACGGTAGACATTGTTAGTGTGTATTATAACTGTATATACTCAACAGTTAATCGATTTGATGATGAACAATAACTCTGTTTTGTTTTTTAAACAAGTAAGAACAGAGTTCTTGCGTATTCGTCCACCTTAAGCTTTTGTATTAAGTGTTATTATTTTGCTTATTTTTTCCAATACCGTTCAATGGGATCTTTTGATATATGACTAGCTTTACTTCTCTGTTGAAATAGAATAGTTTCCATCTTGTGGCTGTTGCTGCTGATCTAAGGTCATGGTAACACACATTTGCGTCAAAGTTTTGCGTTTATTTTGTATGCATTGTTAAGTATTCAATATCTTTTGAGGGAACATCTCGACATTTGGCTAATTTTACTTTAAGTTGAAACAGATTAATTGACATCATGTGCATGCAGCTGCTGCTGACTTAAGGTCACGGTCACAGACTTCGAAATTTATATTTGATTTGTTATTATATTTTTTGCTTTTTGGAAATTCTGAAAGGTGACTTGGTCTACTACTGGGTTTGACATAGATTCTCCTTCTTTTTTGTGCCTCCATTAATGTCTTAAAGCTTGTATTAGGCTTGGTTTCTTTGGTGGCACAGGCTGGGGTATACATGAACCCATGCTCACTTGTTTTAGTTTTATTACATGACTTATGTCCCTTTCAGTCTCAAGATGAGACATGACTTGTTTCCTGCAAAGCTGATTTGACTCTTGGCTGTTTAAACATGCTGGTAGTCACTTATTCATGTACTCAGCTTATAATGAATTTGAAAACACATCATATTAATCCTAATAAACATTCCTGCTCTAATAAATGCATCCCCCTCCACTTCATTTCCCAAAATAGTGTTATATTAACTTGCATGAATTCCTGTTTGCTTCTCTTGGTGAGGTAGCTCTTTGAAATGGGGTCTACTTTTAAAGAAAAGAATTTGCTCCTGGAGTTTCCTTTAAGAGTTGACCCTCCTATTGAGAAAGGAGGTAAAAAGAAAAGCAGAGTGGCATACCCATTCACCTTAATGCTGTTTATTGGCGGTATATTGGCAGTACCCCCAGAGCATTTAATAGGATAAATATAGTAGTATGCTGTACTTGATAAATAATGAGATTTTTGTTGAATGTTTTTTTACGTAAGAATGATACTTTCTAATAGCAGAGATTTGCGATAGAAAAAAAAGAAAATCAGAAAAGTAAATCAAAATCCTAAAAGTTGTGTCTTTGTTTCTTTCTGTGATATATATTTCCTAAATAGATAAAGGGGCGAGTGGAATGAGGACAATTTTAGGGCAGGTAACAAACTAGAGAAAATGTAAAATTCAGTAATAGTCTTCTATTATGTTACATGATTAAAGAAAATCTCAAGTCAGGATGGCCACTGTCAGGGAAAACTATCTGGTAATAAATTTTTTCCAGGTCAGGTAATTTTAGGATTGGTCAGGGAAATTTGGAAAGGACTTAAAAAGTCAGGAAAAAAGTCAAAGGAGTTTGAAAATTAATAGCCACAGCATTCTTTAAAAAACATTTATACTTACTCTGCTGAAGGGGAAAGCACAGAAGTATTTTATCTCTTAATCTATTGTACCTCCTCGCTGGGGGCTGCTCTTAAAAGAAAGAATTTGCTAACAGAGGCAGCAAATTCTTTCCAATAAGAGTATCCCCCAATTTTCAAGTGATAGCTTTCACATTGTTAAATTCAAGAGTAAGATCAACTTTTGGCTCGTAAAAGGGAATGGAACATTGAAAAAATTCAGGAAAAGGCAGGGAAAAGTCAGAGAATTTTGAAGTAAAGAATAGATGGCAACTGTGTAAATGCTTGAAACTTCTCTTCTAGGGAGAAATGAGAGAGATGGCAGTGAAAGGGAGGTTATCTTTTCTCAAAGATTTCAATGTATGATGAAGATTTATCATTCTCTTATTTTTCTGATGTATCGTATGATTTCAGATATATATGTTATGTAATTTGTGTTGTAGAGATTCCTGATTTTGTCAGCTATACATGTATGTATCTTAATTCTCCTTTGTTTTACTTTTATCTGGGATAGAGATTTATTGATAGTTTCCACGAAATAGGTTTTGAGTTTTTTTCTTAAATATTTCATTGATCACAACGTTAATTCCATGCTAACTTGTAGATATTGGGAGATTTATAATACTAACAAAAAATGCAAATTAGTGTAGATTTTTTTAAGCAAAAATGACATAATGACCCTTTATTAAAAGGCCAGTACTTCCAGGTCCTTTAGAAGAAAGTTGAAACTGACTAAGCAAGCTTGATTTAATCAACCAAATTGCTTGGTACTTTTTCAACACCAGCTTAATTCACTGTATGTGAATCCTAAAATCTGAATGTGTTGATTTTACCATGCAGAAATGGCTGTCAAAATTGCATCCAGTGGAGAACCTGACCAAATTGCAGTCTGATCATGATCAACTTTGGCTGTTTAGGAACTTGCCTCATATGTTTAGTTATTAGATGAGGAGTTTTCCCTCCAGAACAACCCCAAAAATCTAGATCCATCGTATGATATTGATGTTTGGGCTATTTAAGAAGAGAAAACGCCATCTTATGGCAAAATTACACTAGACCAATTTAGATATTTGGGGTCATTACAGAGAGGGAAACTCATCTTACTGCCAAATAAATGAGCCACATCATGTGACTTTCAACAGTGAGGCAAATTTGTCATGTGATATTCAGATCATCTTTATCATTTACACTGGGCCTATAGAGGCCTCACTGTAGGCTGTATGGTTTGGGTCTATTCCATTGATGGCTGATGTGACAAGTGAAGGATCAGAGTATTTGCTTTTCACCAGTGCCACATTGTTGGAAATTATATGATGTGGCTCAAATATGGTTGTCTCAATATTTTTGGTCATTATGGCATATGAGCTTATTATTTTTCTTTTTACCACCATCATTAAAGTTAGGCATATGAACTGGTGTCCATTATGGTAAAAGGTTTGTTTATAATTTACTAATATATCTTTAAGATTCTGTAACAAATTACCTGCAAAATCGAATACTACACAGCTGTGTGGAGGTAGAATTTTCCAAGTCTAGCTAAAAAGACAATGATTGTTGTTACAGAAAAAAAATGTTGCTCCCAAATGTAAAATGTGTTTTGCTTACTTATTTTGATAAATTTGCCATTAAAGGTTCTAATGTCCTAATGTCTCCTGGAACAAATATTACAGAATACGAAAATGGTTTACAACCCATGAGCTTTTGACTAGCCCCTTATCACACAAATTATACTCAAAACATATATATTTCATGTTGTTAATTGAATAAAAATTTTAATGTTGTTTGAACCACAATACAAAAAATACAAATTTTTGTCGACTTTTGTCAAATATTTTCCAAAAAATTAGCAGCTTGACTTTACTGTCAGAACAGCCAAAATCTTATTGGTAAACAGTAAAAGTAAAGATTTCCATAGCCTAGTGGTCAACACACTTGTTGCAAGTATCTTGTGATCCTGTGATCGGGGCACATCCACTGACTATGATGCACAGGGTCAAATTAAGTTACAGTAATAATGTGTATATACTGTATCTCAGGATCCAATGAATTCTTGATCTCTGATCAGACTGGATGAATGTACAGGCTGGTCTGAGTGTCAGCATTTTCCTGAAGGCTCCTTTTCTTGTGACACAGCTCAGTTTAGATGGCCTTGTAAATGAGAGTGTTTACTGTATTTATTCAGCTATAAAATGGGGGTGTTTTCACCCTCAAAAATGTCCCGCAGATGTGTAAATCAGTTGCATTAATTTCACTGTAAGATGTTTTTCCCATCCAAGACAGTCTCTTAAATCTAGATCTGTTATGGAAAAGGGACCTAGATTTTTGGATTTTGGTGGGGGGGGGGGGGGGGGGGGGGGTTGGATCCTATTATAAGGGGGGATCCTGTTTTATAACAGAAGAAATATGGTAATTTGCTTGCTTTTCAAGCATTTTCTGCACCCCCAGATCACAGTTTAATGTGCTATACCTATTTGTTTCCTTGTTGTTTCAACTTCTTTTATGTTTTTTGATACATTTCTTTTTCTTTCCTTCCAGATATTAACATTTTCAATATCTTGTACATTTTATTCTTTACTTAAACCTATCAATAAAATATGACTGATGGATTGTTTTATCTTTTTATTCATAGCCATCTTACATTGCCTAATACATTGTATATGCATCATGATTGCTTCATTTTCATCAGTAAACAGCAATATAACAGCACATAAAAATAAACAAGGTTTTACTATCCCAAGTAGGGCTGACTCTTTCTCTGAGTTTCAGGGGTTGAAGATTGTAAACTTATAACTAGAAGTTGTTACCATTTTTTTGCATTGGTTAGGAGGTACTATGTTTAAGAGTTAGTTCATTAAAAAGAATTATTAACAAATTGCTACATCAAGGAATATTTCTCAGTAACTTGACAGAGTGCTTACAGTAAATTTTAACTACATGTATATAGAATTACTTTGTCACCCCTGAAATTGCTGTCAATTTCTATGAGCTATCTCATGAGACAGCTATTTTGATCTTTTGATGTCTTACTGGCCTTAAAGACAGGATTGGTACTATACTGAGGGACTTTAAAAACGCTGCATTGTGCATCATGTTATTTTACCCAGAGTTTGCAATATTGGAAACGTTTGAGCACGCATGCGAGTTAGCATGGTTGAGTTCTTTAAGTCTGCAAACGCTTACAGAGAGTGTGCAACCATGCATAGAAATTTCGAGAAAATGGAAATTTGGTTACTTTTTCGCATAAAATTTTAACGAATTCATATTTTGTCAAATTTTAATGTTTATGTATCTGAATGATTACCACACACTGTAAAAACAATGAAACATGGCAAAGATCCTTGAAAAAGTGTTATATCGATGTTCGAAAATTTGATTTAAAAAAAAAAAATAAAAAAAAAATAGGGTACAGTTCAAAATTTGGAGATGCCCGACTTAAAAGCTGACCAATTGACTGTATACCTACCCAGGTCATGAGAGTATGTCTTAATGTACCAGTTCAAAGCAAATTTGAGTAATTATTCAAATGCCTGTTACCTTCACTTCCGGTTTTTGTGTAAAAAGTTTGAATCTTTGCAAAATGACCTTGAAAAGAAAGAAATGTAACCGATAAAAAGAGAACACAAAGCATGAACAATGAATAACCCCTGATTTTATGTCATTGAAATCTGATCAGCAGTAACGAAATTGCAGCAAACAGAAAATCACATTTCAATCATCATTGGATTAATGCGAATTTATCTCCCTTTAGGAATATTCTAAAGCCAAATTTTGCATTCATTTTGAAAGCTTGTGTTCCCGGTTAAAATTGGAATAAACCAAAATTACAATAGTTGATGGCTATATGAAACAAAAATTCATTTTTCTAGCATATCCAAAGCTGCAAATTGGTGCGTTTCTAAAGTCTCTCAGTATATATAAGGAGGATTAACTTCCACAAAGTCATTCTGCCTCTTGATCACATTGTGTCAACACCTCCCTTCAGCCAATGAAATTATGATAACTGGTAATTCTGGTCCACTGATTGGTTGAATAAATTTTCACACCTTTACCTGTACAGGTAAGATATGCTATTGCTGGGAACCAGACCCCCCCCCCCCCCCCTCCAGGCAGAGAAGTCCTGACATTATTCCAGCCAGTTAGAGCTAATGGAATGGTGAAGCTCGAATTAGACTGCTTTTTCTCACCAGGACACATGAGCCGGGACAGGACAAAACCAACCAAGTGGCATGTACAACCAGCAAAGACTCAGATCAGCCTGGGCAGCCGCCCAGTCGGATCAGAATATTTGCTGTCAGCATGGAGGTAGCTAAGAGCCTTAGCTATCCTTTAAATGTGAAGCAAAGACTCTGATCAAGCTGGGCAGATGCCCAAGCTGATCTGAGTCTGTGCTGGGCGCACATGCCACTTTGTTGGTTTTCTCATGTCACGGCTGAATTATGTATTGCTGTTAAGGCTGTTGCATTGTCATGGGTTTTGTGAAGCTCTGTTTAGTGACAATGCACAGACAGACCAGACAAGAGTTCTTGTTCCTCTTGACTTGGTTCATTCCGTAAATCTATCAAAACTTTCTGGCATGCAAAAGCAAGATCAGTTTTAGCTCACTTAGGCCCGATTTCACGTCGCATTTAAAACGCATATTAAGCCTTATTTGACTGTTTTCCCACAGGTAGAATATAAAATGCATTTCACGTGCGTCAACTAATTTAAAATACATACTAAACTGTGTTCTAACTTAGTACGCCGTTATCGGAGGACTAACTTTTTGTAAACACATTTCAGTCAAAATATGAAGACAATGACTGTACAAAAAATTCTATATATACATGTATTCCAATAAAACCTATCATATCAACACCTGTCATAATACGATCCATACCAGTCCGTTTGAATGCAATCATTTTAACTACCCATGCCAGACCGCTGATCGGACTGGCATTGAGTGTATGATGGTGTAAGGATGGTTTTAAAGCTAACTGGCATGTCGTCTGCTGAGCGCAAAACTATGGTAACTACATTTTTATCAAAAATACTTTTTTCTCACAAAAATATTCCTTTTTACCGTTTACATCTGTGTACAAAAAATTGGCATTGAAGACTTAATAGTTATAGAGTTATTTGATGACAAAAAAATATTCACCATTTTTGGGCTGAGCGCAAAACTATTGTAACTGCAGTTTTTCTGCAGTTACAATAGTTTTGCGCTCACAAAATTTGTACATAGCTTAAAATCACTGAGCGCAAAACTATGGTAAGTGATGTTTACTTTGAGGAAAAATGTTGATTTTACAAGTATTAGAATGTTCTTATATTAGAATATTACTTTGTCAACTCTTTCAAGCTGCAGTAGACTATAATTTTGTGCTGGGATGAGATTTCTGCCTTGCTACCACTTGTTTACCCATGACCAAAATATCAAACGGTGTATGGATAAGTTCAATCGCCTGCTAGCAAACCCCTCTTTGCTTGAATCTAACACTGTTTCTAAAATTAATCTCAAATCTGACATTGAAACATACTGCTAATATGAAGATTGAAATATCATAGACAGCATATAATCATATTCTTTGACTATTTTCGGAAAATGCCCATTTCTAGTAGTGTGGTATTCAATGTGTATCTGTATATCTATACTGATCTTATTGTTTGTTACCAAACCATTTTCACAGAAATGTGTCTGTAGCTAGGAAATGATGCTTATCATGTCCCAGGAATGTGCATCTGAACCCTGTCCATGTTTACAACTTAACAGCTTCTCGTTTTGCCTAAAAGCATGTTATAAATTATAGAGAGAAAAGTTGGTGTATTGAAGACAGAGTTATGCTCCTTTATAAACTTAAGTATTTCAACTTCATAGTGTGCCTATTTTTAGTGTTAGGTTTATGGTTATGTAGAGAGGCGCCATGGTCGAGTGGTTAGAGATGCTTGGTTATGGTGCAGAAAGTCCCCGGAAAGTAATGAGATGGCGGCTCACCGTCACCATCCCACGACTGGAAACCTCTCTCTGTCAACCCAGCAGTAAATTGGTACTTTTTTCAAATCAGGGAAGGATAAGGCAGCTAAAGGAGAGGGTTGGGCTCTGCCTTTCATTTGCTGTGCCCAAGATACAGTGGGTTTCTAACCCCCACTGCCCCTACGGCTATTAGGCTATGGGAAACCTGTTCCCTTTGGTTATGCTTCATCCATTATTTTTTTCTTCTAGCTAGGTTCTGCAATACATGTATTTTCTGTTTTGGCCATACAGGTATATGAAACTGAACTATAGGTTGCAGTTTGTGTTACATTTCAAACCTTCAGTAATGCATGGTCCATGATCCTCTTTAATTTTTGGATTGAGATTTTAAACCCACTGGAGCATTTTGTTGTAGGATCTCTTCATTGAGGAGATTCCATTGGGGTCCTATGAAATACGTCTTTTCGAGGTGGGAAATACTATAAATGTCCAAGGCTTTGATAAATAATTCATAGCAGCCCTGCAGTTTAGGCAAGATATTTCATTTTTTTCGTTAAGAGATTCCTCTATGCACAACAGGAATAAGAACAGAATGTTGGTTATATGTTGTTTTATCACTGACATACTGTTTGTAGTACCATCAGGTAATTATGCTATGGTCTTAAAGTCACAAATTTTCTGTATCGGTCTTACAGCTGGCATTTTAAAAACAGTGCATAAAATTTAATTAGGTGTGAAAGAAAGTTATCTATTTGAATGCTATAATATGTTTGTTTTTAGAAATCTGTCAAAGGCTATCTTTTATCAAGTATATCAGAAAATTTCACTGAATTTTAACTATTTAAAATTCTTGAGTAACTGAAAACAATTTGAGGGCACCCCCAGTATATCCTAAGTAAAATGCATCAGTTCATGCAGTGCACTGTGCGTTATCGGGTATGCCAATGTAGGGATGTCTACTCCGCAGACCCACTTCTGCTATCAAGTGTTTCAAAAAATTTCACTGGATTTTGTCTGTTAAAGTCTCCATAATCCTATCAGTGGTAAAAATGTCTAAACTCAAATCACTGTTAAAAGCGGTTCAACCTCCACATTTGGTAATAAACTGTGGGTTGATGAGCATATATTGAGCCATTTAACTAGCAAACAGTAGAGAAAACAAGTTTTTGAAAAATAAACAAATTGGTCAACAAAATACAATTTTCTGTTCTAGTTTCCCATCTAGCAATGCTATATTAACATAAGCGGGATAGTGAGTGGGGCTCCAGTTTTACCATTTTAGTCAAAGTAATGAAATCGAAAGTAGGTCATTTCAGTTGCCAACTAAAATGACCCAAATAAATTTTCAAAACATTTCTATGTGAAACTCTAGGATGTTTTATTTGCTTAAAGCTGGCTAATTATGGTCATTTTCAATGAAGAAACTAATATATAGAGAGAAGCTTACACCGATACCTCATGATAAAATTTTTCAAGCTGATAGAGCAATGGGACCTTTAATTCTTGAGTCACTGAAAAACAATTTGAAGATACCCCCAGTATCCTAAAGTGAAATAGATCAGTTGTATAGGGTATGCCAATGTAGGGATGTCTACTTCGCAGACTCACATCATGCAGTGGGTTCCTTAAAGTTTTGGGGTCAATGCAATGATTATGAGTGCTTTCGGAATTGCTGGCCATTTCAGGGGTAGTAATGTGGTGATTATACAGATGAGCAAAATGTACAGCCCTGTCCTGATGTTGTGTTGTTATGCACGCATGTCCCGATTGCGGTCGGTCAGTAAGCATTCCATTTTTTCTCTAAGATAATGGACAAGACAGACTATGATGGAAACGTTCAATCCAAAATGAAAATGGTCGAAGTACCAAAATCATAAGTCCAAACTCATCAGTGATATAAACATTGACAATTCTAGAACTGATTGTGACCTGCTGTTGCCTTTAACCTTGCATTAATTAGAAATGCAATATCCTGAACTTCACTCAACTGTACCATGAGTGCAGGAGATGCAAGCAGAAACTAGTGTGTAAACCTTTAAAGTATCAAATGGTATGACAAGATGTCTTGAGGAACTTGTCAGTATTATTCTGTCAGGGTTTTTTATACGCCCGTTTTGAAAAAACGGACGTATTATGGCATGGCGCTGTCCGTCCGTCTGTCCGTCCGTCTGTCCGTCCGTCAACATTCTTGTGCGCACCATATCTCAGAAACCGTTTGAGATATCTTCATGAAATTTTGTAGGCATATATATTAGGATGGGGCAAAGTGTCGCATATAGTAATGGTTGCTCCCCCCTTTCTTAGTTTCAAAGTTACGCCCCTTTGATTATTTTTACCCTTCTAGTCTTGTGCACGCCATAACTAGATAACCGTTTGGGATATCTTGATGAAACTTCATAGCAATATGTATGAGGGTGTGATGATGTGTCGCGTATAACAATGGTTGCTCTCCCCTTCTTCATTTTGGAGTTGCATCCCTTTGATTAGATTTTTAGGGTATTTTTGTGTATACTAATATTGTGCATTCAATAACTAAGTAACCATTTGGTATATCTTGATGAAACTTTATAGCAATGTGCATGATCACAAGACTGTGTGTCACATATAAGAATGGTTGTTCCCCCTTACTTAATTTTGGAGTAACCTCCCTTTGATTAGTGTTTTAGGCTAACCCATTCCCCATAACTCCTTAACCCTTTGAAATATTTCAATGAAACTTTGTAGGAATGTGTATAATAATGGAGTAATGTATCATGGGCATGAACCACAACTCTGGCTTACTTCCTGAATTATTTGCCCTTGCATCAACTTCCGTTTTACTCTGTATCTCCTTAACCGTTGGAAATATTTTAACAAATTTTTATGGTGATGTGTATATTGTCAAGGGAAAGTATTGCGACTAAGAGTTTATGAATTATCTCCCTTGTTTGACTTTGGCGTTTCACAACTTATGAGCTGCTTCACCCTGGAACCTGATTTTTGGTGTACTAATAGTATTTGATGTGTTGTATTGATAACATTGCAGTCATTAATTACAGAGTTGTTTCCCCTGTTTTGTCTGCCTGTCCATCCTTCTATAAACAATCTCTTTCATTCTGTAACTCCTTCATTACACTGAAACGGGCGTATTATGCGCCGCTTGCGAAGCCCATGTTTGCTTTTCATTGCTTGTCTTACCTGCCATGGTATGTTACATGCTTGAGCAACTTTTGGCACCAGGTTTATTGCATAGTGATCCAGATAATTATCTTACTAATTTTCATGATGTTAAACAAAGTTATTTAGTTACCCTGGGTTTCTATATCAATCCTTTCAGTATTGAACGTCGGTCTCCATTTGTAACACTTTTTATGTGGTATTTGTTGTCCAAACCCTTCACACATATATTTTCTCTATCTGACACTGAGAGTAATGATATTAGACCTAAAAAATTATTAGATTAACTAAAACCCTGCTGAGCAGATCAAGTTCCTGCATTTTTGGTATTTTTAAGTGCACACTGTGTGGAAGACTTGAATACAATGTATAGTCATTGTTTTGGCAAGAAAATCATAACCCTTATCAGCTGTACAACTGACATGCTACTGGAGATATTTTCAGTGAAATTAGGGCATCAAAATAACACATAATTTGGTCAAAACTTATCCAATTAACAGTGGATCTCTATCCCAGTTACCCCACCCAGCTGTTTTATAAGGGAAAATATGGTAAAATTTTTAGAATACTTTTGCTAAAACAGCTCACTTATAATATATTGCCTTAAATAAGTTATATAAATTAATTCTTGAATAAGAACATGATGCAAAACTGCTGCATTTCTCATTATGTTACAGTAACTGAGTGCAAAAATATTGTAAGTGCAATCATAGTGAGTGCAAAACTATTGTAAGTGCACTTACCACAGTTTTGCGCTCACAGTTTTCAGTGCATTATTGTTGTAAGTACACATTTTTCCATTTTTCTCAGTTATACATAAAATAAATGAGGTATTTCTTTTCTTGTTCTCTGTAGTAAGCTAAAAGTTGTAATCTACATGAATGTTGTTCTAACTGCCTTAGTAAGATAAAAAAGAAACAGTTTTTTCCTTCTCCTGAACAATTTGCAAAAATGTAGTTACCACAGTTTTGCGCTCAGCAGACGATGTATTGTATGACAACACAGAACGTTTAAGATCAATCATTGGAACGCCCTGGCCAGTCCTCTGATCAAACTGGCATTGAACGTATAAAGAATTGCTCTAAAATATGTCTGGCATGGATCGTATCGCTACAGATGAGTGGACCTGTTATTCATTTATTTTTTTTATTTGTTTTTGTTTGAGGGGGGGGGGGGGGGGGGGTGGGTGGGGGTGGGTTGTGGGGGTAGGGCGTCAATGAAGCTACTGAATTTGATTCTTTAACGAAAAGGATAACGCCCTTCACGGTCGATAAATAAACTGATAAACAGACACAGCTGACAGATACCATAATGCAACCCTGCTCCAGCAACTGTTGGTAACCATGTGTATGTTTTCTTTGGCTACGGGGTAGTTTCATCCTGACAAACATTAGTGTCTCAACAGCAAAAATTATTTGTCTAGAAAATGTGCTATTAAAACCCTTATAGAATATAAGCGGTTTTACAGATATTTTGCTTACACGATTTCCCAGATCGGAAAGGGGGAATAACTCAAACTAATAAGAATAACTCAAAAACTAATTTGGACAATTACAGTTTGAACTGTTAACATGTACCCAAACATCCAAACCTTCAAACATTTTGTTCACAATATTGTTCCTGAAGTTGGAAGAAAGAGAATAACTCAGCCCAGTAGTTAAAATATACACTAAAATAAGTCAGATCATCTGAATCTTCAATTGTAATTGTATGTCAAATATATGATATACTGAGGAAATGCTTATGTCAGAATCTGTATAACTAACCCGGGGTCTGCTTATTTCAATGCCATTCAAAAATCAAGATCCTAGCATTAGCCGTTGATAAGTTTCACAGCTGCCCACAAAACAATGTGGACAGACAGACAGACATATGGACAGACGGTCGGGCCCAAACCATTTCGCTCCCTCGACTTGTTTTTCAAAGTAAATCCATTTATTTTTTTCTATTTTCTGCTAATGTACGTTTTATCTATATCATTGACTAATTCAGCATGTGAAATCGGAATAAAATAGTACACGTACTAAGTTAGTATACATATTAGTTAGGCAGTGACTAGCGTTAGTCATTGACTAAATTAACTCGATGTGAAATTGGGCCTTAGATCAGTTTTAGCTCACTCACTTGTATAAAAGTTTAACCCATTCCATTCGGGATACCCCTTTTGGGATATCTGGGCTAACAGTTTAGATCCAGATCAGGCCCCACAAAATTTGTGGGGCCTGATCTTAGATCCAAACTGTTTGCTGCCTGCACGTCATTTCAACAAGAGTTAGTTAGACCAATATTGTTAAAATATTCTTGATTTTTGATGCAGACGACAATTTCAGCAGACGACAAAAAGTACCCAGAATACAATGGGTTAAAGACAGGACTTCTCTGCAGGGGGGTCTGGTTCCCAGCACATAACAATGTTACCTGTATGGCTAAAGGTGTGAAAATTTAGTCAACCAATCAGTGGACCAAAATTTACAGTTATGATGAGTTTATTGGCTGACCGGAGGTGTTGACACTATGAGACCAAGAGACAGAATGACACTGTGGATTCAGTTCAGTTCAATTCTCTTATCGACGTTACCCAAGTGGCTCAATGGTACGTAACCAAAGTTGCACACACTTGGCGCCGTGTGTCCGTCCAATGTCATTCAGTCTTTAATTGTGTCGTCAGTCAGTGCTGCCCAACCAGTATTTATGCATCGATGTTTGCCTGTTGCGGTTCCAAGTCAGGTCCGGTCCGGAGAAGGAGGCGCGCCCCACATGAAAGCCACCCCAGCGGAAGGTCCAGGGAAACACAGGTCAACCCCGCCCGCAGAGGAGGGGCACAGCGAAACCCAGGTCCCAACGAGAGAACACGCAGGCATTCCCTAGGTTTCATGGATGCATGGGACCTGTTGGGGTCCCATATTACTTGCAGCCCTTATTTTTCCTTCCCCCGTGTCCAAGTAATTTGGTTCCGGGTTTAAGTCCCTTATTCTGACCTTACCCTTAGGTGGGGATGGACGCCGTTCCAAGTAGGGACCTTTTCAGGTACCTTTGGGGTTGTTGCACTTCAGTTATTTCAGTGGAGTAATTTTGCCAAGTGATGAGTGCAACTTTAAGTTTGAATTTTGAACTCCCCCGTCAAAAGTGAGCATCTAGCATGGTGCCTGCTTTAGACACTGTGGAAGTTAATCCTCCTCAATATATAGTCCCATCCCTGTCTTTAAGAAGAGCTATATATAATAGAAGCCACTATGGCATCAGCTTCTGCATTGGCTCATATCCACGTCAGCATTGGTGACCCACTTTGCATTAAAATGGCTAGTTAGAGTCTTTGTTTGAGCAGTGACTATTACATTTCCAGCAGTGGCTGCAGGGAGGTTGGCATATCTATCAAGTCTTTAGCTCACCTGAGCCAGCGGCTCCGGGGGAGCTTATAGGATGGTAAGGCTCCGGCGTCCGTCGTCCGTCGTCCGTCCGTCGTCCGTCGTCCGTCCACAATTTCAAAGGACTTTTCCTCTGAAACCGCTGGGCCAATTGTAACCAAATTTCATATATAGCCTCTAGGGGACTTAGGAACGAAAAGTTGTTCAAACGGTCCTGGTCACATGACCAACATGGCCGCCACGCCCATATATGGTAAAAACCTAGAAAAATCTTCTTCTCCAGAACCAATAGGCCGATGGCCTTGAAACTTGGTATGTAGCATCGGGTACGCGAGTACTACCAAGATTGTTCAAATTATGACCTTGGGTTGACCTTGACTTTTTTTACGGTAAGGTCAAATTTGCATTCTGTAGCTTTTATATGGGAAAATGCTAGAACATAAGATTTCTTGAAAACTGTTGAAGATTTAGACCTAAAAATTGGTATATTCAGTCATCTGAATGAATACACGAAAATTTATGCGTACAAGAGGTCAAGGTCATCGTTTGACCTTTGACCCTGGTCTCTCATATTGTGACAGTTTCACACATCTCCTCAAAAGCCACTGGGCCAATTGTAACCAAATTTCATACAGAGCCTCTAGGGGGCAGGGGAACGAAAATTTGTTCAAATGGACTGGGTCACATGACCAACATGGCCGCCATGCCCATATATGGTAAAAACCAAGAAAAATCTTCTTCTCCAGAACTAATAGGCCAATGGCCTTGAAACTTGGTATGTAGCATCAAGTACACGAGTACTACCAAGATTGTTGAAATTATGACATTGGGTTGACCTTGACCTTTTTTACGGTAAGGTCAAATTTGCTTTCTCTAGCCTTTATATGGGAAAATGCCAGAACATAAGATTTCTTGGAAACTGTTGAAGATTTTTACCTGAAAATTAGTATATACTGTCACCTTAATAAATACATGAAAATTAATGCATACAAGAGGTCAAGGTCATTGTTTGACCTTTGACCCTGGTCTCTCATATTTTGAAAATTTCACTTATCTCCTCAAAAGCCACTGGGCCAATTGTAACCAAATTTCATATGGAGCCTCAAGGGGTGAGGGAACGAAAATTTGTTAAAAGGTCCTAGTCACATGATCAACATGGCCGCCATGCCCATATATGGTAAAAACCGAGAAAAATCTTCTTCTCCAGAACCAATAAGCCGATGGCCTTGAAACTTGGTATGTAGCATCAGGTACTTGAGTACTATCAAGACTGTTCAAATTATGACCTTGGGTTGACCTTGACCTTTTTTACGGTAAGGTCAAATTTGCTTTTTGTAGCTTGTATATGGGGAAAATGCTAGAATATAAGATTTCTTGGAAACTGTTGAAGATTTAGACCTGAAAATTGATATATACAGTTATCTTAATGAGTACATGAAAATTTGTATGTACAAGACGTCAAGGTCATTCTTTGACCGTAGACCCTGGTCTCTCATATTGTGACAGTTTCACACATCTCCTCAAAAGCCACTGGGCCAGTTGTAACCAAATTTCATACAGAGCCTCTAGGGGCCGAGGGAATGAAAATTTGTTCAAACAGTCATGGTCGCATGACCAACATGGCCGCCATGCCCATATGTGGCAAAAACCTTTACAAATCTCCTTCTCAAGAACCAAGTGATCGATGGCCTTGAAACTTGGTGTATAGCATCAGGTACTTGAGTACTATCAAGATTGTTCAAACGATGACCTTGGGCTGACCTTGACCTTTTTTAAGGCAAGGTCAAGTATGGGAAAATGGTAGAACATAAGAGTTCATGGCAAGTTTTGAAGATTTTGGCCTCAAAATTGGTTATACAGTCGTCTTAGTACATGAAAGATTTGCGGGTACAAGAGGTCAAGGTCATCTTTTGACCTCTGACCCATGTCTCTCATATTTTGACAGTTTAAGACGTCTCCTCAAAAGCCACAGGGCTAATTGTAACCAAATATCATACACAGCCTCCAGGGGCTGATGGAACAAAATTTATCAAGCGGTCTAGGTCACATGACCTACATGGCCACCATACTCAGGTGAGCGGTTCAGGGCCTCATGGCCCTCTTGTTTGATTTAGCTCTCTAAGTACATGTACCGATAGTAACACGCAGACAGGGGAGACATAGCAGTTGGCAGAATTCTTGTTTATGTGATGAGTGCGTCAGTTGAGCTATCCTGTAAGCAGACAGGTCTTGTTGGTGCCTTATCACTAGACACAAAGTAAGATGCAGCATTACAAAGGAGCTGTGACACGAGAAAACCAACAAAGTGGTTGTGGGCCTAATGCACAGACTCAGACCAGCCTGGGTAGCTAAGGGTCTAAGCTACCTTTATGCGGACAGCAAAGACTCTGATCAGACTGGGAGGATGCCCAGGCTGATCTGAGTGTGTGCTGGGCGCACAACCACTTTGTTCGTTTTCTCATGTCACAGCTCAAATGTTTTATTGATACCATAGTCTTACCTATCAAGACAGTCTTGAATCTATATCCTTATTGTTTTCTGACCTGTTCCAATATGAACATCGAAGAATATTTCATGGAACTCTTGACTAAATGTCAAGTGGTGCAGAACCATATAGGACAACTCTTTGAGCAGTCTGGTCGAGGTCTTTGTTTCCTCAGGTATTCCAGTCCCAATACTTAGAAGTTTTATGGTAACGAGTGTTTTATTGTTATGTTCATTCATTAGAAGACAGCAAATAGAGAGATCTGCCAAGTGTTAGCTAATGAGGTATTATAGGCCAGTCAGAGTTAATTTTGGTTGGAACTGCATTAACAAGCAGGAGTGATATATGGGTCACTATCCAATGACTGCCTTGTCTTTGTTGACTTTGTTGTCATCTTGAAAAATATTTACCATTGGTCTGCCAACTAATGCAACATACCCTCTTCCAGCTGACCTGAAAAGTTGATGTACTAAGCTGACACATCACATAATCTGCAGTAATACTGATTTCTTATCATTTAATTGTAACTTTTATAACAGCTTAGAAATAATTTATTGATCAATGTTGGTGAGTGTGTCATCTTCACTGGCCTAGTTGGCTAATCGGAGAGTCATTCATTTTTAAAGCCATTCACAAGAGCTCTAGATAAAAGGGAGTATTTGATAATTAAGGATATTTTTTGTTAATTCTGCATAAAAACATATGTTATGACCCCTCTTCTGAACCATCTCAACAAGACTTTTTTCACACTTCATGAAATCCTTGCATTTCTTGCTGACCTTGATCTGTTTTTAGCTCGCCTGAACTAAATTCAGGAAGAGCTTTTGTACTACCACCAGTGTCGGCGTCGGCGTTGGCGTTAGCAAACTGTTAGTGTTTTACGTTACAGTTTTAAGGATCTCATAGTTTGTAAACCCTTTGGTCGATTTGAATTATATTTGGTACGGTAATAGATATTGGTCCAAAATTTTATTCAACACCATTCCCACCCCCCAGACATGACCTATAGGTCAAGGTCACAAACTTAGAAATTTTATGTTAAAGTTTTTAAGATGTCATATTTTCTAAACCCTTGGATCAGTTTGAATTATTTTTGGTATGATGATAGATATTGGTCTGAAATTTTATTCTACAGCATCCCCAGCCCACACATGACCTATGGCTCAAGGTCATGGACTCAGACATTTCATGTTAGTTTTGCGTTAAAGTTTTTAAGATCTCAGCATTTCTAAACCCTTTAATGGAGTTGAATTATATTTAGTATGATGATAGTTATTGGTCGGAAATTTTGTTCAACCACATCCTCACCCCAACACATGACCTATAGGTCAAGGTCACAGACTTTGCGATTTTATGTTAAGTTTTATGTTAAAGTTTTCTAAAGATGTCATAATTTTTAAACCATTTGATCTTTTTGAATTATATTTGTTTTGATGATAGATATTAGTTGGATATTTTATCAATCACATCCCTACCCCTGGACATGACCTACAGGTCAACATCAGGGGCTTAGCAATTTTATGTTAAAGTTTTACAATATAGTTTTTAGCTTGCCTGAACGAAGTTCAGGAAGAGCTATTGCACTACCCCCGGCGTCGGCGTTGGCATCGGCGGTAGCAAAATGTTAAAGTTTTATGTTAAAGTTTTTTTATGTGATGGGCAAGGCGCTGTCAGGCGAGCTATCTTGTCCCTATGACAGGTCTTGTTTAAAATCTCATAGTTTCTAAACCCTTTGATTGATTTGATAAATATTTGTTTTGATAATAGCTATTGATTAGAAATTTTATTCAACAGCATCCCCACCCCTGGACATCACCTATAGGTCTAGGTCACAGACTTAGAGAAATTTTATGTAAAATTTTTATGTCAAATGCTTTGAAACCTTACAGATTTTAAATCTTTGGATGGATTTGAATTATATTTATGTATTATGATAGATATAAGTCGGAAATTTTATTCAGCACCATTCCCACCTCTAAGAAAAAAATACTAGCAACTGAAGATGGACAAGCGCAGGTTCAGACGAGCTATTCTGTCTGGCGACAGGTCTTGTTCATGTTTTGTTGAATATGCTGTGTCTGTTCGGTAATAAGAGAGTTAACGTTTTCCCTTTCAAAACAATCCCCCAAACCCAGTCATATAACATAACTGTTATAACTTAAGACATGTACTGGCAGGAATCTGAGTTGAGAATGTTGCATACTGGCATAGACCTTTGCAAACATTTAATTTCATTGCATGGCCTCAGTAGTTGTAATATCAGTTGTTTTAGATTCGGCTGTTTCAGATCAAGTTGATTCAGGTCATGATGTGTTGTTTTACTGCTTCTGTAGGTGTTTTTCTCTCTGATAATCTCTGCTGTATGGAAGCCAAAGACATGTTCTTTGATCTGCTGATTTCTTCATTGAAGCATGTCATTTGTATGCCATATTAATCCTAATAAACGCCCCTGCTGTAATAAACACCCCTGGCCTCTTTTATGATATCTTTATATATTAACTTGTATGAGTTCCTGTTTGCTTCTGTAGACAAGTAGGCTGTTTGAAATAGGGTCTACTCTTATAGGAAAGAATTTGCTCCCAGAAGACCAAATTCATTCCTTTAAGAATTGACCCCTACTGAGAAGGGAGGTTAAAAATAGTAGAGTTGCTTCCTCTGCGAGTGTACACACTCACGTTAATACTATCTATTAAAGGTATTAGGCAGTGGCTGATTTACGACACTTTATGCTCTACATAATGCCCCCTTTCGTAAAATGCAACACCCCGGGGTATTAAATAGGATTAATACGGTAGGTGAAAGAGAGAGAACAAACAGACAAAATAAACCAAATTTTTAAAGACTATAGATAGATTGACTGTATAGGGGAGATACAGAGCAGAGGGGCAAAGGTATATATATTGTCAGTAGGGCAGGGAGGCCAAACAAACCCATATGCAGAAGCTACATACATATTTTACAGTCTACATTTGTACCTTAAAAAGACAGTTTATATGTGAGATTGCAAATTCTTTGCTCTTTTCACAGAAATAGTTACTTTGAGTTTGGCTGACAATTTAATGATTCAGGTGTTATATTAATTGTGCTATGTCGGCAGTTTTCATCTTGAGCATTTATAGCATCACAAAAGCCTGGATGCCAAATGTCGGCAATAAACAATAATTGGAAGATTTTGTTTTTTTCTTTTTTCTCTTCACTTTTGCTGTCGATAATGACCTTTAAAGTTGGTTAGGAGAACCTAAGCAAACAGTGTAAACCCAGAGTTATCTGCTCTTGAAGGAGTCCTTTAATTTGGATCTACACTGCTTTTCTGCCTGCAGCTTTGGAAAGCAAAATTGACTTTTTCTAGAATAATTACAGTACATTTATTTGTAATGGTGTTCCAATATTCAGATGAAAGGGAAGCAACTCTATCATTTTCTTCATTTCACTTCCTACTCAAAGGGGGTCAACTCATTAAGGAAAGACTTTGCCCCTGTAAATTCTAGCCTTTAAGAGTAGACCCCATTTTGGAAGGGCTGTGTCATTCAGAGAAACAATTAGAAGGTCACAGAAGTTGTTTCCCTTTGTAAAAAAGGCAGAAAAAGCATGGAAGTGTATCCATACACCTTCAAGGTAGTTGTGGCACTCTTTTGAAGTACAGCCTCAACTTTCAGTGAACCATGGCCCTAACTGTATTTACCCTTGTTATTTGAACATATAAACCCTACCCCTACCCCTAGACTTGTCCTTCAGATTTGGACAAGTGCATTTGTTTTTGAATCTATCAGGTGACTGGCAAAGAGTGCAGGTCCTGATCAGACTGCTCCTTTTAGGAGCAGTCTGATCTGGGCCTTCACTGTTTGCTCAGCCATTTGATCCAAAGTCTTTTACGGTTTGTACAATATTCTTCCAGTGTTGATTCAGGAACTGTTTTGACATTAGCTGATCTCCCTGATGTATTAACCTCTGCTAAATCTATCTCTTTAATTATTTGTTCAGATTCACCAGCTATTTCTGTTATCTAGGTATATGGAACTATAAAGCTGTGGTTTCAGTATAAACATGAACTGGGCTAAGGTGGAAAAAAACTGCTTACAAGGATAGCAAGACCGCATCAACCTAGTCAGAGAATCATCATCGTTCCCAATCGTCATTTCTCCATTAGCTGGAGTCATGGACTGATTCCATTTGCCCGCCAGCCAGCAGTAAAAGTTGTTACCCATTTCCCCTCTAGCTACAGTCAAGGAGTTCTCACACTGTTGTTTTCCACCATCCTGAGTCAAGGAAATGTCACCCATTTTCCCACCAACCAGCATCATTTACTCATCAGCCAAGTGGCCCCATCAGCTGGAGACAAGGAATTCTCAGCCATTAATAATTTTCCCATCGGCAAGAGTCAAGGCATATCCCCGTCAACTAGATTCAAGGCATCATCATTGCCCAATCAGCTGAAGTTAAGAAATTACCTATTTTCCTGTTAACTGATATCCAGAAAAAAAATAAAAAAGCTAAAAAGCAGTTCCCTTTCAGTCAGTCAAGGAATCATTGCACATTTCCTGCATCAGCAATAGAATAACTTAACTGCTGTTGAATGTGCTATAAAACCAATGTGATGTATCTAGGGTAAAAGTTGATAGTATCTTTGAAATCTATGATGCTGGCTTGCTACTGTTAATGTTTGATATGTTTTGACACTACTTGATCTAACTGATCATTAACATCTGTTTAATCAATCATTGTAATTACTTCTTCAGGTTGATTAAGAATCCCATTGCTCTTGGTATGTCCTGTTGTCTTCTCAGTCTTCTTCGAGCTCTAAAAAAAAAAAAAGGTAAAGGTTTCCCATAGCCGAGCTTTAGAACCCTTTAACCCATTGCATTCTGGGTATTTTTAGCTCACCTGTGGTGAGCTTATAGTATAGCCTTGGTCCGTCGTCCGTCGTCCGTCGTCGTCGGCGTCGGCGTCGGCGTCGTCCACACTTTTAAACATCTTCTTCTCAGAAACCACTGGACCGATTGAAGCCAAATTTCATATGGAGACTTAACAGGATGGGGGAACGAAAGTTTATATATTTGGCCCAGGTCACATGACCAAGATGGCCGCCATGCCCATATATGGTAAAAACCCTTCAAAAATCTTCTTCTCCAGAACCAAAAGGCCTATGACCTTGAAACTTGGTATGTAGCATCGGGCATGCGGGCCCATCATAATTTATACAAATCATGACCTTGCGTTGACCTTGACCTAATTTACGGGATAGTCAACTTTGGTATGTTAGGCTTTTATATGGGTATACGCTTAAACAGTGGATTTCTCAGAAACTATTTAAGTCTAAGGTACAATACTTGGTATACATGGTCGACTAAATGACCAGATGAAGATATTATGTCACTAAAGGTCAAGGTCATTCCGTCAGACCATCCGTCGTCAAGATTTTCAAACATCTTCTCCTCTGAAACCACTAGGCCAATTTAAGCCAAATTTCATATGGAGTCTCAGTGGGATAGGGGAAAAAAATTTTATACCCGGGGTCTGGGTCACATGACCAAGATGGCCGTCATGCCCATATATGGTAAAAACCTTCAAAAAACTTCTTCTCCAGAACCAAAAGGCCTATGACCTTGAAACTTGGTATGTAGCATCGGGCATGAGGGCCCATCATATTTTATACAAATCATGACCTTGCATTGACCTTGACCTAATTTACGGCATGGTCAACTTTGGTAAGTTAGGCTTTTATATGGGAAAACGCTTAAACAGTGGATTTCTCAGAAACTATTTAAGTCTAAGGTACAATACTTGGTATACATGGTCAACTAAATGACCAGATGAAGATATTATGTCACTGAAAGGTCAAGGTCATTTTGTCGGTCTGTTCGTCATCAAGATTTTCAAACATCTTCTCCTCTGAAACCACTGGTCCGATTGAAGCCAGATTTCATATGGAGTCTCAGTGGGATGGGGGAACGAAAGTTTATACCCGGGGTCTGGGTCACATGACCAAGATGGCCACCATGCCCATATATGGTAAAAACCCTTCGAAAATCTTCTTCTCTAGAACCAAAAGGCCTATGACCTTGAAACTTGGTATGTAGCATCGGGCATGCTGGCCCATCATAATTTATACAAATCATGACCATGTATTGACCTTGAATTAATTTACGACATGGTCAACTTTGGTATGTTATTTGTTGTCTGCTGAAATTGTCGTCTGCGTCAAAAATCAAGAAAATTTTGACAATATTGGTTTAACTAACTCTTGTAGAAATGATGTCTAGGCAGCAAGCAGTTTGGATCTCAAGTTTGTGGGGCCTGATCTGGATCCAAACTGTTTGCCCAGATACCCCTAAAGGGGTATCCCTAATGGAATGGGTTAATCCTATAGAGCACTCTCATCTATGTTTACAGTAGTTTCAAAGCCCATGGGGGTTACTACCAATTTGCCTGTGACCTTTGCTGTTGACCAAGATACAAGATACAAGATACAAGTTCTTTATTACGAATTTTCAGCCCTCATAGGAGCACACATAGTGGTACAGAATGAGCAACCAAACAAATCAAGGAAAGAATTCCAAATGACAGAATGTGAGCAAAACAAAAAGATACAAATTAATAAAGCATATCTCCTAACAGATGATACAAGTACCATATACATGATACAATTAGGATAAACACATACTAGCCCTATAGTAGCCCTAGTTGACCTGTCCAGTACTCTTCAAAGTGTCTTTCCTTTGAGAATTTGGTTGTAGGCATTATCAATAGCATTAAATTATATTACTGTATTGTGTTATATCAATATAGTGCCAAGCACTTATAATGCTACATCATTCTGTGAACCCCAGAGAGGCTGTACTACATGAAAAATAGGCAGAAAAGAGAAACTGATATTTGGGAAGAAAATCTTAAATTTATCACTGGTTTGTAAAATCCATCTTCATTTGCCCCTGACAGATTCATGAGGTTTGGAAATAATAACTAATGGGCTCTTCAATAGTAATTAGTCCACCTACTTAGTGCACTTGTTTTTGGTATGTGATGTCATGTGAAAAAAGGGTTTGACAATAAATGTCCAAATGGAGTCTTATCTGAATCTGTGTATACATGTACACACCCTTTTAAAGTTTAATGTGAAAAGAAGGTATCAAGGCATGGTAGACACCGATAAGACTGCTTAGAATGTACAGGTATACCTTTATCCATTTGTAAAAACACCAAATAAGCCAGTTTTTTGTGACACTACCTAAATGGTGATTTGACAGGATTTGATGTATTAGGGTTTATGAAGTGTCAATTTGATGGCTCTGATGGTCAGACTGATTAGGACCTTTTATCATCAACATAATACTCAGTTGTTTTGAATTGTTGTTGTTTTTTGGCAAATTCTGCTTATCTGAATATAAGACAGTTTTCTTGTGGACATTGTTTTGAGATCAGGGACTTGTTTTAAAAGGTAAGTTTATTTTTGTGTTACTGTGCCACTCTTTCAATATAAAGAAATTTCTTTGCCAACCGAAACCTGTATGACAGTACAAGATCTATTGCATTTGCATCAACAAAATACTACTTTTATAATGTGATAATATATGAGCCTCGACGCAAAAAACCTACAAAGTTGTTGTGCGCCCAGTGCAGACTCAGAACAGCCTTGGCATTGGACAAGTTTGATTAGACTCTTTGCTAAGCACTTAAAGGGTAGCTAAGGGTTTAACCTACCTCCATGCTGACAGCGAAGACTCTGATCAGACTGGGCAAATGCCCAGCTGATCTGAGTCTGCGCTGGGCACACAACCACTTTGTTGGTTTTGTTGTGTCGTGGCTCATATATGCACTAGAAATGAAAGATATGTGGGGAAGTGTGGGGTAGGGCAGGGAAGGGATGGGATGGGGTTGTGGAAGGGCGAAAGGGTTCTGAGTTCAAGTTGAATGACAGACAGTGGAACTTTGTACCACAAACAGTGGAGACACTGCCTGGGTCTACCCTGTTTATCATCAAGCATGAGAGATTTGTTGAAATTGTGGAAGATTATCCAGTGGAAGTCTTGATCCTTAACACTTTAAGCACCAGTGACGAAAATAGCATAATTTGCAAACAGCAAAGATCCTGATGAGACGGCTCATAATGAGCCGCCTCATCTAGATCTACAATGTTTGCCCTTTAGTCTTTGAATTCTCAATTTAAAATGTCTTGGACAAGGCATTTTTTAAAATTTTTGCAGACGTAAATTTTGTCGTCTGCTTTTTGTCACCCGACGTAGGCGGAGGGGGACTATAGAAATGACCCTCGTCCGTCCGTGTGTGCGTCCGTCCTTCCGTCCGTCCTTCCGTCCGTCCGTCCGAAATCTTGTCCCCGCAACTCCTCCTACGTCTTTCATCGGATTGATTTGAAATTTTACAGATTGTATTCTTATGATATGAAGATGTGCATGTGGTTTTTTATTTTTGTTTCGGCCATTCTTAATGGAGTTACGGCCCTTGCTGACTTAGACCTTCCAAAATCTTGTCCCCGCAACTCCTCCTACATCTTTCATCGGATTGATTTGAAATTTTACATATTATATTCTTACGATATGAAGATGTGCATGTGGTTTTTTATTTTTGTTTCGGCCATTTTTAATGGAGTTACGGCCCTTGCTAACTTAGACCTTGTCCCCACAACTCCTGCAACATCTTATATCAGATTGACTTGAAATTGTGCAGAATGTTTCATCATGATCTGAAGATGTGCATGTGATTTTGGAATTTCAATTGTCTTATTTTTTACAAAGTTATGGCCCTTTGTCAGTTTTTGGCATTTTTCCAACTTTTGAACAGTTTGACCGAGAGAGCTGAAATTTGGTATGCTATTAGCATTTGGTAAATTGATTATTCTGATTATTGTTAGGATGTGCTAAATTATAAGTGACAGAGTTATTTCCCTTTCATAGATAATAGACATTCACTTAAAGGTAAAGGGATAACTCCAGAACTATTCATATTAATGGGCTGAATTTTCATAAATGCATTGTTCAGTTTTCATCAGATTCATATAAGCAGGATTATGGCTCTTGTTATTTTATGGAGTTTTGGCCGTTTTGAGTGCAATAGTTTTAAAAGTTGAGATAGAACAGATTTCTTGCAGATGAATGCTAGAATCAGACTGCATTCACTTGAATAATAGAACAGATAACTTACAGATGAATGTTAGAATCAGATTGCTTAGCTTGAATTATTTGAAAGATGACTTACAAATGAATGCTAGAATCAGATTGCATTCACTTGATTGATAGGACAGATAACGTACAGATGAATGCTAGAATCAGATTGCATACTCTTGAATGATAGAACAGATAACTTACAGATGAATGCTAGAATCAGATTGCTTTAGCTTGAATGATAGAACAGATTTCTTGCAGATGAATGCTGGAATCAGATTGCATTCGCTTGAATGATAGAACAGATTACTTACAAATGAGTGCCAGAATCAGATTGCTTTAACTTGAATGGTAGAACAGATCACTTACAGATGAATGCCAGAATCAGATTGCTTTAGCTGGAATGGTAGAACAGTTCACTTCAGGATAATTCCAAGAATCAGATTATTTTAGAATGGAATAAATGCTAGAATCAGATTACAGTGTTTGGTGTCGAATAATATGCCAATGAAAAGTGCATCAGCTATACAATTTATTTTGGCAATCAGTTGTAGTGTTTTCAGAGTCTGGTCCAAAACTTTTGTTTTGCCTGTGTGTCTGATATTTGATCATGAATGTTTAGTTTTTCTTCCAAATAAAAATGTCTTTTGTTAGAGTGATCCAGACTTTCAGGAGGGTCTGGCATATGTTTTAGATTTTATTTCTTGTCAGACAACAGCTTTTGTGATACCCAGCCCTATCATTAAAGCTTTGGAAATAACAAAGTTTTCTGTGGTCTGTTCTTTAAGCAGCCTTTACTTAGTTAAAACTGAAGAAATAGAAGAAGGGACAAAAATATTCAAGCACGTATATCCTAATGTACTTAAGTATTAGGACACCTAAAACCATTAATTTTCCATTTGTCTCAAATGGAAAATTAAAGGGTTTTAGGCGTTCCAATATTAAGCTTATTTGTGCAATAGTTACCTTTCTGAGCCAGTGTTCAGGTGATGGCTGCAAGACCTTATACTCATTCTCATTGTTGTTGAGATCTCTTCATGTTTTGATGACTAGGGGATTTTACAGCCATGTCAACAGTATTTCAGTCATGTCAGGCTGATGAAAACATGTCTGAGATGATAATGAAGATGAAATAATAGAATCATGATGACACAGCTTGCTATCACAGCCACATCTTTGGATTATAGTCAAGAGCCTTCTTACCTAAAAAGGAATTATGTCTAAACAGTATGGGATAAGTGAAAAAAATGAAAGAAAGAAGAAGTAAAAAAATCCACAAAATTTTCTGTTGCAAGAAGCCAATTTAGTCGAGTCACCTTGATTAAGGAGTTATTGGCATGATCTTTGCTGAAATTACCCAAATTTTGTGATCTTTAATAGTAACATTTGATTGTACTATTCAGCTTTGTTTTGGAATGTCAGACAAGTTAGACCAAGATCATGCAGTTAGATCACTTTCAGGAGCTACCTGATCTAGAACTATGCTGCGTGGTTCAGGCAATTTTACCCCAATATTTTGGGTCATTTTGGTATTGATTCCAAACTTAGTTATACAAATACTGCATAATTTATGGTAATCTGAGGTTGTCAGAAGTGGAAAAATAACTGTGAATTATTTAGTTTATCCTTGACACAAGAAAAGGTATTTTAAGATGTATGGGTACACTGTTAGGGGAAGCAACTCTGTATTTGCCTCCACTCTTATTAGGGGTTAGCCCACAAAGGAAAGAATTCCAGAGCTCTAGATAAGAGGGAGTATTTTGTGATAATTAGGGATAATTTTTGTTAATTCTGCATAAAAACATATGTTGTGACCCTTCATCTGAACCGTCTCAAAGAGACGGTTCAGATGAGGGGCTGCAACATATGGTTTCGTTGAGAAATAAGAAAAATTATCCCAAATTATCAGCAAATACTCCCTCTTATTTAGAGCTCTGGAATTTGCTCCTATATGAGCAAATTCTTTCCTTCATGAGAAGATCCCATTTTGAAAGTGCTATTTTGTCCAGGGAAGCAAATACGAAGTTGCAAATATTGTTCCCCATTGGAAAAAAAATGTGAAAAAAAAATGTCAGTGTACGCATACGCCTAATACATGTGTAAAAAATGAAGACCGAGATCAAACTTAACAGATGTGCATTCTCCTCTGAGTCTTTTATGTTAGCATTCAGAATCTAGGAAGATCGTGAAAATTTTTGAATGAAAATTGAAACTGAAAAAGTAAAAAAAGTGAAGACTGTAGTGTATTGTGGAATTAAAATATAAAGACTGTTTGTGAAGATGTTCTGCAAAAAGTGGAGACAGTTTAGTGTAGTGAAAAGTGAAGTTTGTTAAGTGAAAAATGAAGAACATTAATGTAGTGTGATATATATTAGCATATATTTTTATTTTTCTTTTCTCTAATATTGCTGCACAGCTGTTTATTTCCGGTCTTTCTACCTTTCCCCTCACTCCTACAACAATTAGATTTATCTTTGTTTTTAATCTTGATCTCCCTATCCCTTGAACTATCACCTTTCAGACAAGCTGTGCTGGGTTGGTTCTATATTGCCGGAAATACCTGTTCCTTATTTGCTGAGAGCATGAGTTCAGTTTATTTTTATCTTCTGTGAGAAAGTGTTGTAACAGGAAATGTAGTAGCCTTATTTGTCACCATCAGTGGGTTGGGGTGTGAAGCGTAGTAGCCATATTTGGGAGAGGTCGCATGTATGAAAGAGCATGTTGTGAGAAAGTGTGTACCATTCATTCCATTCAGTCAGAGTTGTTAGTTAGTAAGATCTAAGAAGAATTAGTAACATCTACATTAAATAATATTTAGGCTTTTTACCATCTTAAATTTTGATAGTTTAAATTATTGAAAGAACATAAAATAAAATTGGAAACATTATAGTGACTTTTTAATGAGTTAATTCCCCAGGTGTTAGTTGTGTATATTAACACCGTACAGGACTATTACATGGTGGAGAATCTAAATTTATTTTCAATGTAAAAAATGAACAATTCTTTTGACAATTCTCTTTTGGATTCTAGTTTCGATTTAAAAAATGTAAATCCAGACGAAGCGTGTGGAATTATTTTACCACCATTATCTCAGCCACTGAACTTATTTGACAGTGACAGTATGGAGAATATAGGGAAAGTTAGCTTGGCTAAATTTAGTGGCTATCCCACAGAAGACGCCGAGAGGTTTCTTTCCAATTTTTCGGCATACTGTCTTTTCAATAAAATAAATGCCCAGGACCCTAGAACAGTGGCAGCCTTTCAGCTGCATTTGCAAGGTCCTGCCCTAACCTGGTTTACGTATTTGGAAGA
Source organism: Ctena decussata (assembly GCA_963989385.1). Classification (NCBI taxonomy): domain Eukaryota; kingdom Metazoa; phylum Mollusca; class Bivalvia; order Lucinida; family Lucinidae; genus Ctena; species Ctena decussata. The sequence continues at coordinate 17,364,590 of OZ022505.1, read as the reverse complement.
TACACAGAAGGCAGACTGGAACAGTGTTCAGCGAATTTATAGGGAAAAATATTTATCGGCAAACAATAAGCCAATGTTGCTTGTGGAAACGGAGCAATATATGAACTTACGCCTCCTCCCTCACCAACAACTTGAGGACTATTTCAGTAAAATCATGGAAAAAGGGAGGCGGGTTAATAAAAGCCCGCAAGAAATCGTGCTTAAGTTCATTGAGGGGTTGCCATCGCAGCTGGCATTTTTCGTACGGGCTGGCAACCCTGAGGACATAAATGCTGCCCTAACAGCAGCCAAATTGGGTGAAGCCTATGGTTATAGGGCTTTGCCAACTTCTACGGAGACAGTACCGGGAGGAGTGATTCCAGCTCCAGTGTCTAGTGTTTCAGCTGTCCAGCCAGGCACCAACAACAGGTTAAGTGAACTTGAACGTAAGATGGACAGGTTGTGTTCTCAATTTGAACAGTTTAATTCCACAAGGAGTAAGGACCAGCTACCAAGACAGTTGTCTTGCCATGCCTGCAAAGGGGCAGGCCACATTAAACGATTCTGTAATTGGGCACGGGGACGGAACGAACCAAACACCCAGTGCCAATTGTGTGAACAATTCGGACACCGTGCCAATAACTGTGCAAATAATTCGGGAAACGGGAGGAACCCAAGGGACACCGGGCGCGTTCCCTTGGGAGGACGGCAGTGAACCAGCGCCAAAGGAGTCAGGCCCCTGAACGTTCAATACCACCGAACTGTGAAGCTGATGATAGCCCCGAACTTGTAAGTAATAACAGTTTTCTTTATGTACATGCACAGTTTCCTAACTGTAATGTCTCAGCTATGTTAGATTCAGGGAGTTCTGTAAATTTAATGTCAAAACGATTGTATGATTTTCTGTCTGACAGAGCAAAGTCAAAGTTAACACCTGTGACTGATGATGTCATTGTTTTGGCCAATAATCAGGAAATTCACATTACTGGCATCGCCGAAATTCAAGCCACAATTCAAGGTCAAGAGCACAATATAGATGTTTATGTTATAGAAGAAACATCACATCCTTTACTTTTGGGTACGCAGTATATGCATTCTCACGGCATTAAAATGGATTTTTCCAATAAGTCTGTACATTTTTCGAAGGGCAAGGTTTGGGCGAAAAAGCGAATTACTCTTCAGCCGAATTCAGAAACAATCTTGTGGGGAAAGGTTCCTAAGCATGTCACCACTGGGTACCAGGGTGTGTGTTCAGGGAGTGCGTACATGCAGAAAAAGAAATTACTTGTTTCTAGATCATTAGCTGTTGTATCCCATAATTCCATGGTGCCCATGAAAATACTCAATCCCACGTCACAATGCTTAACGATATGTAAAGGCAAACCCATAGGAGAATTTCAGGTCTTAGACGAGACATATACAATACATGACATTGGTCCTGACAAACGGAAGACATTACATTGTTCACAAGCTAGTTATCAAGCACGCAGCAGTACAAAGGGTGCAAATGCAGAATTTTTGTCACATTTTGATCTACAATCAAATGAGTGGTCATTGCAAGAAAGGGAGAAAATTACGCAGCTGCTGCTTGATAATAAATCTTTATTTGTAACATCCGACAGCCCTGATTTAGGCCTGACAAACATAGTAGAGCATCAGATACACCTTAAACAAGACGCTGTCCCGAAACACCAACGTCCGTATAAACTGACCCCTGACAAACGTGAGGTACTACGACATCAATTAGATGAACTGTTGCGTCAAGGTATCATTACCCCAATTAGTGAAAAAGAAGACATTCCAATTTCTAGTCCCATTGTGCTTGTCTCAAAGCGAAATAAGCCAAAACCGGGAGTCGAACCAGGGTCCCCGGAGGCCAGTCTGTCAATGTTCAGATTTTGTGTGGATTTTCGTTACCTTAATTCACAAACCCAGGACTTTTGCTATGCTATTCCTGATGTTCAAGAGTTAACAGAGTCTTTTACTCACAGGATACCCAATTTTATATCCTCTATTGACCTTAGCTCAGGTTTCTTCCAAATGCGTATTTCACCCGAATCCACTAAGTATACTGCGTTTAATACTTGCTTTGGGTCCTACAAGTTCTCACGCTTACCAATGGGTTTGAAAACCAGTCCGAACTCTTTTCAGCTTTTGATGGACAGAGTCCTTAGTGGGCTTTCTTTTAAAAGTGCACTCTGTTACTTAGATGATGTGCTCATTATCTCAGAAACGTTTGAACAACATATGAAAGATTTGCAGGAGGTTTTTGGTCGTTTTAAACAAGCTGGTCTGAAGTTGTCACCCCAGAAATGTAAATTTGCGCAGCAAAAATGCGTTTTCTTAGGTCACGAAATCTCAAAAGAAGGAATCAGACCACCCTCTGACCGTTTAAAAGCCATTTCAGAATACCCTGTACCGAAAAATGCAAAAGCTCTCAAACGCTATCTAGGGCTTATAAATTGGTTCAAAAAGTTTATTCCCAATTATAGTTCAGTAGCCAATCCCTTGTATAAACTTCTTCGCAAAGATGTGAAATTTTCATGGCAAGCAGAGCATCAAAACTCATTTGAGCAACTCAAAGAATGTTTGTTAAATTCTGAAGCTTTGGCTTTTCCTCAATATGACTTGCAGTTCTACCTGGCGGTTGACAGTTCCAGCAGGGGTATAGGCTACATATTGTATCAAAATCATTCCAATGGTGACCAAGAGGACATCCCAAGAGTTGTTCGATTTGGCTCAAAGTCTCTTTCGAAATGGCAGCAATCTTACGGCCCCACTAAGTTAGAACTTTTGGGTGTGGTTACAAGCATACTTGATTGTGCTTCTTATTTAAGAGGTAGGAAGTTTGTTGTAGAATGTGACCATCAGGCGCTCAAGCCATTGTTTCAGAAAAGTCTTAAAGGTGCTATCTATGAAAGATGGTTGGCTATCTTACAGGAGTTTAATTTTGAAATACGGTACAAGAAAGGCACTGAGATGGGCGTGCCAGACGCTCTCAGTAGGGTTCATACTCAGAATGACCCCTCATTTTCAAGTCCCGATGAGCAAGACCCCTATTTCCCATATGTACCAGAACATACAGGTACAATAACATTGCCTAATGGTGGCACACTTCAGGAATTCCTTTGCTCTGATAAAGGATCTCATGGTCTGAAAGTTGTAAATCATATGGCATTGCCACACAACTCAGGGATTGTTTTGAAATCAGATACTGGATCAGATTATGATGCTGATTCTGAAATCATTGACTCGCAAGGGCGGACAAAGCACAGATTGATTGGGAAAAAGAGGGCAAACAAGAAAAATCAAGACACTGAGCACTTTTCTATCCCTGCTACCATGACAGATCAGACTGCGCATATTGACACTACATTACAGACTGTAGAGACGGATCACACTAGTATTATTTCTACGAATGATGCTTCTCAGGCAGAGAGCGAAACTCAGCAATCAAGTTTTCTTGAGGATGAGGTGAAGAAAGTAGAATTATTTACCAAGTTTGATTTTAGTCCTATAAAGACAAAGGAATTGCAGCGAAATGACAGTCAGTTGCATGGTTTGATAAATTACTTGGAAACTGGTGTCTTGCCAAGGAGTCAGAAAAAAGCAAGGCGGATTTTGTTAGAATCTAGTGATTATGCTTTGATTGACGGACTTCTTTGGCATTCTAGAGTAGCAAAATCTAAACGCACGAAACATCTTGACCATTACCAGCTTGTGTTGCCTGACACTATGATAAAGACTGTGATCCAACTGTATCATGACTCCCCAATGAGTGGACATGCAGGTATTACTGACACACTAGACAGAGTAAGGGAACATTACTTCTTTCAACGCATGGGTCCACTGATCACTGACTACGTGAGGTCGTGTCAGGAATGTCAAAAGCGCAAACTCACCAAGCATTACACCAAGTCCGGTATTACTGCATATCCCCAGCCTAAACAACCGTTTGAGGTTTGGCAAATTGATTTGTATGGCCCACTTCCACCTTCGCAGAGCCAAGGTTTTACTTATGTCCTGACTTGCATAGACATGTTTAGCAGGTATTTAGTAACAATTCCATTAGCAAACAAAGACACTTTGTCTGTTGCGTCTGGTCTTACCCAGTTGTTTACCAAATATGGTGTATGTAAAACTCTGCTATCGGATTTGGGTACAGAAAATACAAGCAAATGCATGAAAGAAATTTGTCGACAACTGCATATTCAGCAAGAGTTCACACCATCATTTGTACACTCTTGTTTGGGAATGTGTGAAAGGTCACACAAAACTTTGGCAGAAAGACTAACACCCTATGTCAACAGCAAATGCAATAATTGGATGGAAGTATTACACAGCATAACATTTTCATTCAATCAGTCAGTCAATGCATCCACTGGGTACTCGCCACATGAAATTGTTTTTGGTCACCGTCCACATTTCCCACTTACAGCAGTCAAACCGACAGACTTTGACACTATACCCGTCGACGCACGGACGTACGTACGCAAACATGCAGAAAAACTTAACATCATTCGCACAGAAGTGAGGAATAATGTCATCAAATCTCAGGAAACTATGTTGGCCAGAGCAAATGAAAATACAAACCCATTGCAGGCTGTGTCTGGTGACTATGTGTTCCTTTTGACAGAAACAGTAGGGGTGGGACAAAAGCTCAAGAATAATTATGTAGGTCCATTTGTGATAGACAAATTCAGTAGTCCACATATAGCGGTGTTGCGTAATCCAGACACCGGACAATGTTTAGAAAGACCAGTGCATCTTAATCGTCTCAAAATGGCATATGTCCGAGAACCTCAGCCTACTCCATACCTCATGAGTCGCGTTGCCACTTGTGAGAATGGACAGCAGACAGACGGACAGAATGTAGGACAGGGGGTTGACAACAGACCAGAGACATTGCAGAATGCAAACTTAACGTCTGATGAACAGACAGTTGACTATGTCGTCCCCGATCTTAGACAGTCAACACGTACACGCAATCCCCCAGACCGTTTCGGGTTAGCGATAAACCCTGATGCTGTTATATCTTCTGACGATGGTTTCATGGATGCACATGGGTACCACAAGGTTAAACGTTTCTTGGGTCAAAGACCACACAAGAACTCCACAGAATATTTAGTTCAGTTAAGGGGTGAACCGGCTGAGTCTGCCATTTGGATACCCTATTCAAGTTTAAATAAAAAGGCCAAAGATGCTGTAACCAGTAGACCCCCACCAGTGATTATTAATGTAGAATAGGTAGAGATGAGATAGGCCCCAAAGTAATATTTCTAACCCCGCAATTTAATCCCCAGAAATTTGCTTGTAAGATACTTCCAGGTTGGGTTCAAGGTTGATTTTACTATTTTCATAGTATGTATAGGTTATTAGGGGTTAGGTAAGGTCAGATTCCCTGAGAATGAAGCTGAGATAATACTTTTGGGAGCAAAGTGTTTGCACATGATGAGATATGTTATTGCTTAGAAGTGAGGCAGTGGAAACAAGACGGTTTTATGTCAGATCTGATAAGAAGACAGAATCTGAATGTTGTGAGATTTGATTACAAAGATAGTACATAGTATCATTAATTAACTTGATGAGTGCTGATATTCAAATTAGTGACTGCTGATTTGAGAAAACTAAAGTGTATTCAGAAGAACTGAATTGTGTTTTTATATGCATGCATGTTCATTAATTTACCGGTATATTGCGCATTGATATGATTTTGTTTTTCATGACGTCAATTGCATTTCATATTGCTTTTGGTTTATTGCTAATTGTTTTTATGTTTCATACTGAATTATGTTTGTAGGTATGTCTTGTTATAAAATTTGTGTCTGATTATTTTGGGCAAATGTGGCAAAATGTGAAAGCACACCATTTATCTCTGATATGCTCTGAATGTACAATTTCATTCAGAATATAGCAGAAGGTGCATATTCATATTAAGCTACATTGTTGTTTTTACTATCATTATCATTGAAAGCTTGGTGAATTTTTCTGCACAGTGTAGACTGAGAAAGATTATGTTTTTCTATCCTAAAAATTTCCATGTGGTTCTGAAGGTGTGTAATTGTGCGTGGGTGTGGGAGTGGTATACTAATTAGCTTCATGTATTCCGACATTTGATTGATAGCTAAAGTTTCAAATTATTTTAGGACTGTTGAATTAGCTTCAGCATAAATTTCAATTCACATTTTTTTTAATTTTGTTCAAAATTATTAGATATGTAATAATTTTTTTTTTTCTGCGGGCGGATGATATATATTAGCATATATTTTTATTTTTCTTTTCTCTAATATTGCTGCACAGCTGTTTATTTCCGGTCTTTCTACCTTTCCCCTCACTCCTACAACAATTAGATTTATCTTTGTTTTTAATCTTGATCTCCCTATCCCTTGAACTATCACCTTTCAGACAAGCTGTGCTGGGTTGGTTCTATATTGCCGGAAATACCTGTTCCTTATTTGCTGAGAGCATGAGTTCAGTTTATTTTTATCTTCTGTGAGAAAGTGTTGTAACAGGAAATGTAGTAGCCTTATTTGTCACCATCAGTGGGTTGGGGTGTGAAGCGTAGTAGCCATATTTGGGAGAGGTCGCATGTATGAAAGAGCATGTTGTGAGAAAGTGTGTACCATTCATTCCATTCAGTCAGAGTTGTTAGTTAGTAAGATCTAAGAAGAATTAGTAACATCTACATTAAATAATATTTAGGCTTTTTACCATCTTAAATTTTGATAGTTTAAATTATTGAAAGAACATAAAATAAAATTGGAAACATTATAGTGACTTTTTAATGAGTTAATTCCCCAGGTGTTAGTTGTGTATATTAACACCGTACAGGACTATTACAAGTGAAAAGTGAAGCTTGTTTATTGAAAAGTGAAGACCTTGTAGTTTGTTCAGTAAAAAATGAAGACCAGTTAGTGTAGTAAAAAGTGAAGTTTTAGTGAAAAGTGAAAACCATTATAGTGTAGTGAAAAGTGACGTTTGTTTAGTGAGAAGTGAAGAGTTAGACTATTTTGCATATTGAAACAGTTTAGTGCAGTCAAAAGAAGAGATAACAGTAAAGTGAACAGGCTCAGTTTAGAATAATGAAAAGTTTAGAGAGAAGACTGTTTAGTGTAGTGAAGAATGACTGTTTAGTGTAGTGAAAAGTGAAGATTGATAAGGGAACAGAGACCATCATCTACTGACTTGGTGCTTTGTCTTCATGGTAACAGTTCAGGCAAGCCTTGCTGTCTGGCGACAGCTCTTGTCCCTAAAAGATCAATGTCAGTTTAGATCAATATTTTTTGTGGCTACCCCATTGGACTTTTCATTAAGTGATAATCATATTTTCTGTTTACCTGCATTCAACTCCCCCTCAGTTACATTTCTGTAATTCTCTCAGATTAATATTGCTTTTTTGACTTCTGTATCACTATACCTGGGCCCTCTGCTGGCAAAAACATCTTTCGGACTTGTGTAACCTGCGTAGATTCAGACCAGCATACATATTCAACCAAGCATTCTTGGCAGAATGCTTGGTTGAATATGTAAGCTGGTCTGACTGTTTGTTAGCTACAAAGGTAATATGTGCAAGAAGTAAAAGCTCTATTAAGACTGAATTGCTACACATGCTGATCTAACGTCGAAAGGTACCTTTAACTTTGCTGCCAACGCACCTGCAGTTACAGATAGCTTACCTGGCGATGCTGAACAGCCAATCATTGATTGACTGAAGTTCGTCTGCCATGGAAAAAGCCATCTTTAATGATGGAAAATACATTAAATCTGTGACATATTTTACTATGAATTCTTTTTGAAAGGTTGGATTTAACTGAAGCAGATTTATTCTGTGTCATTATGGAATGGATTAAAAGTTTCTCTGTCATTGTTTTCTTTAAAACATTGAGGGAATACAAAACAAAACAACAAAAACGAATGTTAACTGATTTGTTGATATATGCATAATGCATACTTGAATCTGCAACATTGATGCAATTTAAAATACCTTTTTTTTTGGCAAAGTGCATTCTTGAGCATTTTTCCTCTGTGAAATGTATGATTGTAAATGTAAGTCAACAGATGATTTTGTATATTTTACAGCCCTTTAACAGTATCTCAGTTATTTGGTGCAAATCAAGGATGGAAGTACACAGAGGTTAACTAGAGAACTATGCCAGACTTAAACCCACAACCTCTGTATAACAGTATTACAGGCCCAGCCTGAGATTAAATGCAAGAAACTGTTTGTGCGGAAGAAGCTCCTTGATTTTTGCTGTATAGATATTCTGATGGTGCCTGTTTAGATATTTTGATGGTGCCTGTATAGATATTCTGATGGTGCCTTAGATGCAAATGATGTATATCTAGATAAAACTCTCTTAGGTGTAGTCTTCTCTGTGTCAACACTGTTTGATAGTCTCTTTCCTGGAGCCCAGATATTTTGGGTAAAATATGAGCCGTGACAGGACAAAACCAACATAGTGGCATGTGTGCCCAGCGAGGACTGGAATAAGCCTGGGCATCCACCCAGCCTGATCAGAGTCAAAGACTCTGATTAGACTGGGGGGATGCCCAGGCAGATCCAAGTTTTCTCTGTTTGCACAAATGGCACTTTGTTGTGTTGCTGCTCAAATATAGTATTAAGCTTTAAGGTACTTCAGGATAAGCTGTCTGATCTGGGACTGCAGTGTTTTATATTCTTTCAGCATTTTTTACAAAACACTTGTAAAATGTAACTTGTTGGGGCGTCATAATATTTAGAATAATTGTACTGACGCATTAAGTGCCAAAACGAAAATGGTTAAATTTACCAACAGATTAGATCCAGATGAGGCTGCGCTCATGATGAGCTGCCACACCTGAATCTACTCTGTTGAAATTGCCCTGTAGTCTCTGAATTCTCACTATTACATAGCTTGGTCAATACAATTTGTCCGCTTTTTTGCAGGTTATGGATGAGATGCTAAATCTGTATGTCCCTGGTTGTCATAATTCAATACTAATTTTCACCTGGATTACAAGTCTGTAACAAAACGTTAGTGATTTATTGATCCCAACTGTGTAATTTCAACAGATTTGCAGCTTATTTCCTATCAAGTCAGTCTAGTTATGCATAATACATGATGCAGCTGTCAAAGAAGCTGAGCAAAATAAATCTGACCGGGATAGTAATTTGCCATTCTAAAACTTAATTGTCTTGATTGTCCAGTTTAGAGTTGGGCAATTGTTTACATGTCCGATTGCATAGTAAAAAGTAAAAAAAAAAATTTGGACACAAAAACAATTTTAGTAAATGCCCTTAAAACGAAATAGATTGGTTTAACATTGCAGTATAATGCGTCCAAATGGCAAACAGTGTAGACCCTGATCAGACTGCTCAAGGAGCAGTCTGATCTGGGTATGCACTGTTTGCTCTGACAGATCTGTCTCAATAATATAATTTTTATGGTACTTCAGGTGTAAAAGCCCATTAGAGAAATGGTTAGGGGTGTCCAAATGTTTATAGCAAATACTAGTGAAACTGACAGTATCATTAGAAACAGACTGAAATTAAATCATCAAAGTGAGAAGTGTAGATTACCTGCTGTTTGTTTTACCTGAGTGAGTTTCACCTGTGAAATTATAAATAGACAACCTGGATGGGTTATGATAAAAATCTTTTTCTCTTTTTTCATAATTGAACAAAATATTTTGTTTCGCTGTGAATTAGATATGGGATCTTTCTTTGTAAAGAAGCATGTCCTGCTCCCCTCAACAGAACTACCTTGGTGAGGCATTTCTGTTGAGGGCCCACAAAAACACCTTTTTAATCCAGAAGAAAGAAATGAGAAGTATCCTAAATTCTCTGCAAAATCCCACTTCATATTGACTTTGAGCCTTGTAATATTGTGGAAATCAACTAAATCTTTTGTTGGACTAGGTTGATTGCTCTTTCCATGCAGCAAATTGTTGGTGATGCCGAGAGTCGATTTTATCTTAATAATTAACTTTGTGATTTTTAGAATTAGCTCTGGTAAAAGCAATAGAAAATGTGAATTCTATTGATTTTCCCGCCAGGCTTTCACTATTAATGTCCTCTGTTGTTGATTTTTGCTTCTTCATTTTTGTACCTGTGAGTAAAAGAATAGAAATATTTAATTGTACAACGTGAGGATGAGTGGGCTTCACAGATAAATAGACACCACCATATTTGAGCCGCGACGCAACAAAACCAGCAAAGTGGCACTTGCACCCAGCGAAGACTCAGATCAGCTTGAGCATACACCCAGTCTGATCAAGAGTCTTCCCTAATCTGACTGCGATTTAGACTCTGCTCAGACTGGGTGGCTGCCCAGGCTGATCTGAGTCTTTTCTGGGTGCACATGCCACTTTGTTGGTTTTGTTTAGTTACGGCATATTAATGTCCTGCAAATGTTTCTAGGATGTCGTGGGCATGCAGAGTGTCTGTATGTTTTGAGACTTGACACATAAGTAATAAAATCATTATTGTAGTTGCAGATGCTGCAAGATTCATTTAAGTTGACAGTATTCTATTACTGTTGTCATGGAAACCAGTTTAAATAGATGTAATATAAGTTCTCAGTCATCATCAGTGACTTAAATCAGTCTGTATGCTGCATTAAGTGTATGTTCATCAGTGCTTTTTGTCTCAGCTGCTTTACACAGCTTCAGCTAAGGGTGCTCTTAGGATAATTCTGAGATAATTTTTTTTATTTCTCAACAAAAACATACTTTGTGACCCCTCATTAGAATCGTCTCGATGAGACGATTCTAATGAGGGGTCTCAGCTTACTTTTCTATGGAGGGATAAGGAAAATTATCCCTTAATTATCCCTGTTACCCCTTCTTATCTGTAGCACGGGCTTTAGCAAGCAAATCATTTGTAACTTCTACAGCTCTGTGAAGCTTTTACATCCTGAAGGTTTCTCTTCAAATATCATCTAATGACCTTGACATATTTTCCCACTCACTGTTGAACATTGGCACCTTGCACTTCTACCAACCACATCTTTTTTGGCCTTATGTGTGCTAAATTTTTGTGTTCAGTTCGGTTCAGTTCAATTCTCCTAATGACGTTCCCCAAGTGGCTTAGCGGTACGTAACCATAGTTGCACGCACTTGGCACCCTGTGTCCATCCAAGAAATTTTTGTGTTATAATTTTAGTGTCATTCTATAGGCAGTGCAGGTGCTGGCCGGGGGTGTACATGGGCCCTGCTCACTAGCTTAGTTAAACATATATCACTACAAAATGCATTATGCAAGTTGATATGATATGAAATATGCATGAAAACTGATTTGACTCATGCAGTGAATATAGATATTTTACCCCCTAATTTTAGATGCAAAATTTATTCCATAAGCTTGGCAAGCTGTAGCTTTATAGGTATTATTAATTCATTCTTTGATTAGCATCACAAAGTCTGTTCCTTAGTCCAGCTGTGAAACTGCATACTTCATGCTGATTATTAGATTATATACTTATCTTTAAATTAAAATTCATAATCTTACAGTTTTATGCTTCAGGGGCCGTATTCATAAAACGACTTAAGTGGTTGCTATGCTGATGCTAAGGCTAAATTTCTTTGAAGGAGATTCCCTACGACTATGAAATTTGGTCTGGAGGAACAGTATTTGCTCTGGAGGAACAATCTTACAAAGACTGTTCCTCCAGACCAAATTTCATAGTCGTAGGGAATCTCCTTTATAGATATTTAGCCTTAGCAACCGCATAGCAACGACTTAAGTGGCTTTATGAATACGGCCCCAGAGCTTCAGAGGTCTACTGAGACTCACGTCAGAGTCTTCAGCTAGACAATGTGTTGAAAATGGCTGAATTATTCAGGGATGATTCCATAACTTAGGACAGTAAGGATTGAGGGTTCAGAATTAAACAGTATCCATCTTTTGGTTTTGGCCCATGCAGGATTACAGTTCTCTCAAGATAAACATAAGGAGGTCTGATAGATCCATGGGTTTAGCACTAGCTGGCCTGCTGATCTATATAATGGTCCTGTGTTCGATTCCCGCTGGAGGCATAGATCTTTTCAACCATAAACAGGGTTTCATTGCATACAGCCTTTCATTATCATTCTTCCAATAGGTCCCAATATGGATGGAATACTGCTGAAAAGGATGCAAAATTGCAAGTCATTCATCCATCTAATTCCATTTTGAGATAAACTAAAATTTGAGGTTTGTTTATTTTACCTTGTTTATTTCTCTTGAAAAACATAATTGAGCCGCAACAGGAAAAAACTAGCAAAGTGACATGTGCGCTTAGCGAAGACTCTGATCAGCCTGGGCATCCACCCAGTCTGATCAGAGTGCTTGCTGTGCATTTAAAGGATAGCTAAGGTTCTTAGCTAGCTCCATGCAGACAGGAAAACTCTGATCTGAGTTTTCACTGGGTGCACATGTCACTTCGTTGGTTTTGTCGTGTTGCGACTCATATACTAATGGTAATGGAAACTCATCAACCTCAAAGAGAAAAAATAGAAAAAAGTAATCTGTTTTATTCTCAAAATTTTGATTTTCCAGAGCCCAGATAATTTACAGTTGATTCAGCATGAAAATTGAGACTGATAAAAAATGAAAACAATTGAGCCGCCACACGACAAAACCAACAATGTGGTTGTGCGCCCAGGGCAGACCCAATTCAGCCTCAGCCTGGGCATCCACCCAGACTGATCAGAGTCTTCACTGTCTGCATGGAGGTAGCTTAGACCCTTAGCTTCCCCAACAGCACTAAACGAAGAGTGGTCAAACAGGGCGGATACCCAGGCTGATCTGAGTCTGCGCTGGACGCACAACCACATTGTTTTGTCGTGTCGCGGCTCATATATCATATTTCTTGATAAGATGTAAAGAGCAGGTATCTATACTGACATTTAAATATCAAAATATACCAGGTATATATAATTACTTTACATGTTGTTTGAATACGTGTCATAAGAAGGATTTATCGGTTAATTTTCTGTCATATTCGAGATGTTTAATTTTCACTGTTGATGCTGGGATGTTCATTTTCATTGGAAAAGTTCGCTGAAGTTTCTTGTTGAAAGATACGAAAAATTAAGAGGAAAATAGTTGCATTTGCAATCAGCATAGATCCGGATGAGGCAGCTCTTTATGAGCTGTCTCATTTGATCTAAGCTGTTTGCAAATTCAACTTTTTTCCTTGTTTTATCACTCTTAAGGGTTATGTTAATGTCAGAAAGAAGCTTTTTTATTTCCTCATAAAACAGAGAGTAAAGTCTTCAGATGGACAGTTGCCAGATGCCTGGCTTGAAATATCTCCGGTAGTGAAAAGTTCCATGAAAAAATAATAGGAGTATAAAAAATAAACAAACTGTTAAACAAAGAAAAATTCTCTCTGTGTCTTCAGGATTATGTTAATGGGAAGATTTCAGCTAAAGCATTGGAACTGCTACCTTTGCCCATTTGTTGAAATTGCAAAGATTAAGAATTTTTGAATAATTTTTCTTATCTCAGTAATATCATAACGTGATCCTGCATTAGAAAGGCCTTGCAAAGGCATTTCTGATAAGGGGTCACATTATGAGTCACAACACGACAATGCCAACAAAGTGACATGTGCACCCAGTCTGACCAGTCTTTGCATTAGCATGAAGCTAACTTAGACCCATAGCTTCCCTTTAAGCACATTACGAAAACTGATCGGACTGGACGGCTGCCCAGGCTGATCTGAGGCTGCCCAGGCTGATCCGAGTCTTCGCTGGGTGCACTTGATACTTTCGAGCCAAGTCAGTGTTTCATGCAGGTACCATGCTTGCCTAATTACTTCCAAAGGGCAGAACTTTTTCTGCCATAAGCTAGTAATTGCTTCTATTTCAAGATCAATAAAGGAAGAAAAAATCAAAATAGAGATTTATTTCAAGGTGTGAAGGAATTATCAGCAACATGTTCAATCTTTTACTGGTTTATAGTCTAGGTTCTCTCTTGCAGAACTCTTGTTTGTCTGCCACAAAAGCTTGAATTTAGCTTAGGCATTTGCCTCTGAATGATGTTTCTCACGTAGCTTTCTTTAATACCTTAATCCTAATAAACACCCCTGCTCTAATAAACACCCCTGCCTCTTTTCCGGAAATAGTATTTTATTAACTAGCACATATTCCTGGTTGTTTCTCTGGATGAGGTAGCCCTTTGAAATGGGGTTTACTCTTACTGAGAAGAGAGACATGAACATTTAAAAATTTGCTTCTTCTGAAAGTATACACACTCACCTTAATACTGTTTATTAGAGATATTTTGGGAGTGCCAGATTTACTACATTTTTTACTCTAAATAATGCTGCCCTTTCGTACAATGCAATGCCCCATGGGGCATTTGATTGGCATTGTCATTTTTGCCTCCTTTCTCAGTGACAGTCAACTCTTAAAGGAAAAAAAATTGCTCCTCTAGGAAAAGACTCTTTCCTTTATGACTAGACTCCTTTCTTGAAGGGTTTCATTGTTCAGTGAAGCAAACAGGATATCAAAGAAGCTATCCCCCTTTGTAAAAATGAAAAAAATATGGAGGTGTACCTATAGGCCTTTCAAACTTTGTTTGATTATTGGCAATCTGGTTGATGACTCTTGGTTTATCATTTGCTCATGCTATCTGATTGAACTCTAGCGTTTTTGTATCAAACCTGACTACTTGGCACAATACTCTGGCAATAATCTGTCCAATAATTCTGATTGATCTCTAGCTTATACTTGTGTAGGTGATCTCTGCACAATACTCTGGCAATAATCAGGCACACAATTCTGATTGATCTCTAGCTTTAATGTGTAGTTTATCTCTGCCCAATACTCTGGCATTAATCTGTCACAAAATTCAGATTGATCTCTAGCTTATACTTGTATACTTGATCTCTGCACAATACTCTTGCAATCTGTCACACAATTCTGATTGATCTCTAGCATCTACTTATGTAGTTGGTCTCTGCACAATACTCTGGCAATACTCTGTCACACAATTCTGATTAATCTCTAGCTTTAATGTGTAGTTGATTTCTGAACAGTACTGTGACAATAATCTGGCACATAATTCTGATTGATCTCTAGCTTATACTTGTGTTGTTTATATCTGAACAATACTTTGGTAATAATCTGGCACACAGTTCTGATTGATCAATAGCTTATACTTACTTTGTTGATCTCTGCACAATACTCTGGTAATAATCTGGCAAAAAATTCTAATTGATATGTAGCATATACTTGCATAGTTGATCTCTGTAAAATACTCTGGCAATAATGAGTCAGAAAAATTCTGATTGATCTCTAGCTCACACTTGTATAGTTGATCTCTGCATAATACTCTGACAATAATCTGGCACAAAATCTTTATTGATCTGTAGCTTATACTTGTGTAGTTGATCTCTGCACAATACTCTGGCAATAATCTGGCACAAAATCTTTATTGATCTGCAGCTTATACTGGTGTAAGTGATCTCTGCACAATACTCTGGCAAAAATCGTTCACAAAATTTTTATTGATCTCTATCTTTAACTTGAGTAGTTGATATCTGCACAATCCTCTGTCAATAATCTGTCACAAAAATCTAATAGATCTCTAGCTTTATCTTGAGTAGTTGATCTCTGCACAATCCTCTGGGGGAATACTCTGGCATACAATTCTGATTGATCACTAGCTTTAATTTGAGTAGCTGATTTCTGAACAGTACTCTGGCAATAATCTGACACATAATTCTGATTGATCACTGGCTTCAACTTGAGTAGTTGATTTCTGAAAAGTGCACAATAATCTGGCACACAATTCTGATTGATCTCTAGCTTATACTTATGTAGTTGGTCTCTGCACAATACTCTGGCAATACTCTGTCACACAATTCTGATTAATCTCTACCTTTAATTTGAGTAGTTGATTTCTGAACAGTACTCTGGCAATAATCTGGCACACATTTCTGATTGATCTCTTGCTTATACTTGTGTAGTTGATCTCTGCACAATATTCTGGCAATAATCTGGCACAAAATTCTGATTTATCTCTAGCTTCAACTTGAGTAGTTGATTTCTGAACAGTACTCTGGCAATAATCTGGCACACACTTCTGATTGATCTCTAGCTTTAACTTGTGTAGTTGATTTCTAAACAGTACTCTGGCAATAATCTGGCACATAATTCTGATTGTTCTCTAGCTTAAACTTGTGTTGTTTATATCTGAACAATACTCTGGTAATACTCTGGCACACCATTCTGATTGATCTCTAGCTTATACTTACTTTGTTGATCTCTGCACAATACTCTGGTAATAATCTGGCACAAAATTCTCATTGATATCTAGCATATACTTGTATACCTGATTTCTGCACAATACTCTGGCAATAATGAGTCCCAAATTCTGATTGATCTCTAGCTTACACTTGTATAGTTGATCTTTGCACAATACTCTGGCAATAATCAGGCACACAATTCTGATTGATCTCTAGCTTGATTATCTGCACAATACTCTGGCATTAATAGTCACAAAAATCTGATTGATCTCTAGCTTACACTTGTATAGTTGATCTTTGCACAATCTCAGGCAATAATCAGGCACACAATTCTGATTGATCTTTAGCTTGATTCATGAACACTACTCTGGCAATACTCTGGCACAAAATTCTGATTGATCTCTAGCTTTTCACCAAAGATATTGATATTCTGTGGCAGTAATCTTGCACAAATTCTGATATAGCACCATGCTCTGGTTTATTTTTGGCACAAACTCCTGCTGACTTAAGGGCACAATTTAAAACTCTGACTCTGAACTACAGTGTAGTTTATATCTGGTGTGTTTTCTTCTTTAAAGAGTAGACACCTTCTTATAAGTGTTTCTTTATCAAGAGAAGCAAAAGGGAAGTCCCAAAAGTCGCTTCTCTTTGGAAAAAAAAGCCTGGCAGAAAATCTTGGAGATGTACCCATACACCTTAACTTTGGCTCCTTGCTGAGGCTCATTGTGTATATATAATTGAGCCATGACACGACAAAACCACAATGTGGTTGTGCGCCCAGCGCAGACTCAGATCAGCCTCGACATCCGCCTAGTCTGCCCAGAGTCTTTCCTACGCGCTTAAAGGGTAGCTAAGGGTCTAAGCTACCTTCATGCGGACAGCGAAGACTCTGATCAGACTGGGCGGATGCCCAGGCTGATCTGAGTCTGTGCTGGGCGCACAACCACTTTGTTGGTTT
This sequence comes from Ctena decussata, assembly GCA_963989385.1. Lineage (NCBI taxonomy): Eukaryota > Metazoa > Mollusca > Bivalvia > Lucinida > Lucinidae > Ctena > Ctena decussata. The sequence goes on along the minus strand of OZ022505.1, from coordinate 17,347,436 downwards.
TTTCGTGTCACGGCTCATATTATTATAAACTGTTGAAATGAACAGCGATTTGATGGAGCATTAGTATGAATAAATGAAGTGGGTAAGATAGCATGAAAAGATGTGAAAAGAGTGGATAAAAGTTATCAATTGATGGGTTTTACTTCTGACTGATATCTTTGCGGCTTTTGTGATGTAAGCTTTTACATCTGGATAGAAGTTGTAAGTTTGGTGTATTGCTAAACTAATTGTGTCAAAAACATCTATGTTTCTTATATTCATGGGTAAAAATAAGATTTTGTTGAAGGACATTTTTGATTCAGTAAAATATATAAATGATGAATGTGATTTTACACCTATAGTGAAACACTTTATAATATTTTGCTTATGTTATGTTCATGATTTTGAGAGCTTAGAATAACTTGGGATAAATTTTTATTCGAAATGAAAAGTTAAGGCATTTTAGGAAAAGGTGACTAACTCCTCATGATGAGGAAGTTGAAAGCTTAGATAATCCATTAACTGCAGCTAATTTGACTAAATATTGTGGATGTTTCATTTGATAATCATAAGTAAGTCAATGCACAGGTCACTCTAATTGACAGTTATGTCAAGTTATGATTTTTAGATAACTAATATCTGCCTTACTGATAGTGCTGTAGTAACACTAGGCACTGGGACATTTTCCCTACTTATTCCTGTTTTGGACATACCTAGTTTCCATCTTAAATTTATACAAGCCCATTTATTCTGTCATTGAAATCTTCTCTGAAATGTTTGGCAAAATGGCAAGCAGTGCAGACTCTGATCAGACTGCTCCTCCCATAGCTGATCTAGGTCTACACTGTTTGTGAGCCCTGGTAGCTCAGTGGGTTAAGCGCTGGGCTACTGATCTAGCGGTTGCGGGTTCAAGCTCCGCCGGAGGTGGAGTTCTTTCAAGCGTGTTCCATTGCACAGTGACAGCCTTTCATTATCACCGACTCGTCGTCCTGATATGACTGAAATACCTTTGAAAAGGAGGTAAAATTGCAAGTCATCCATCGAGATCTACACTGTTAGCTTAAGCTTAGCTGATTGATTGATTGATTTGATGCTTAACGTCCACGGTAAACAACTATGGTCATGTTGGGACGGTCAGTTGCCCTAACCACACTATTCCTGGGCAGGCTTAGACCTCCTAAGCGGTTAACCAGTACTAAGTGTACAAACTTTCGCCAGTAACTGACAACTGCCCTTCTTGAATCAGCGGAAGGAGAAACGAAAGTATGTGGCCAGACCGGGTTTCGAACCCAGGACCTCTGACTTATGAGTCAGGTGCCCTGCCGATTGCGCTACGCGGCCCTGCAAAGCTTAGCTGTGCGAGTGTTTAGGATATTGATGGTAATTATGATTAGGAAGAAAATTAACAACCAAAATTGAAATGGAGGATATGACTAATTCATAAGAAAATAATTTAAAACCTGGACTTTGTGTGGTACAGAATCCATCTGAATCTGTTCACAGTATAACTAGATTCCATACAAAACAGTTTTGGATTTAACATTGATTAGTTTCGTTTTTCAGTGTGTTATATTTTTATCAAACCTGGATTTTAATTGGGACCATACGTTTGTATACTGAAAATAATTATCTAAAAAAAATTAGTACAATGTACATGTAGTTCATATTATATTGTAGCATATTATATTAAATGTCTTTGAATAAACTGTATATCTCAAAGAATGAAGGTATTAAGACTACTAAATGCTCTTGAAAAGACAATAAGCCTTGATTATTTAAAAGAATGACAGCTTAACCTGAAATAGGAAAAAGGAAGAAAAATATACGCGCATTGTTAGTCATGAACCTTTTGCCGTTTTATGCATTGACTAGTATCATGCTATGACTAGTATCTTAGATCAAACTGATAGCTGTCTTGACAGGGATTTGCAGCCCTTTAAACAGTATTTCAGTCTTTTCAGAACTTGAGAGGAATTAACTCAGTGGGCACATGACGCTGAAATGATGTGGTACTGATGTAGATGCAACATCATCACATCGCATTGATGTCAGTTGGACCAGGCCCGGATCCCGACCACCACGTACTGGTGGAGCTCTGGAAAACTGGGGTCTGGGAAGTGCCAGACATAAAGTTTCTAATAATTTTTTTTGCCTTGAAATATATGTTGTGATATCTCATTAGGCAATTCTATTGAGATGTCACAACATATTTTTTAATCTAACCACATGAATGAATTATCTTAAACTGTCATCAGACACTCCTTATTATCTGGAGACCTGCATATTATATATAACACAAAGCCCAGATGGCAGGGCTGAAGCCCCAAAGCCCACGTACCCCCTGGATCCGGGGCTGTGGACGCTATTACGACATCATGTGCCTGCTGAAGAAATTTGGAGACCAGAGAAGCCACAGTACCTGGGCCAAGCTTGACTAATGACAATGACATTTTGGATCCAGAGGACAGACTGAATCCGAAATTTGGATTAGCATCATGTGGTGTTCCAAACAACTGGAAGCTATTAACATTTAATACCAGTTTCTTGGGAAATTCAGGCATTTTTTTTTGGTCAGATTAAAGGTAGTTTGCATTGCAACCATCAGAAGTTCTTAAAGGACAGGAGTTCCAGTCATTCAGTGAGATAATTAAGGGCTGGATGTCTAAGCTAGCAGTCTTGGTTTGAATCCATCTGGAGGTGGAATGCTTTTCAGCTGTGAATGCGGTCTCATTGCTCACAGTCTCACAGCCTTTCATTATCACCCTTTGGCTGAGTATGACTGAAATGCTGTTGAATGGGCATTAAAGCCACAAGTCGTACATTCATCCTAATAGGACAAGTCAGGATGTGATTTCATTCAGCCACTCATAATGTGAGTAATTTATATGATGCAGAAATGGTGTGATTTGTGTGAGAAAAAGCTTCAAGTAAGTTAGTGCCCCCAACTTTGAATCACGGGTTCAAGGCTTTTTGTCTGCTGGAGGCCAGATTCTGTCCAAGCTTGAATGGCACTTCATTGCACATACGTATAGCCCTTCACATTATCATCTTCTCATTGTACTGATTTACTGATTTGACTGAGATACTGTTGGAAAGGACGTAAAATGGCCGAGTCATCCATCATTGGGTCAGTTTTCTGATTAAATATTTGAAACTAAATATTCAGACTGGCTGACTATATAACTGTATTAAACCTAATATTATGTCTTTTGCCTTTTGCCCCACTGAAGACTGGTATTATACCGTAAACATTCTAAAAATTGGGACACCTAAAATAATCACAGTATATGTCCTAAAAATGGAACAAATATGATTTTACAATGTGTTAATGCATCTGAAAGGTGCTGACAGAATGGCAAACAGTGTAGACCCTGATCAAACCGCTCCTTTTAGGAGCAGTCCGATCTGGGTCTGCATTGTTTGCCCAGACCTATCTGTCCCAAAACTTAGAATTTTTATGCTAGAACCTTTGATGAGTAGTGCAGGACCCTGATCTAATAGTAATTTTTGACACTGTTGGCTAAGCTCTGTCCTATTTACAGTGCCAATTGACTTAGAATTTGACGTAGACTTTGACTTTGGTAGCAATGACTGAAAGTTTAATTAGGAGTGAACGACCATATAAGAAAAGCAGTACATGCTTAATAGGATGCAGAGTTTGACCGATATGTAAATTAAGTAAATGATAATATTGACAGTTGTTTAGATAAATACATGTTAAGCTATAATAACAATATATAATATTTCTTAAGTTCTAGTGTTCATATGTCATGTCAATTTTGAAAAGATGATTATTTACATTACAATATGTCATTAGGAATAACTGGGTGATAGCTATCTGAAATGTACCAGTATGTGATTGTTTGCAGTGGCTGTGTAAATTTTTATTTTATTGTTTTTCTATTGTTTTCTTGAAGAAAAGTAGGTTAAGTGATTTCAAATGAATATTATAAAATGAACGGACATGAGCAGTGTATATTTTATTATTTCGTTTTATCTATTTATTTGTGTGTGTGTTTTTTTTTTAAAGAAAAACAGGTGAAATCGATTTCATATGAATGAATCGTAAATGAAACAACTTAAAAGCTGCGTAATTTCATATTTTTCATTTTTTTTTTTTTTTTTTTTTTTCAAAAAATAGATTTGAAATGGATATAAATGTTGGGAGATGACCTGAGAAAAATAAAAATTTCATTATACTGTAAGTACCTGTTGAATATGGACATCTTAAGCAGAGCTCTACATAAGAGGGGTATTTGATGATAATTGAGAGATAATATTTTTTATTTCTCATTGAAACCATATGTTGTGACCCCTCATCTGAACCGTCTCGAAGAGACGGTTCAGATGAGGGGTCACAACATATGTTTTTAAGCAGAATTAACAAAAATTATCCCTAATTATCACTAAATACTCCATCTTATCTAAAGCTCTGTTAAGGCGTAGTGTATTTGTACAGTTCCATGTTTTTCCACCTGTTTTAGAAGGGAAACAACTTTTGTAACTTCTGTTGATGGCATAACCTTTCAAAAAAGGGATCTATTCTTAAAGGTAAGCATTTGCTCCTAGAGGAGCAAATTCTTTCCTTTAAGAGTTGATCCCCATTGGGAAGTGTTTTAAAAATGAAAATTACATGACAGAGTTATTCCCCCTGAAAGTGTATCCATGCACCTTAACAAATTACTGTAATTGTCCAAAATTTGAACAAATTACAAACAAGCTGATTTTGCTATCTTTTGATGTTTATTGTCAAACTTTGTTGGTGGGATGGGAAACAGTGCAGACCCAGATAAGACAGCTTTTGTAGAAGATGTTTGATATATGAGCCGCGACACGACAAAACCAACAATGTGGTTGTGTGCCCAGTGCAGACTCAGATCTGCCTGGGCATTTGCTTAGTCTGATCAGACTCTTTGCTAAACGCTTAAAGGGTAGCCAAGGGACTAAGCTACCTTCATGCGGACAGCGAAGGCTCTGACCAGACTGGGCAGACGCCCAGGCTGATCTGAGTCTGTGCTGGGCACACAACCACTTTATTGGTTTTGTCGTGTCGCGGCTCAATTATTATCCCCCGACCGAAAGGTTCGGGGGATATAGCGATGAGCCTGGCGTCCGTCCGTCCGTCCGTCCGTCTGTCCGTCCGTCTGTCCGTCCGTCCGTAAACATTTTTCTTGTCCGCTCTATATCTTGAATACCCTTTGGAATATTTTCATGATACTTCACAGTTATGTAGAACAGGTCATGACGAAGTGTCCCGTACAAGAATGGCAACTCTTGCTATTGTACTTTTTGAGTTATCTTCCCTTTGGTGAATTTTTTGCAGATTCGTGTCCGCTCTGTAACTTGAATACCCTTTGAAATATTTTCATGATACTATACAGATATATAGAACAGGTCATGACGATGTGTCGCGAACAAGAATGACAACTCTTGCATTCTTACTTTTTGAGTTATTTCCCCTTGATGATTTTAGCTGTGATTGTGTGTTGCTTTCGCGTCCGCTCAATAACTTAAATACTCTTTGGAATATTTTCATGATACTTTACAGATATATAGAACAGGTCATGACGATGTGTCGCGAACAAGAATGACAACTCTTGCTTTCTTACTTTTTGAGTTATTTCCCCTTGATGGTTTTAGGTGTGATTTCATGTCCGCTCTATAACTTGAATACCCTTTGAAATATTTTCATGATACTTTACAGATATATAGAACAGGACATGACAATGTGTCACAAACAAGAATGACCACTCTTGCTTTCTTACTTTTTGAGTTATTTCCCCTTGATGGTTTTGGGTGTGATTTCGTGTCTGCTCTATAACTTGAATACCCTTTGAAATGTTTTCATGATACTTTACAGATATGTAGAACAGGTCATGACGATGTGTCGCGAACAAGAATGACAACTCTTGCTTTCTTACTTTTTGAGTTATTTCCCCTTGATGGTTTTAGCTGTGATTTTGTGTTGTTTCGTGTCCACTCTATAACTTGAATACCTTTTGAAATATTTTCATGATACTTCACAGATATGTAGACCAGGTCATGACGATGTGTCGCAAATAAGAATGACAACTCTTGCTTTCTTACTTTTTGAGTTATTTCCCCTTGATAGTTTTAGGTGTGATATCCTGTCTGTTCCATGACTTGAATACCCTAATACCCTTTGAAATATTTTCATGATACTTTACAGATATGCAGAACAGGTGATGACAATTTGTCCCATACATGAATGACAACTCTCTCATTCATACTCCCCCCCCCCCCCCCCCCAAAAAAATTTTTTTTTTTTTTTTTTTTTATTTCAGATTTGGATTCTTTGTCCAAATTCACTTACTAGAGAGCTCAAAATTAGATTTGTAGGGCTTGTACTTTAGAAGTTCTTCACACATTTTGAGATGTTGAATGTATCATATGCTATACATTGTGTACATGGTGGCTGTTTAAGATTTTACCTCTTTTTAGCAGTCTGGCATACTGTTTTGGTCTGAGTGTTAGATAATCATGCATCTGTTAAACAGATAATGTCAATTAGAAGCATAAAAGAATGACATTATATAACTTATACATGTTTTGAAGTGCATCCTGTTCACCAAGGCAGAAGGGGCCTTTGGTCGGGGATTTGCCATCTCCTCTGATGGCTATTTTTATCTATAATGTTAGCATAAGCTCTTCTGTCCCATTCTTTAGGGTAATTATTGTAATTTCATCAAATTTATTAAAAAACTTGTGAAAAAAAAATTGAAAAATAAACAAGATACATGTATTTTGAATTTCAAGGGTGATACATTAGTTTTGAGTTGATAAAAAATGATTTGACTAGCAGAGGCAGAAATAAATAATACAGTGTGTCCATGATGACATGATGATTATGGTCAGGGAAGATATGGTTGAACAGAATTGCAAGAGTTATAAACCTTGCTTATGTCTACAGAACTGAATGGTATTGTGAGAGTTATAAACTCTTTTGGAGAATCTAACAGTAGCACTGTAAAGAACAGTGTAAATAGGTATCTGCTTATAATGTTGTGAAAAGTTTAGTGAAAAGTTCACTAACACAGTGAAAAGCTTCATTTAACATCTAAAATGAGCAAAGAACAAAGATAATAAGTGTTAGAAGAAATTTTTCAATGGAATCCTAATGCCAAGTATGAAGGAAATCTACCCAGTTAGCGAGGTGTCACAGTCATCGACTGAGGACGTTACCATCTCCAATATCTTTGAGGTAAGAATTTTGATTTATACATACATGTATGTTGTTTTGCTGTAAGAAAATCCGTGGCATCAAAAATTTGGGAATTTATGAGAAGGGCAATTAATACAGTTTAATTCTGGAGTTTTCATTATTTCACATGTCAAACATAAACTATTTGATTTATTGAAAACTGAACATGGGTGTATCACAGACTCTTAAAAAATCTCGGATGCCCTGGCCAAGAATCACACCAAGGATGCTTTGATCTAAAGGTGAACACACTACCAGGTCTCTATAAAAGCCAGCTTGTACGGTAAGGCAGTACGCTTGTATGGCAAGGCAGTACAAGTGTATGACAATTACCTAACCTACCGTATTCGACCCATTTACCACACCGTGCGCTTAAGTTTTTCAAAATTGCAACGAAAAGGTGTGGTTAAAAATGTATCTAATAACCGCACAATCTGAACAATAAAATGCAGGGTGACTGGAAAGAGACAACATGGAGTAGGACTGGAAATACTGTGAGTTTATATTTTCTATGGGACAGAAAATGATACTCAAGCCTTGAGTTTGCTGTTGAAACAGTACTGATAAGTTGTTAGGTTTTGTGAGAGTTTCAAAAGGAAAAGCAGTGTGCGCTTGTGCAGTTTTTTCAGGAAATGGCCATGGTGTGCGGTTATAGGGTCATGTGTGGTAAATGGGTTGATTACGGTAAATCCGGTGGACTTTTATTTTGGTCTTTAAATTTTCATCTTTGACTCCATTAGTCTGAGTATTGTCTGAAGGGCGTAAAGCTAAATAATAAGCCAGAATATAAGATGGGGTATGCATATTCATGCACAAGCAAGAGCTGTGCAGCGAAAGTGCCACCAAGACCCAGTGTCTGGGTCTACAATATTAATGTAGGCTTATTGGGCTGAAAGACTGGAAAAAAATATTGTTGGTGAAAATCATAAAGATCACTTGTATTTAACCCTTAAAGCACCAAAAATTAAAATTGTTGAACTGGCAAACAGTGTAGATCCAGATGAGGTGGCCCACCTCATCTGAATCTACACTGTTTGCCCTCTAGTGTTCGAATTCTCAATATGATATCACTTAGACGAGACATTTTTTGAAATTCTGCAGACGTAAATTTTGTCGCCTGCTTTTTGGTGCATTAAGGGTTAAGGAAGTGCCAAAGATGTTTGATAAGATGAGAAGGTTTTTTTCCAAAGATGTTTGGGGTGTGAAAAGATGGGTGTCAAGATAGACTTTCTTGATAAATAACAAGGTTCTGCTTGTATTCTCGGGGAAAAAAAGCATCTTGCACACTTTTAGATAAGATTGGTTGTTGATGTGAGCTGCACCATGTGAAAATGTGCACTGTATTGCATGTGTGAAAGAAGCTACCATATTAAATTTGGTTAGAAGGAGTTACCCTCCATCAATCCAGTAATACCCCAAATATCTAAATCTGAGTGACTTTTGTATAATTGTGCTGAAAGATGGGATTTTTTTTAAACCAAACTATCCTATAAATCTAGATCCATCTTTTAAGATGGATCTAGATTTTTGGGTTTGGTTTGGAGAGGGAAAAGCCTGTCTTATAACCGAATAAATACGATAATGGGTAATTATATAAACTGCACATTGGTGCAGACTTATCACAGTCTCAGATCACAAAGTCCTCAGAATAAAGATTGTTGATGCAGACAGGGAGACTCTGATCAGGCACAGATGTGCAGTCTGATCAGAACCTTCACTGTGCACATAATGGTGTAAGGCATCTTTAGTCCTGGCACAGTTCATGTAAGGTTTTCCAAAAGCACATTTTCGCTAGGCCTTTCTGTGCTTCTTTGTGCCTGGTAATCTCTACATGCATATGAAATTTAAATGATACAGAATTGTGATACTTGGCAGTCACTTGCATCTAAATTAAAATGCAGTGACCATAATTATCTGACCCTGACATGTTGCACTAGTAATTTCATTGGTCACTGAATTATGAAAATTAAGCTTCTGCTGGGTTTATGTTATTTCTTATTAAACCTCATGAGACAAGAGGCATGATGTTTGTCACACACATGCATGAATGATGAAAGGAAACTGAATGCAGCAGTGCATAACCATAGTTGCACACAACTGGCGCTGAGTGTCCATCTAATAATGCACTGAACCTGTCTGATCTTGACCTTTAAATCTCTATTCATTGAACCAGGAGAATGTAGTTTTTAGCTCACCTGAATGAATTTCAGGAGGAGCTATTGTACTACCCCCGGCATCGGTGTTAGTGGCGGCTGCGGTGTTAGCAAAATGTTAAAATCTTTCGTTGAAGTATTTTATGTGATGGGCAAGGCTCTGTCAGGCGAGCTATCCTGTCCCTGTGACAGGTCTTGTTGAAGGTTAGCTCTGTTATGGCACACTCCATTGTCTTCTGACAATTCTTGTTAGAATTATTTCAGTCCAGAATATTAAAGTATTGTTGATGCCAGTAAATGAGTTAGATATAGATGTCTATATTTCAATTAATTTTGAGCACTGATGCAGTGTATTAAGCTAGTACAATGAGCTCTTGTCTGATGGAGGTAGATAAAGTCCCTTTCTGTCTGCATTATTTGTGGTTCACTGGCTGATAAGCAGTTGCAGACGTCTTCAGATGGAGAGATTATTGTTTGGGGTTGATTTATATTTCTTACTTAAAGCAGTGTTCAATAAAACAGTGGCAAAGATAGTACAAAACTTACGCAAATAAAGAATGTTCTGAGGATAAATTTGCATCTAGCTTCTGGATCTCATCAGTTTAAAAAAAAATATATGAAAATAATAACACTTCCTCAAAACACTCAGACTGCCCCATTCCCATAGCCCTCAACACAGTTATGTCTCAATTACAAAAAAAAGATACGTTCTTCTAAAAAAGTACAACAGATTTTTATATGTCATTTTAAAGCATATTACTCACATGGTCATTTTCAAGCAAATTATTTTCATTAGTTGTTTTAGAGCAGATTTTATACATGGTCATTTGAAAGGAGATTACTTACATCAGTCATTAGCAGATTGTTTACATAAGTCATTTTAAAGCAGATTACTTACATTAGTCATTTTAAAACAGATTATTTACAAATTTAATTTTAAACCAGATAACTTACACTGGTCATTTTTAAGCATATTATTAAAAGTAGTCATTTTGAAGCTGATGATCTTCATCGGTCATTTTACAGCAGGTTAGATACATGGCCATTTTAATGCAGATAATTTACAGTAGTTATTTTTAAGCAGATTATTTACATTAGTCATTTTTAAGCATATTATTAACAATAGTCATTTAAAAGCAGATTATTCTTATTTGTCATTTTAAAGCAGGTTACTTACATAGTCATTTTAAAGCAGGTTACTTGCATGGTCATTTTAAAATAGATTATTTACTTTAGTCATTTTAAAGTAGATTAACAGTAGTCATTTTAAAGCATATTATTTACAGTTGTCATTTTAAGCAGATTGTTTACAGTGGTCATTTTGAAGCAGATTTACTGGCATTGGTTATCTTAAAGCAGATTACTTACATCTAGTCATTTTTAAGCAGATTAGATGCATTTGTCAATTGAAAGCAGATTACTTTGAGTAGTCAATTTAAAGCAGATTATATACAGTTGTCATTTTGAGGCAAAATACTTACATTAGTCATTTTAAAGCAGATTCTACTGACCAAAGTAATTTCTGTGCTTTAAAATGATCAATGTAAATAATCTGCTTAAAACGACAAATGTCTCTAATCTGCTTTAATATGGCTAATGTAAATAAACTGCTTTAAATGACCAATGTAAATAATCTGCTTTAAAATGACAAATATATCTGTCTTTAAATTGATCAATATAAATAACATTTAAAGCAAATTACTCACGTTGGTCATTTAAGCAAAATTACTTACAAGTACATGATTTTATAGTGATCATTTTAAAGCAGATTATGGTCATTTGAAAGCAGATTATTTACATTTGTAATTTTAAAGCAGTTTTCTTACATGGTCATTAAAAAACGGAATATTTACATTAGTCATTTTAAAGCAGATAAATACATTAGTCATTTTAAAGCAGATTATTTATATTACTTGTTCAAAAGCAGATAACTTACAGTAGTCATTTTAAAGCAGATTACTTGAGTTGGTCATTTTAAAGTAGATTTAAAACCCTTTTCTACTAAAGAGCACTTTCACTGCATTTCCAAGTTTCGGTCAAAGCACCATGAATCTTAGCCGAAGCTGCAACAGTGCAGTAGAAACATCTAGGTCAAACTAAAGGCATACCTGAAGAGTCATGATTGCTATGTCACATTACTTATTTTGATTTTGCTCAAAATTTACTTTGCGGAATGGCTGTGCACTTAGTCTCAGCACAACTAAAAGCGTAGTTGAAAAAAAAGCACAAAATTTATGAATGCAGCAATATTGAGGCAGCTGTGCTTGCATTGCAGCATCAGCATAGTAGAATCTCGCCAACAGTATCAAACATTGACGACTCCATTTCTGTCATTTTAAGCAAACTTCTTACAATGGTCATGTTAAACAGATTACTAACGCTGGTGATTTTTAAGCAGGTTACTTACAGAAGTCATTTTATAGCTGATTACTTACAGTGATCGTTAAAGCAAGTTACTTACAGGGCCATTTTAAAGCAGATCACTTACAGTTTCATTTTAAAGCAAGTTACTATAAGGGGTCATTTTAAAGCAGATTACTTACAGGGGTTATTTTAAAGCAAGTTACTTTTATTGGTCATTTTAAAGCAAGTTACTTACATTGGTCATTTTAAAGAAGATTACTTTCATGGTCTTTTTAAAGAAGATTATTTACATAAGTCATTTTAACCCAGATTATATACAGTAGTCATTAACCCAGATTATATACAGTAGTCATTTTTAACCAGATTTCTTATGTTGGACATTTATAGTAGATTATTTACATCAGTCATTTTAAAGCAGATAATTTACATTGGTCATTTGAAAGCAGATTATTTACATTGCTCATTTTGAAATAGAGTAGGAACATTTGTCATTTTAAAGCAGATTATTTACATGGTCATTTTAAAGCAGATTATTTACATTAGTCATATTAAAGCAGATTAAATACATTTTTCATTTTAAAGCAGATTATTTACTTTGGTCATTTTAAAGGAGATTACTTGCATGGTCATTATAAAGAAAATTACTTGCATGGTCATTTTAAAGGAGATTATTTACATAAGTCATTTTAAAGCAGATTAAATACATTTGTCCTTTTAAAGCAGATTATTTATATTGGTCATTTTTTTAAGCACAGTAGTTACATTGGTCACTTGAATGCAACTTACATATTATTTTGGTTCTTTATAACAATTTATGTACATGATTTTTTAAAATCAGTTTTCTAACTTTCAGTTGAGTCATTTTCAGGATAATCAGAACTTTTTTGAGGTAATCTTTTCAATCAGAGGTTTTGAAGTCTTAACAACCTTTTCAACCAGTTTCCATATTACTTGTGTATTGATGGGAGTTAAACCTGGGATTACTCACACACTTATTTTAGGCAATTTGCCTACTATACTGCATATGATTGAAAAATGTCAGGTGATGCATAGCTTATTTTGAGAAGTGTATCTTGGAGAAAAAGATGCAAAAAAGATGAAGGTAGTAATAATTATCATCAGATGTAGAAAAGTGTTTTTGGCATGTTCGAACAGCAGATACTCAGATAATTCAGTCTGATTTGAGTCTTCACAAATCACATCAAAGGTTTAGGATCCTGATGGCTGCATGTTAAGTGAGTGCTATTTGTCTACATGAATACACAGGTTGATGTGAGCCTGTGCTGTTTACAGATATCATACGGTATCTTTTCTTAGGGAATATCTGAGATAATCTTATAGTACTGGTGATGTAATAAAAACAGTTGATGTTGTGCTTGAGAAAAGGAACTTAATGCATTCATGGATTTCGGCTGACCAGTTTATCTGCCTGCAGGTAATATAAAACTCTGTAAAAAGTCATCTGTGAACAGAAAATGCCCTGATCTGGCTGCACAGATGTGCAGCCTGATCAGGGCCTTTACTGGGTCACATCATGCCATCAGTTGCTTTATTCCATGCATGGCCACATACGTAATACCACTGAGCCAATATGCAAACAATTACTGGAGGAATGATAAGGGTTGTTTTTTTCATCGAAGACTTTTGTCTTTAGTATTCTGTGGGAGGATATTTGGATAGTAGTTTGGAATATGGTATTTACTATTTTATATAGTTATGTTTTGGCATTGTTATAATTTTGTTAATTGAAATTGAGCTAGGCTTTTAGCTGTTAATGAACATCTAAACCAGGAATTTCATTACCAAAAAATAAGACAGTATCTTCAGGTAGAAATATTTTTTCCCTTTCCAACATTCATTTTGCTAACAGCTAGCTGACTAATAAATTTTAGTAGTCTGAACCGGGTTGTTTGCAGCCTGGTGTATTTGTGAATTGACTTGTATCATGCAACTACCTATGGTGCTAGGCTAGGCCAGCCATTTTTTGACAGCTCAAAGGGTCTTCTTAGGGATTAATTTGGAAATAACTGACTATATGTTTTACAAATAAGCATTCTGGATGTTGACCGATTATGAAAATGTTGGCTGCATTAGTTGTAATTGCTGAAGTTATTGTCCAAAATCTTCAAAATATCTATCAAAAATCCCCATTTACAAACAATTTCTGTATGTGGCCATGGACATGGTATCAGGCAGAACAATAAATACAAATACACATAGCCGCATGAAACACTTTTAAGCTTGCCTGGATGAAGTCCAGGAAGAGCTATAGCACAGTTTTACCCTTAAAGTGCCAAAAAAAGCAGACAGCAATATTTACTTATCTTGTGGCCATGGAATCAGTATCAGACAGGAAATAAATACAAACAAATACACTTAGCTGCATAATACACTTCCTCACATAGCCACTCTGTAGGAGGAACTTCTCAAATGCACAGTATCACAGTGTAAGTGCCAAAAAAAGCAAATAATAAAAAATACTTATCTTTGGGCAATGGACACAGTATCAGACAGAAAGTAAATACAAACAAAAACACATAGCTGCATGATGCTCTTTCTAGCATTCTGTAGGAATGTTACTTCTCAAATGCACAGTATTATGCTTCAAGTGCAAAAAATAAAAAAATGAATAAAAGCAGTCAGCAAAATTTAAATCCACAAAATTTGAAAGAAAAAAAAATGTTTCGTCCAAGCTTTAATTATCTTATTGAGAATTCACAGACTAGAGGGCAAACAGTTTCGATCCAGATCTGGATCTGCACTGTTTGCGAAGTCAGCTTTCTCATTTTTGGTCCTTTAAGCATTAACTATACTTAACGCAATTAGAAATGTAAGTTTTGCTACTTGATTTTTCACAATTTTTGTACTAAGTTGGAGTGAATGAGTGGCTTACGATTAGTGTTAGAACCTTGTGTAGCATATTTGTCACAAAAATAATATGCAAATATCTATTAATAAGTCTTGTTAAAATTCTCGTCTTGTGGAGGATACTGCATATTGCTGTCCACTTGCAGAATTAATGGCGTTAAGTGTATTTGGTGATGATATAATCAATGCTATCTCCTATTCCCTAGAGTGACATTCAGTTCTACTTACAGTTTCTACTCCTTGTTTGGCTCAGAAACAAGTGGCGCCACCAGAAAATAGACTGGTGTGTAGTTCAATTATTCTGACCAGTCTGTACACCCATGCAGTCTGTTCAAAGTGTTTACATAACTGTGAAAATTCCTTAGGATCCATAATTTGTTGATGTGATGGGGGAGGACTGATCAGATTGTCTCAATTCAGCAGGCTGTTTGGAGTCTTAATTTTTGGCATATGCCTGGATGTGCCTTTTTTGGTTGACTGGAACAGAAATTCATTATTTAGTCGGAGCCTCAGATTTAGCAAACATTTTGTGATATATTGTCATATTTCTTTGCTAAAACATACTGTAACCATTCAGAGCACCAGATAAAAGTTGGTATTGAAGATAATTCAAAGATAATTTTTCTTATTTCTCAACAAAAACATATCTTGTAATCCCTCATTAAAATCATCTCGGTAAGACAGATCTAATGAGGGGTCACAACATACGTTTTATGGAGTAATATGGAAAATTATCCCTGATATCCCTTCTTATCTGGAGCACTGAATTCAATTTTATGGGATCTCAATTTCAGGTGAGTATTTTAAGATGATTCCTGTAGAATATATGTTATTTTTGCATAAAAACATATGTTGTGAACCCTCATTATTATTGTCTGGCAAGTTGTTTTTAATGAAGGGTCATAATATAAATTTATATGAACACAGGGTATAATCGATTCCTCCAATTTTCGCTTCCTGCAGAGACTGTACATCATATTTGGCTTCCCCCAAGACTGTCCGCGAACTCTTGCTTCCTGACGAGACTCTTGTACATGATAAATGGCTTCCTGCAGAGACTGTCCGCTTGATTCTGCTTCCTGCCAAGAGCCTCAGCAGGAAGCAGAATCACGCGGACAGTCTCTGCAGGAAGCCATTTTTCGAGGACAGTAGTCCCTGCAGGAAGCAAGAGTTCGCGGACAGTCTCGGCCGAAGCCATATATGATGTACAGTCTCTGCAGGAAGCGAAAATTGGTTGAATCAATTATACCCTGTGATGCAGATATTAGGAAAATAATCACAGAATTATCTTCAAGTCCTCACCTTATTGGGGCTTCTGAATTCTCATAATGAAATTCTACAGCATAAATTTTTGAAATACAAATATTTTGTTTCCACTATTCGGGAGCTCTTTCAAAAGTGGCGCCAAAGTTTTACTGAAAGTTGTCAGGCAATTATATGAAATGTAAATTTTGTCTGCTTATTGATAACTTGATGCACATGTGCTGGAAATTCATCTTCTATGAACATTGGGCAGTGTTGGGTTTCGTGGCTTTTCATCATATATGGAAATCTGGATTTTTGTGCTAGATAGATAATAGATGGGTGGGGTTATATGTAGGGAAGGTATGACTGTTTCCTCCTAAGACTTTATTTTTGATTGTCAAAAAGTCTTGGTATATACTTATTTCATGGAAAGTCTGTTGACTTAATATCAAAGAGAAAAAGGGGAGATAAGTCATAAAAAAATTTAAATGGTAAATAATTAGGTTTTGTCCCTGTAATGCAAGTTTTCATTCAGATTCTATCACATATGCTTATGTCTTGGAAATATTATAATTTTGTTTCTTCCTTCCATATATTAGCTGCAGCTGTCTTCTATCATACCTACATTAACATGCACCCATAAGCAGTGCTTTGCCACCAGTTTGCTAAGGGAAACAACTGGGATCTGAATGCAAAAATGAAAATGGCAGTTTCTTCCCCTGATAATGCATGTATGAACAGCTTGTGCCCTGACCAGACTGCAGTTTTGCATATTTAGGCATATAGCCTGAGGTTTTTAATGACACCACTCATTTTTTTTTTTTTGCAAATTAGAGTATTAATCTTGCACAAATAACTATTTTGCTCTAGGATCTTTTTTGGTGGGTTATATCTGTCCTGTTGATAGATGATAAAAGCAGATAATTGTTACCTGTGTTGTCTTAGTAACTTCAGTATTTTTGGGATTGATTATTTGAAGAAGACACTCGCGGCAAGCATGGAAAAACTAAACCCAGACTAGCTTGCAACTGTTAGATGATGGATATACATGTTCTTTCAGGGGAAGAACTTTCCTGTTTCAGTAGGGAATTACTTTTAAAAGAATGAATTTACTCTTCTAAGAGCGAATTCTTTCCTCTAAAAGTAGGCCCCATTTTGGAATGGCAAACAGGAAGACACCAAGTTATTTCTGTTTGTAAAAATGGTGGAAAAATATGGAAGTATGCCATCCATACACCTTAAACCCTTAAAGCGCCAAAAATTAAAATAGTTAAATTTGCAAACAGTGTAAATCCAGATGAGGTGGCTCATAATGAGCCACCTCATCTGAATCTACACTGTTTGCCCTCTAGTGTTCAAATTCTCAGTATGATATCGCTTGGACAAAACATTTTTTTGAAATTCTGCAGACGTAAATTTTGTTGTCTGCTTTTTGGCGCATTAAGGGTTAAAAACTCCAGAGCAGCATTATGTGAATGGCAAAATGCACTGATCAGACTTTTTCTCTGTGCCGGCTGGTCTAAGTGTTATAGCTGTTGTATGTGCCAGTTGGTGGATTTTACCCTCCTGGCACGCAATTTCCTGATGCTAAAGTCATGTTGTGTTTTCTTTCGGATATGTTTTTGACTTCAAAAAGGAAGAGTAAACTTAAAAGGCATTTGAGCCAAGACAGGATTAAACCAACGTATACACCCAGTGAAGACTCAGATCAGCCTGGGCAGCTGCCCAGTCTGATCAGGGTCTTCGCTGCCCACATGGAGCTAGTTTAGACTTTAATTAAGCTACCTTTTAAGCACATAGCAAAGACTCTGATCAGACTTGGCAGATGCCCAGGCTTATCTGAATCTTCGCTGGGTGCACATGCCACTTTGTTTGATTTGTCCTGTCACGGCTCATTTGAATCATATCGATAAAAAGGTGCTTTGAGGAAAGATATAGGGGAGTTAGATAAGTCTGTGCATTAATAGAACTGGATAAAGACAACTCTTCTTGTGTGTAATTATTACATTTCTTTGGAGACTGTCAAGACATATGCTCTTATTGATCTATGTTGTGGCTCTTAATGATCTTTGTTGTGGCTTGAACAGTCTTGTGTACCTCAATGCACATTTTCTTGGGAAACAGCTAGATCATTCTTTTAATCGTTTAAGGGGCTCTTGAATGTTGATATTCTAAATTTATGTACAAATAAGGAACTTAAGGTAGAGGGAAGTGAAAACGTTTACATTCAGTCTGTTGGAGTTATGGATGACATAGGACCTTATATAGAGAAGGTAAAGCTCTCTTCATTTTCAAAATTTCATTACTATTATTAACCCATTCCATTCGGATACCCCTTCCCCTTTAGGGGTATCTGGGCAAACAGTTTGGATCTCAGATTTGATCTGGATCCAAACTGTTTGCCCCACAAACGTGAGCCTGATCTGACATCCAAACTGTTTGCTGCCTAGACATCATTTCTACAAGAGTTAGTTAGACCAATATTGTCAAAATATTCTTGATTTTTGATGCAGAGACAATTTCAGCAGATGACAAAAAATACCCAGAATGCATTGGGTTAAATTTTTAATGAGACAGACAACTTGTTTGGAGCTTTATTGTCAGTCTCATTAAAACTTTCAGAAATCTTAGTCCATTATTTTGTTTCAAAATCTCATTCAAGTTTTGTTGCCTATAGCTATCCATCGAATGACATAATCATACTTTTCCATGGAATTCAAGTACGGCAGTGATCGCAGGCTAAAGCCCCTGCTCCTCCGGTGTTTCAGATGAGACTTTAAACCGCCGTATGACCTAAATATTGATGGGCCATTAAATCCAAGTTCACTAACTCTCCATGGAATATCTCTTCTTTGATTGAAATTTTAAACTACAATGAATAAAGTCTATAGAATGACAGAGAAGTAGATTTCCATGAAATAATTCTTAGACTGAGTTTACGAATACACATGTATATGCACATAACATAGATATACATACAAAACATCAAGGCATTATAATGGTTGCATAACAAACTGTAGAATAAGTTTTTATATGGACTTCTTTAAGCTCGTACTTTTCCTGGAAGTAATATTATCATTGGATCGGATGTCCATGGAATTCCTTTGAAAACTTTCAGTTACACCATATAACATGTGTAGCTCAGCATTCATAAGGTTTCAATACCTGCTCACCTGTCAAATGGTAATTTGTAACTGAAACAATATACTAAATTCTTAGAATCAATGAACCATATTAAGACAAGTTGCATGAGGAATGGGAGTCTACATGAGCCGTGACACAAGAAAACCAACAAAGTGGTTGTGTACCCAGTGCAAACTAAGATCAGCCTGGGCATCCACCCAGTCTAATCAGACCCTTCGCTAAGCACTTAAAGGGTAGGTAAGGGTCTAAGCTACCTCCATGCAGACAGTAAAGACTCTGATCAGGCTTGACAGATGCCCAGGCAGATCTGAGTCTGCGCTGGGCGCACAACCACTTTGTTGGTGTTGGTGTGTTGCGGCTCAATTATAATGTTTGTTATTCTGTCAGCATTGTTAGACTTGGGAAGGTAGCAAAATGAAGGTGCTTGAATTTTAGAACATTTTCAGTAATAGGCTATGGTGCTGTGATACATAGTGCAGCTACGGTATTCTGTAGCTCTGGAATCTATGAATGAAACTCCTCACAGCAAGATTGACAAGCTGAAGCTTAAGCACACCTTGATATATCAACAAAAAGTATGAATTTTGCCAACTATTTTGAGGTTAATACTGATATATCTTGAGTGTTATTAATATCAGGATATAATTGAACATTTTCATTGGATTGTATTCTTGATTCTTTGTGGTATAGGCTAAGCATGAATTATATTTGCAGATTTCTTGAAGTTTGAAAAAAAAAAACATGACAAAAAACCAGGGCCGGGTTGTTCAAAACTAATTACATCCTTAACGTTTTGTTAAAACTTCAAACATTAATACATCAAAAACGCCAATATTTTTGTTTGGAAAATGTTAGACACGTTTGCATTTCAAATATAAAGCTTATCACATGTTTTCAAAAAAAAAGAAAAATCTGTGTATTTGGTTATAAATGCTTAAAACACTTAACAAGATGATATCTAAACAAGCTGGTTGAGGCTAACGATACTTTGAAGAACTGGACCCAGCAGTAGCATATGAGACTTTGCGGGATCTTGAACAGTCTACACTTTATGATTCACCGTCACAGTCAGTGTCCTTGATGCTCATATATAAGAAAATAATTATTGCATGCCTGGTTTGGCCAATATAACAAGCAGGGAGTACAAAAATTGGCGGCTTCCAGTCAAGCAAAATAGTCAGAGGCTATTTATGTGAATATGTTTCCTGAAAACGTTCATTAAATAGGTTGGGAACACATATAAAAGGTCTTTAATACTTATGCAGACAATGAAGACTTGGATCACCCTGCACAATGTGCAGGCTGATCAGAGTCTTCACTGTTTGCACTCAAAAGTTATGAACCCTGAGGTATCTATTGGCAAAGATTCAAGATTTTAACCAGACTGTGTAAATGCAAAGGCCGGTAACGTTTGCATTTCATATCAAGAAACCTTTATATGTGTTGCCGCACAAATTAAGGAAAAGTGCTGTAGCATCATGCCTACAGTGATTTTATGTAATTATAATGCCAATTTTCACAAATAACACTGTTGAACCTCAGTGTCTGAATGTATAGCTATAATATGTTCATCATGAAAATACCATTGTAAATGAAAAACTGGCGTGGATACCAAATAAAGAAAAAATAAACTGAAGGGAATCATATTTTCAGGAATTGTTTGATTTTGTATGTAGTATAATTTAGGGAAGTTCTATACAGTCAGGGGTAAACATGTTTATATAAAAAGTGTTTAACTGGAATAGCTCAGATTCAGGACATTTGGATATGCAGTCTGTTGCAGAATATGTGAGACAGAACGTTGATTGATGGTTCAGGAGATTCGAACCTTTTGTGTAATTTCTGAATCATGATATTGTAAGATAATTTATATGTATGGATATGTAATGAAATCCCAGATAGTTGGGATAATTTGTATAACATGGACATGTAGTGAAATCTAGGATATAGTAAAAGATGTAGTAGTAAAATTCAGGATGTAGTGGTATGTAGTCTGATGCAGAACATATCAGCAAATATTAGTCTAATTTAGGATATTTGCATATTTAGTCTAAATCATGACATATAATTGGGCTTGTCATGAATGAGGGCTAATATAGGATGTTATGGTATATATTCTAATAGTCAACTAAATTAGGGCATATGTTTAAAGTTTTATTCAGAATATTTGGGTTCGCTTATTAATGAGTTGAGACCAGTATATAGGTGCTCTTATTGCTTTTCAAAAGGACTGAATGGCTATTATTCCAGAGTTAATAGATTATCTGTTGGAAAAGAAAATAATAATATAGTGTATTTCTCATTTCAGGACAAGGCAGAGAACTTTGTAATGGCTGCGTTGTTTTGTGCAGCAGAAGAGGGCAACCTTGATGGGCTGAAGGACCTCACAGAAATGGCCAAGAAAATTGACCTGGAGTCAGCCAATAAAGTAAGTCTGACATCTGAATTAAGAAATAGATCAGCCCTGGCAGGGAATTGTTGAGTAATAATTCACTGTTTGGAGGTCTGTTGTAAAGTACAGTAGAACTTCATTGGCTCAAACAGGCTTGGGACCAATAAAATTAGTTCCAGTCAAGGGTAGTTCTAGCCATCTATGGTTAAATTCTATATAAAGTGACCTCTAGGGACCAAGGAAAGAGTTCCAGGCAGGCAGGGTAAACAAGCCATCAGGGTTTGAGCCATTGAAGTTCCACTGTAGATCATATCACGAGTGGAGCATGAGTGATATGTCTACTTACAACTGACCGACAAACAGTGAATCATTACTCAACAATTCAGTGCTAAGAGCTGAACTATTTCAATTCTAACCCTCAAAAATGCTGAATAAGTATTCTTTTCATTCAAATGCTCACAACCTTTCTGCCAGGGCATTCATGCTACCGCCAGTATTCTTTACTGTAAGATAAATATACGTTTTCATGACGATTTAAGAAAGAAGAGGAGACGTTACACCATCTAACGTCATAAAACGTCACAAAATATGTCAGTTATTGCCAGTGACGTCAGCTATTAGACTCCTGCGCTGCGAAACAGTGAATTGTTGCAGAATAAAATAGTGAATTGTTGCAGAATAAAACACAGAAACTTTCCTTTGCTTCTATAGGATTTGGAACACTTAACAATAATTACTGTAATTGGCCTAAAAATGGAATGGTTTGGTTTTACAATGCAGCGATGCATCTTGTAGAACCTGATCATACTATTTTGAGAGCAGTGGGAGCAGTCTGATCTGGGTTTGCAGTGTTTACTCAGTCCTATCTGTCTAGTATTTAGACTTTTACAGTAGTTGAAGTCCTCAGTACTGTATTAATCCTGTTAACACCCGGGGGCATTGCATTTTGGGAAAAGGGGGCACTATTTAGAGTCTAAAGTTTAGTAAATCAGCCACTTCCAAATACCTCCAATAAACAGTACCAGTATTAAGGTGAATGGAAATACTTTTAGAGGAGTGAGTGAGTGAACTCGGGTTTAACGTCCCACCAACAACGAGGTCATATGGAGGCGGGACCTCGGTTTAAAGTCTCATCCGAAAGACCGGAGAAGTGGGGATCGATCCTGCGACCCCTGGATTGGTAGTCTGGAGTGTTATCCACTACACTACAGCCGCTCCTACTTTCAGAGGAAGCAGCTCCACTATTTTGTTTATCCCTTCTTAGTAGTTCTAAAAGCAAAGATCAGGGTTCGCGCTACCGCTCGCCAAAGTCGCCAAATGCGATAAAATAATATTTTTGGCTCCAAAAATATTGATTTGGCGAAAACAAGTGGCGAAAAAAATAAAACATCTAAAAAAAATCGTATGGCAAAGTTTTACGGTATCAGAGACGATCTCCACAATCATTAATCAACACCTTCCATTAATACCTGTTAATCTGCTCCTCAAGTAGTCCACAGTGACAGGACACCAAGCAGATGCTTCATGCCTCAAGGGTCAATTGGTAATCATGTTATGTAAACTTGAACACACCCCATGTCTATGCATCTCATTATTTTTGATAGCTCAGGTAAACACAACATTGACACCTTCCGAGCTTTAAATATAAACTCACTGATCTGTGAAAATACAGTGGACTCGACAGTATCGGATCAAGTTTAATAAAACTCCTGTTTTGTTGTATATGAATGCTAAAATTATGAATGTTATTACACATAATAATTGCAAAATATCCCTTCTATCCATCCATGTCAAAATATTTACTAAGTTTATTCCTTTAAGGGCAGATAACCTATCCAGACTTACAGGAGGGTCTTACGACAGTAACGAATCAGTTGCTACAGTATCGGATCATACAATATTATTTTACAGGAGAGTTCCTCCGAGGCATTCGCCAACCTTCGTAGCTTCAAACTGTTGGACCTATTAAACTCTCAGAGGAAACTTTTACGGCCTTTCAACGATATTTTTCACGTGGTCTGTCACTAGCAACGGTTATGTCTGTCCGAGATACCAGTTGAATGTGTACAAAGGTACAAGCATGTCAATAATTCTTAACTCAGTTATCCCCTGCGCCCCTTTAGCACGATCAACCCAAACAGTGAAGACCATAATGTGACTTCGCAAAGAATACACCCTGATAAGACTGTACCGTCTGATCAGTATCAAGAAATTTACGGTGGTTTTCCGCCTTAGCATTGGAATGTCAATGCAAACAGGGTATAAACATTACATGGTCATTCATCGAGTTCTGCTGCACTAATCTGAGTCTACAAAGTGCACAACTGTCCATCTAATGAACGCATGCCATTAATGAGTTCACACACATGGGAGCTGATCTTGAATTTTCTTCAGAATGTTTAGCGGAAGCTTAGATGCGCTACGCATAACCGTCATTATCAGACGCTAGAGTGTGGGGCGTGGGTGGGATGGAGGATTTTGTATTATTTTTTATATCGATCGTTTTTGAAAGAAGACACAGCAGCCACTCAGGTAGTTGATTTGTGACTTGCTTTCAGCATCAGACCATGCAGCCGAATATTTTTCCCAGCTTATGCCTGTATTTCAGATCAAATTATATAATGATCCGTTACTGTCGCACACCGGTGCCCAACTTTTCATGTCTTTAGTTTCATCAAATACTGGGATGTCACAAAAATAATGACTGCCTGCAATTTTAGGGATGCCAGGACACATTACAAAGCAGAATTGGTTTCAATTGCCTAATGATAAAATTGTGTAAACAACCGAAATTTGTTTTGGGGGTAACGAGCACTAGACAAAATGCAAGCGACGCTGAAGAGGGGCCAAGCTTTTCAACAACTCTGATTTGTTTCACAGCCGCACATTTCGATCGAAATTTTCACCCTGCTTTTTGTCATTGGTCTAACTCGATGACTGTGATATAATGGTAAAAAATATTTGCTTCGTTTGTGAGAAAAATGGATGATAATATAAGGGTGATCCGATACTGTCGATGATCCGATACTGTCGAGTCCACTGTACAGGGTTTTTATTCCTGCTGATTGTTGATTAGGTAACGGTACTTGTGTAAAAGATCAAAAGAGTTGACCACGTGAAAAGGCGCTTAAGCCACTTTGAATGCGCAGGCTGATCAATGTCTTCACTAGAGGCAAATTCCTGAAGTAGTTTTTTGGGGCCATTTATCCGAACTTTAATAGCTTATGGTGTAAAACATTCTCATATAAAAGATGTAAGTTTTGATTCTGCCGTCTTACACATGCCTATCTTTTTATGTCAAAACAGAATTTGGACATTGTTATATATATACTTAGTCTACAACAACTCTCATTTCACTGAAACTAAACTCGTTTGCATGAAGAGGATACTGATACTGATAGTAAGGGGGTTGTAAGGGGAGGCAACAATGCATAACTCTCAAGTACTAACTTTTGCAAAGCTTCTCAAGTACTAGCTTTTGCAAAGCTAGTTTCTTGGCCAGATTATCTCACAATAACTAGTTAAATAAATAATAACTTACTTACTTACTACTTATTTATAATACTGAAAAAGGAACAGTAATAATAAACAATTAGAAATAAATAATCATAAGGATATTTAAAATGTCTTAGGCTATTTATAATGAGATAAGTTCCTACAAAAATAGAATAGGGAAAAGAGACTACCACTCATGAAAAACAGAGGGCAGTGAAAAGATTTAATTACAAGATTTAAAGCTTTTTTAGTAGTGTTTATCTCTTTCAGTTGTCAGAGTAAAATGATTACGGGTATGTCATGTAATAGACTGAAACCAGTCTAAGCAACCACAGTAAACAGCAGGTTAAGATTAAGAAATGAGAGTGTGGTGGGGGTGGGGGAGATATTTTCAAAGAATTCTTAATATTGCGAAAATTTGGCTTCAGCTTAAAGAATCTGGCACAAACAATATCAATTTGGCGAAAGTGGTGGCGAAAGAAAAAAATATCCAAGCGCTAACCCTGAAAGATTCGTGTAGGAGCAAATTCTTTCTTTTAAGAGTTGACCCTGTTTCAAAGAGATACCTTATCCAGAGAAGCAACCAGACATTCATGCAAGTTAATATAACAGTATTTAAGGAAAATAGTCAGGGGGCGTTTATTAAAGCAGGGGCGTTTATTAGGATTAATGCTGTATTATGGCTTGATTGCAGAGAAAAACAAAAACAATTTGCCAGAGTGGGTAGAAAGAAGATTTACGTCAATGCATTAGCTGCAGGCATGACTTCATACAATGTATTTATTTTTCTTTATCAAGGTGACAAATGTATCATGAGACATGGTTTGTATGTATAAGTGCACCAGCAGTTTACATCCTGAAGACTTCAGGCATTTGAGTAATGCAGAGACACTGAAAAACAGGGGCCAGTTGTTCAAAGCATTGTTAGCCCAATAAGCTCTTTGAGAGGTTAACTCATGAAGTGTTTTACGACTTTAAAACCAAAATAAACTGATATCTTTTATTGAAAAAAAATGTAAAAAGCTTTTGCAATGCAAAAGCTTTTCACATTTTTTCAACAAAAAATATTGGTGTATTTGAGATATTATTGTTTAAAATTTTAATGAAATGTTAACTAACGATTTCGTTAGTTTTGGAACAACTGGCCCCAGATCTTTTTATTGGTTATTTCGAATTGAATGGTGTAGATGGATTGCTCCCAGCATAATCTGGACAGGGTTTGTAGTATCAAATTCATGTGTTCTAATATTGTGTTTCAGCATGGTGAGACATGTGTTCACATGGCAGCCAGTGGTGGCCATATTGAAGTGATGAAGTTTCTCCAGTCCAAAGATGTTGATATAAATGCCACTGATAAGGTATGGCATTGTGCTCCTTCTTTCACTCAAGTTAATCCCCACAATAGCTAAGTGCTCATAGAGCATCCACTTGCTATGTGGTAGGTCTTGGGTTCAAATCTTAGCTGAGTTTTTATATTGACATAGACAATGCTTCCAGCTGCTGGGCTGTCAACATGTGAATGTTAAATTAAGAGTGTTCAGTATGTAGTCAGTATAATACAAATTGGTGTAATACCTACATGCCTATGGGGCATGATGGAGTTGTGAAGCGGTTTGATCTGGCTGAGAAATCTTTCAAAATTATTTGACTTTTAACATAACCCTAGTTGTGTCCAAAACTCTTGATTGTCCATCTAATTGTGTCAGAATGACTAGAATGTGGCATCGGATTTGAGCCATGACATCACAAAACCAACAAAGCGGCAACTGCCCTGTCTGATCAGTCTTTGCTGTGTGCTTCAAGGGTAGCTATAATATATCTAGCTCCAGACTCTTATCAGACTAGGCAGATCTGAGTCTTCCCTTGGCACACATGCCACTTTGTTATTTTTTTGTATTGCGGCTCATTTATGATTGTTAAGTGATGTTTGGTAAGCTGTGTTTACTGACAGTTCTGATAGATCTGGTTAATGGGCCGTAAAACTTTATTTGGTGAATTTATTCTTTGGTGGATTACACAGTTTTTGCTCCTTGTTGTAGCATGGTGATGGAGCTATATACTGGGCAGCAAGACAAGGCCATGAAGAGATGATGCAGTTTCTGGAACAAGAGGGCTGTTCATTAGATAACCAAAATAAGGTGAGTTTCCTATTGAGGTTCCTGTTGTAATTGTACTAAATACTGAGATAGACAGAGCAAGCTGATATTCAGAGGTCCAGATATGTGTTAGTATTTGGTGATAATCAGGGGATCATTGTACTCAAAATTTTCCTTCGGGGAGGTAAATTGTTGGTTTCATGGTTGCATATTTTGATTTACTGCAGTGCTTCAACAGAGCCATAAAACACGTGACAATAAAAATAACTATAATTCACCTCCTCAAAAGACAATTTTCGATACAGTTATTCCCTTCCAAAATGAGGTCTACTCTTACAAGCAAATGCTTTCCTTTATGACTTGATCTCCATTAAGAATTGTTAGCAAAGCAAAAATGAAAATGGCAGAGTTGAAAGTGTGTCAAAACACCTTACTAGAGGTAAGGCAGAGTTAGAGAAAAAAATGCAGGCCTTTGAGATGAGATGCCATCGAAGGTTACTGACACTGAACATTTGGTACAAGGACCATTAGCAGAAAGATCCAAGCAGCCATTGGAGAATATGATGAACTCCTGACGCTGGTCAAGAAACGGAAACTAAGGTGGTTTGGCCACGTCTCAAGGTCTTCTGGTTTAGCAAAGACGATTCTACAGGGCACAGTGAAAGGAAAAGGTAGAAGAGGTGGGAAGACAATATTAAAGAGTGGACAAGAATGGACTTTGCCAGCTCAACTAGGGCAGCTGAAAACAGGACAAGGTGGAAAGGGATTGTTTTGAAGTCATCTGTGGTACCCCAACGACCTTGTAAGGTTAAGGGATAGAATAGAATAGAATAGATGGAGGTAAATACTCAAAACACATTAGACAGACTTTATATACTGAATATAATATCTGAGATAAGAAGGAAGTGGAGTTATTTTGAAATGTATTTGTGCTTCTTTTTTGCAGTCTGGAGAAACAGCAGCCCATGTAGCAGCAAGATACGGACATGCCTCTGTGATAGATTACCTTGTATCAGCTGGGGTGGATATTAATGTACAGGATAATGTGAGTACATATAGCTGTATGTCTGAATGTCTGTCTGTTTCTCTTCTCTTTATGTCTGTTTCTCTTCTCTTTAAACAAGGAACACAACAGCAGACATAGACATAGGTTATTGCCATGCACTTTGTGGGTATTCTTTGCCATTTTGTAATTCTGACTGTCTATTTTCACCCAATTCTTAATCTGGGTAGAGGACTGCCCATATAGACTTTAGAATTGCCATGCATCTTATATTTTATATTGCTTCTGCTGTATTTCTGCTAAAAGATGGGGTTCTCCTGAGTTTTTCCCTGCATCTTTGAGACTGTTTCTTCTTTTATCTTGTAGCTTGGAGAAACAGCATTACACAATGCAGCTTGGCATGGGTTCACCAGTATTGTACATACCCTGTGTTCACATGGTGCTCTACTAGAGGTTCAAAACAAGGTAAGGTATTGCATGTATGTTGTAAAATCCCAAAGTTAATTTGAGTAAAATAATAGGATGTTTAGTTTGAGTAAAATGAAAAAAGTTAATTTCTTACAGTAAAACAACAGGCTTGCTTTGGGTAAATAAGTTGTTATACTGTATGCTGAAACTAAGATATGAGGAAACCAGTTTTGAGGAAAACCAGCTCTTATGATGCATAAAATAATTGAGCCGCGACGCGAGAAAACCAACAAAGTGGTTGTGCGCCCAGCGCAGACTCAGATCAGCCTGGGCATTCGCCCAGTCTGATCAGAGTCTTCGCTGTCCACATGGAGGTAGCTTAGACACTTATTTACCCTGTGAGCACTTAACGAAGAGTCTAGTCAAACTGGGCAGATGCCCAGGCTGATCTGAGTCTGCGCTGGGCGCACAACCACATTGTTGGTTTTCTCGTGTCGCGGCTCAATTTTCAATGATTCAAAAGAGCAGCGGTAGTGTAGTCAATAAAATGCTAGACTACCAATCCAGGGGTCACAGGTTTGATCCCCTGCTATTCTGGTCTTTCAGATGAGACTTTAAACAGAGGTCTCATCTCTGTATGACCTATGTGTTGTAGGACATTTAACCCGAGTTCACTCAATGATAGGAACATCAGCACTTACAAAAGAGTTTTGATTGATTGATTTGATGCTTAACGTCCACGGTAAACAGCTAAGGTCATGTCAGGACGGTCAGTTAACCTAACCACACTATTCCTGGGCAGGATTAGACCTCCTAAGTGGTTAACCAGTACTAAAAGTGCACATACTTTCGCCAGTAACTGACAACTGCCCTTCTTGAATCAGCGGAAGGAGAAACGAAAGTATGTTGCCAGACCGGGTTTCGAATCCAGGACCTCTGACTTATGAGTCAAGTGCCCTACCGATTGTGCTACGCGGCCCGGCCCACTTACAAAAGAGTTATGCTTTTTTTTGTGCAGTGATTTCTACTGCCATTCCTAAATCTTCAGACAGACTTTGACTGTGAAAGCTGTAAGGAGCAAGCTTATAATGAGTGTTTGCTGTTGAGTTGAGCCTTTTGATTAAGCCTTGAAGCGGCAAAAACTAAAATTGTTGAATTTGCAAAAAGTATAGATCCAGATGAGGTGGCTCATAATGAGCCACCTCATCTGAATCTACACTGTTTGCCCTCTAGTGTTCGAATTCTTAATATGATATCGCTTGGACGAGACATTTTTTGAAATTTTGCCGTCTGCCTTTTGGCGCATTAAGGGTTAATGATGCACCTCATTTATTTTCACAGGATGGCGACAGTGCCCTACATTGTGCAGCATCTCGAGGTCATGGTGAATGTGTCAAGGTCCTCATTGAAGCTGGAGCCCCACTTAACCTTATTGACAAGGTAATTGTAACTGAAAGTTTGTCTTAGAATGTCCATGACAGCATGGAGTTTCTTTACAGCTAGTTCTTTCTGACCAGCTGAACATGACAACTCCTGCTCTCTGTTGAAAAAGTCAAATGGGTGTTATAAGTTTACTATAATCATAGTGTATAATATTTAAGTCATTTAGATGATTTTATGACGAGGAGTATGGTGTACCTGACATTAAGTGGTTATTTTCTATTTCAGAGAGGTAGTACAGCCTTTTATCTGGCTTGTAATAGACAGCATACTGGTATAGCTCTCATGTTATTACATGCAGGCTGTGAAATGGACCATATAGTTGAGGTATTTCATTACTCGGTTTTAATATTTAAATCATGATTTGCATTGCTCTTTCTAGCAGCATTATATAGAGGATCTTACACAGTTAGTCATTTCATACGAAATTTATAAAAAAACAGTCTTCGGCAAGTTTCAAATATTTCATATGAAATGACCACGAATGTGAAATTCTGTTTATCGTATGACCTTTTAAAATGGAATTCTATCGGCTTCAAAATCAACAGTATTTCAATAAGAAAATGCGTTGTTGACACAGTCGTTGTTGATGACCTTACATGTACATGCCAAAATGTTACATCATGTGTGGTTAATGATTATTATGACACAACATTGTCCACTGAATAACAGGAATGTCACATGATAAAAGAGGCTATTTTGCATACAGCAAGGTTTTATCAAGCATGCCATTTGCCTTTAAAAACTGCAGTATATAAGATTGTTGAGAATATATATACTGCTTGTATGAGTTTATTCATTCTTATAAACAAACAAAAGAAAGAGAAAAAAAATAATATTCCTCTTTTCCCTCAATGAGTCACCCCTAGAATGCTAGAATACCTCTCTAATATGTTTCTATGATACATCACTAGTACATTTCACATACTATATCATTTGTCATAATATATGTACACTGGAGCGCCGTTATACCGCGGACCGATATATCGCGGAAATCAGTATAACGCGGTTGCCCTGTGGCTCCCAAAATTTTTTCTACAGATGGCGGATTTTTCGGCGGTTTCCGTCGGTGTTCACAACATTGGAATAGAAAATAACCATTAAAAGTTAATTGGGTTGTTTACATAATTTTAATCAACAGCGTGTCAAAAGTTATCACAGACAATCAAAGCGTCGGTTGTCTTGCCAAGGTGTGAATACCGGTCATTGTAAGACTTTGATAATTAGCGCATATCACGTGTCACCAATTTGGCCAACAGCGAAGGTCATATACACAATACACAAGCCGACGCTCAGGAAAAAGGCTGTGCGTAGCAGTCACTGATTACTTCCAAAGAAAACATAATAAAAGATTTTTATAAATGGAATAAAACAAAGCTTAACCCCGATTTGGTTATCTGTAGGCTGCTCTGAGATTTTTTTTTAGGCGACGTCAGTACTCGCGCAAATAAGTATAATTTATTTGTCCGAAGGTACCTTTTTGCAAGTGTATATACAAGGGAATTAACTCGAACAAGTCTACTTTTTCGCTCAATCGGACATCCTCGTCGATATAGGTTTAATTCAGGATAGGGAATTGGCCGATGTGTTACGATTGTACTTTCGCTTTGTAAATGGTTTTCAACCGTTTTGCAGCGCATTTTTCACAATAAGTAAGAACATAGGGACTGAAAGGCTACTTCAGCGATGACTTTCGTTGTGTCAGGTAAGCAGTAAACATGTCTATCTACCTCGTTAGGGCTAAATAAGCGGTACGAACATATAAACATGGGGTTTTTCATTACTGGGTGGGGTATTTCTGTGAAGATCGTTATTACGCGTGATCACTTATAACGCGGTTCGATTTTATGTCTCCCGACACCCGCGTTATAACGGCGCTTCAGTGTATCAATTTTACAGACTTTAAACTGTGCATAAATTGAGCAGTGCAAAAAACTCATTATATTTTTTTTTCAGCCAAAAATGACAATGATTTTGCAAACAGTGCATTTGAAAATGTAACAATTCTTATACTAAAATTGTCATTGGTTTTGAACAACTGGGCTCAGACTGATTAGACAGCAAGTTTTTTAGGCAAAAAAAATGGCAGGATTTTGTGTACAATGTATTTGAAATTGCAACATCTCCTTTACTAACGTAGTCTCTAGTTTTGAGGAGCTGGGCTGAGACAGACCAGTCTGCATGTTTTGGCATAGCATTTGTGCCATTGTCATAAGGGTTTGCATAATTATAAAATTTCGGACACCTGAAAGACGGACAATTATTGTTAAAAAATTCTTAGAAAGTGGATTTTACACACAATATGCATCCTAATGATGCTTATTGAATGGCAAACATTGTAGACCCTGATCAAACTGCTCCTTGAGGAGCAGTTTGATCTGGGTCTACAATGTTTGCTTAGACCTGTCTGTCCGAATTTTAGGGTCATTATGGTTATATTGATTAATTGTTGTTGCAGGAGACAGGGGAAGCAACTCTTCATTGTGCTACTAGAGAAGGCTTACTAACAGTTGTACAGACTATGTGTGCCTATGGCTGTAAAGTTGATATACAAACTATGGTAAGATTACAACTCTAAACTGGTTTGTAAACATGCAGTTACACTTATTAGCTTTATTGGCTACAAAACTCATGTGAAAGTGTTGACATCAAGGATTTTTTTTCTCCACAAAAATATATGTTGTGGTATTTATCATGCATCTGCTGCAAAACTCACCTGATCACAGGGGTATGATAACATGATGTGATATTCTGTCAATGTAGATCTGCGCTTGCGGGAATGTTATCAGGTGATGCCTTTAGAAGCAATCTCTGAAGGCGATTGGCTATATACCGAAGTTTGCCCTAATAACGTTCGATTGGTTAAATGACGTCACCGACTTACGTCATAACGCATACACGACGTCAGCAAGTTCAAACAAAACTGATTTTGCTTTTCATTTGTTTGACTCTCTTTACGCCTTAAAATCTTCTTATGATGCAAGATAAATAGAAAACCATGTAAGTGTGTTTAGATATCAAGTTTATCAGGCTCGACCTGAAACACGTTATGTCATTCTCATGATCATTGCGCATATTTCCCCATCAGCCGACTATAACTGAAGAACTGTAAATGACCCAAAATATGTAAATCAGGGATATTAATTCTGCTGTAATAATATATACAAGTTTATAATCTCATCTACACCATATACGAATGACAGATGAAACAAAAAACAAATCACTTCATTGAAAGTGAACAAATTAATTGAATTCATGGATTGAAAATCAATTTTAAGTGTGTAAAAATAACATTCAACAGAGTTAAGGTGTTTAATGTCTGTTGTGGCCCTCAGACGATGTTAATGACCTCCCCTCTGTGTCATTCATTAACATCAACCTCAGGCTGCAACAAATGTTTAACACCTCAAACCCATGGTTGAATCATATTATCTCATAAGTAGCCTTGAAACTCTTGCATATCTGGAGTAGTATGCTAAAATACAGTCAACTCTTGATATCTGGAAGTTGAAGTTCAGTACTGGTTAACCGCTAAGGAGGTCTAAGCCTGCCCAGGAATAGTGTGGTTAGGTTAACTGACCGTCCCGACATGACCATAGCTGTTTACCCTGGACGTAAAGCAACAAATCAATCAATCAGTCCAAACTACTGATATCTCAAAGTAAATTTTCTGGTCCCAGAAAATTTACTTTGAGATATCAGCAGTTTGAGATAATAGGAGTTGAAATGTAAAGAAAAATGTGAACTGTGTCCAAACTATATTCTTTGATACCTGAGAGTTCTTTGAGATACCAGTGTTCGAGATAGCAAGAGTTGACTGTATCAGAGCTCTAGATAAGAGAGGTATTTGATGATAATTGAGGGATATTTTTTTTATTTCTAATATAAACCATATGTTGTGACCCCTCATCTGAACCGTCTCGTTGAGACGGTTCAGATGAGGGGTCACAACATATGTTTTTATGCAAAATTAACAAAAACTATCCCTAATTATCACTAAATACTCCCTCTTATCTAAAGCTCTGCTGTATTGTGTTAATTTTCATTTGCAGGACAACAGTGTAACAGCATTACATATAGCCAGTAAATGTGGCCTAATAGATATTGTACGATGTTTATTGCTGTCTGGTGCTTGTCCAAATAAACCAAACAAAGATGGTGTCTCTCCAGAAATAATGGCTCTAGCCGAGGGATTTACACCCATAGCTGAGTTGTTGAACAGAGTGAAAGGGGTAGGTAGCTGTGATTTGTCTTGTGCGATTCATAGTTTTACAGTGCAAAGCATGCATCTGAACAGTAATTTGAGCCGTGACACGAGAAAACCAACAAAGTGGTTGTGTGCCCAGCGCAGAGTCTGATCAGCCTGGGCATCCGCCCAGTCTGATCAGAGTCTTCGCTGTCCGCACATCCGTAGCTTAGACCCTTAGCTACCTTTCTTCTTCTTCTTTTGTTCGTATTTCCCTCCTGTATAAGGAGCACCTGCGTTCACACTACGCAGTAAAGTGTTGTATAAAAGTTGATACTAAAACTGTCAAACACACTAAAAAGTAACTCAAACTGTCAAACACACTAAGTTATTAAACACTATCTATATAAAGTTATAAGGCACTGTCTATATACAAATGTTACTTCCTCCTATTTCGTTGGGCAACGACTGAATAGGCAAAACGGTGGAACTCAGAGTCTTTCGCCTGACACCTCTCGCTACAATACACTGTGAATTCACAATGAGCACAGCGAAACAGTTTAGTACCCAATGGAAGCCTCTGCTTACAGTTGGCACAAATGTCACACTTCTCTGGAGGGATGTCGTCGTCACTGTCCAATACTTCTAACAACTCCACAAGAATTGACCGTTCAGTTGCTACACCAACTTCAGGGGTATGGGATGTCACTGACTGTGACACTGAATCCAGTTCATCAGGTACACTTTGACTGTGAACAACCAGTTCAATATGACCCTTCTGACTGGGTCCCAAATCACTCAAGCTATGATTAGGAACTTTACAAGCTTCAGAAGAATAGTCCTGATCTGTAGGAATGGCAAAATCCTCTTCCTGACTGGTATCCTTCTTTGCTTGAGGCTGCTGGGCGGTCAGTTGACAAGTCCTGGCAGATTCCTTCTGTTTCCAAAACTTCAGTCTTCTGGCGTGATCCCTTGCAAAGGCTGATGGGGATTTCTTTTTCCGCTTTGGCTTTATTTTAGTGGCATCGGTAGCATCCTGATGACTCACTCCAAAGGTAGAATGACCGTCCTTCAAAGGCGTGACATTTTTTGATTTTTTGGCGGTAAAAGCCCTAACCACAAGTGAGAAGCCCTTAGAATTCCTGGATAATTTCCATGAAAACTTTCTCTATAAGGTTGATGCATTCCAGAAGAGATTGGGGAATAGCAATAGATGGCGGTTTATCCAAGCTGTCCATTGTTTTCTTTCCAAATCTTTTCGGTGATCAAAAACATGTCCTCCATTTTAGACGGGTTCCCTGTCCGTCAATTAGTATGAAAATCTACCCTTTTAGCACTTCAGGAAGAGTCTGGTCAAACTGAGCGAATGTCCAGGCTGATCTGACTCAGCACTGGGCGCAGAACCACATTGTTGGTTTTCTCATGTCGCGGCTCAATCTGTGATAAGTACCATGAAAGTTTATTAAGGGGACTGGAAAAAGAGAGCATTAGAATCAAAACAAGGGAGCAAGATCTTTGCTTTAACCCTTAATGCGCCAAAAATCAGACGACAAAATTTACGTCTGCAGAATTTCTAAAAATGTCTCGTCCAAGCGATATTATATTGAGAATTTGAACACTAGAGGGCAAACAGTGTAGATTCAGATGAGGTGGCTCATTATGAGCCATGAGGTGGCTCATTATGAGCCACCTCATCTGGATCTACACTGTTTGCAAATTAAACTATTTTAATTTCTGGGGCTTCAAGGGTTAAGACTACCCACAAGCAGGGATACAAGTTCTTCCAAATCAGAGGGAACTGTCATTGAGGTCCATCTATTCATCTTGATATTTTTGAGTTCAGTTATTGTAAAATTTGAACATCATCATATAGAAATAAAGGGGACACCCTATAATGTAGCTCTGCAGTTTGAACCTCATAGTTAGAAAACTTAATGAATAATAAGTACATGTAACTGCATCCTTCTGAGAAACTGTGAGATACCAGGAAAATCGAGAATGCAGGAGTGCAACCTGCATTTCTCTGTTGGCAAATGATTAAAGTTAACATGTTAATCGTTTTACATGATTTAATGGCATTTAGAAAGAAGAAACAATCTAAGGACATCTTATCCTTCTGATATTTATTCATTATGCATTCTTCTGCCTTTGACAATGGACTGGTTGATTCATTATTTCATGAAGAAAAAAAGGCAAACTGTGGAGATTTTGATCAGACTTCTTCTCTCCACTGTTTGCCAAAAGCATCATTTTTCATGTGCTGAAGTGTTAATTCAATGTTGTTTTTTTGGAGGGGGTTGGGGGGGGTAAACAGTAAAACTTTGTTAGAAGTTACCCTTAAAGCAAAAAAAAAATAAAACCAAAACAAAAAATTAAATACCAGATGACAATGACAATATTTATGTCTGCAGAATTCGAAAAAAATGTTTCAGCCAAGCTGTATCATGTTGAGAATGCAAAGACTGAAGAGCGAAAAGGGTAGATAAAGATGTGAGCAGTCTCAATTGAATCGATATTGTTTGCAAATTCAGTTGTTTTGGGTTTGGCTAATACTTGTATCTATATCTTTCCAGGATCGAGGAGAGATGTACATGAAACAGTTAACGCTTTCATCGTTGCCGCTACCTCAGATCAAAGTAAAGTTTCTTGGTTCCACTGGCGTCGGCAAGAGCACGCTTATTGAGACTCTAAAGTGTGGTCTACTCAGCAGTTTCTTTCGACGGTCCCGACTAAGTAGTCATGGTAACTCACCAAAAAGTGGGAAAGGTTAGAAAATTATTTCTATGGGAGGCAATTCATTAGGTGTTTTATGAAAATAATTCAACAGAGTTATCATTATTTGTTTGCTCACTAAAACTTCTTGTTCTGTCATTATTTGGTGTGTATCAATGCTGTTTTGACAAAATACAACCTTTTAAAGAGCCAAAAAGCAGACAACAAAATTTACGTCTGCAAAATTAGAAAAAAATATAAGCTGTAACATGTTTAGAATTCAAAGACTATAGGGCAAACAGTGGAGATCCAGATGAGGTGGCTCTTTATGAGCCACCTCATCTGAATCTGCACTGTTTGTGAATTCAACTGTTTTCATTTTTAGCTCGCCTGAACAAAGTTCAGGAAGAGCTATTGTACTACCGTCGGCGTTAGCTTTAGCGGTGGCGGCGTTAGCTTTTTAAGTGATGGGCAAGGCGCTGTAAGGCAAGCTATCCTGTCATGCTGACAGTTCTTGTTGTAACTTTATGTGATAAGCAACCATTTTTTACAGGTTCAAAGACCAGACTACCACGGCAGTACAGCTTGCCAACACCTCTGTGCTACAGTGTAGGAAATCCACAATATACCAAAGGAATAAACATTCAGAATACAAATATAACAGGTGAGCTTGGGGTCCAGAAGCCAAAGGGGAATCAGAAGAGGGTGGGTTGGGTCTTATTCAACCAGAATTGTGTTTGATCTGGTATGAAACTTCGACAGAGTGATATGAAGCTGAATCTGTTCATGACAATATATTTTAGTTAAGAAATAAATTCTTCCTAACAGTGATTTGTGGCCATATATATCACTGGTTGGAGGTCAGTTGTGAAGTGAATATATCACAAGCATGTAGGGTGAGTGATATATTCACTGGCAACTAACCAAAAACCAGAGATATATTGGGTTAGCAAGAATCAATTTCGATTCCAACACTTAAGAAACAATGAAATGAAAAAAATAGTGTATCCTTCAGATTTTTTCTAGTTTTCCATCATTTACAGAGGAGTTTACACCTATTTTGTAAGTTTTTGATACGAGAAAACAATATTACATCATCTAACGTCATGAAAATGAAAATTGACTTCACCAAAAGAATCAAAATAGCATCTAAATAACGTCATGATTGTCCGCCCAGGGATTTGTCGTGCTATATATCACTAGATTTTACCATTGGCTCTATGGGAGACCAGTGTTAGAATAAACATTATAATTTACTTAGTGTTTGCCCCAGATAATAAACCAATCAGATCACCCGAATTTTCAAATTTTCAATAGATTTATTGGTGTAGACTCAACACTTATCCATGAAGAGAGTCTTCACCAATAAATCTACTGAAGACTTGAAGAAATGTACAGTCTTCTGTGGCTTGTCACGTCTAAAAATAGCTTCAACATGACAGGTCAAATTGATTTAGAAGTCAATGTAGATTTCTCGAATCATTACAGAGGAAAAGATGAAAGGAGTATTTGGCAATATTCTCCATAAAAAGTATTTTATGGTTACTCATTAGAACCACCTCGACGAGGCGGTTCTATGGCAATCCATAACATTTTTAAAATAAACACATATTGTAAAAACATAAGGATACTTATTAGAATCACCTCGACGAGGCAGTTCTATGGGTACCCACAGCATTGTTTTAAAGCATATTGTAGATATTTGTGAGAAATGCCTCAAAAAGGCAGTTCTAATAAATATCCACAATATACGTTTTTCATGGAGAAATAAAAATAAACCCAAATTATCACAAAATACTCCTCTTATATGTTCCTCTGTAATAAGATGCATCTCTAACACAAATCAAATAACTATGATTTGTGTAAAGAGAAGAAAATAATCCTCATTCAACAAATGATAATCAAAGTGATCTGCCATGATTGAGCTCCAATAACTGAATGAATGGGAATGTGCAGTCATCTGAACACAAATCATAAATGACAGCATGACACTCACTCTAGGAGCAGTATTCTAATTATGCTCCTCCTCTCAAAGCTAACTGACAGCATGACTAAAACTTTAAAAGCTGAATTCTAATTAAGCCCCTCCTCTCCAAGCTATTTTGGGACTGTCATGATATTGCATCATGTTTTGACGTTGCATCATCACCATAATCAAAGTACATTGGGGATTTTTTTTTATTTTATGATTATATTTTCTTTATTTTAATTTTTTTAAACACAAAATATCTCTCAAATAAAGATTATCTAAAAGATGTTGGAAAACAGGGCAGACCAGGATCAGTTTATTATCTGGGGCAAACACTAAGCCGGTTAGAGGCTATGAAGAGAAATCTTCGGAATTAAGAACCTTCAGCTCGCTACGCTCGCTTCAGGTTCTTAATTGCGAAGATTTCTCTGCCGGTTAGAGGCTATGAAGAGAAATCTTCGGAATTAAGAACCTTCAGCTCGCTACGCTCGCTTCTGGTTCTTAATTGCGAAGATTTCTCTTCATAGCCTCTAACCTATACATAAATTTTTGTGTTACAGTACCATTTTCTTTGTTTTTTGCCCTTGCAATATAATCTCAAAATTCTAGATCTGTCTTAAAACACTCCCAAAATTATAGATCCATCTTATAAGATGGATCTAGAACTTTGGGATTGTTTTGAAAGAGAAAAACCTCTCCCATAGAAGAATTTCATAAGACTGACTTTTATATTTTTGGGGTCATTTTAGAGATGAAAAAAAAAATTGTCTTATAGCCAAAGAAATATTGTAGTTGAAAATTTGTGTTTTATCTTAATCCACCCTGAAGCTTGGTCGAATGGTACGGGCTCCCAGCTTTGAATCATGAGGTTGAGTCCCACTGGAAACAAGGTTCTGTCCAAACCTAAACAGCACTTCACTGCACATTCCTTCATAATCACCCTGTCATTGTCCTGAAATGACAGAAATCTGTTGAAAAGGAAGTAAAATTGCCAGATCATCCATTCATCTTATTGATGGATGGGTGGATGACCTGCAATTTTACGTCCTTTCCAACAGTATTTCCATAATATCAAGCTGA
This sequence comes from Ctena decussata, assembly GCA_963989385.1. NCBI lineage: Eukaryota > Metazoa > Mollusca > Bivalvia > Lucinida > Lucinidae > Ctena > Ctena decussata. The sequence continues at coordinate 17,307,680 of OZ022505.1, read as the reverse complement.
TGTGAAGATGATTATGAAAGGCTGTGTGCAATGGAACCCTGTTTATGGTTGCAAAGCTTTCTGCCTCCAGCGGGTCTCAAACCCAGGACCACTAGATCAGTAGGCCAGTGTTTAACCTACTGAGCGACTGGGGCTCTCTGTCTTATAGAATCTGCATTGCTTACATAGGAATATGGCCCAGTTGGGGTTCAGAAATTCCAAATTAAATTCAAAACTCTTTAAATGGACCATTTTATTTAAGGAATGAATTTCATTTTTCTGAGGTTTATCGAAGTGTAAACTACATTGGGTCGCGTGCACAGTTGTAAACTTTGCTAGCGACCCAATGTAGTTTACACTTCGATAAACTTCAGAAAAATTAAGTTCATTGCTTATATTTACATTCGTTTCAGTCAAAACTTGATGAAAAATCTTATGTTAGCATAAAAATTGCTGCAATAAAACATTAACACGCACTTTTATTTTGGAACGCTGGAACAGCGTCAATGACATCATATCGTCACCAACGTCCAGTCATGTTATAAGGAGCCATTGTTTATTTTGATGTCATTTACGTCGCGTGTCTCAATGTAATTATTGGAATGTAAACTACATTACATTCCAATGGTTTACTATAGGGCTTTTCAGTAATTGCACCAAGAATGTAAATATAGAGGTTTATATAACAAACATGTACATTTCAGGAGTGGGAGACCTTAGTATGTGGGATTTTTCTGGTTACGAACCATACTACATGATCTATGATCGTTTCCTTGGCGACACCAACTGTGTACATGTGGTAATGTTCTCTCTGATGGATACCTACGATGAACAGATTGCTCAAGTGTTCTTCTGGCTAAATTTCTTGAAGGCCAGGGTCACACCACTGTTGCCTTTAGGTATGTTGATTGACACAAGTGTCTCTAAATGTTGCTTAACTCTTTCGGTGCGCCGGACCGCATAGCACAATTGGTAGGGCACCTGACTCATAAGTCAGAGGTCCTGGGTTCGAAACCCAGTCTGGTCCCATACTTTCGTTTCTCCTTCCGCTGATTCAAGAAGGGCTGTTGTCAGTTACTGGCGAAAGTATGTGCACTTAGTACTGGTTAACTGCTTGGGAGGTCTAAGCCTGCCCAGGAATAGTGTGGTTAGGTTAACTGACCATCCTGACATGACTATAGCTGTTTACCGTGGACGTTAATCATCAAATCAATCAGTCAATCAAAACTTTCGGTGCCAAGTTTATATAGAAACGCACTTGCAAACGCCAAATTTATTTTACAAAGAAACCACATATTGGGTGTTTCTGTTATTTTGGCCTACCCCTGACCCTGTCTTTCATGGTAGTTCATCCTTAATATTGACATTTGTCATGATTTGTCATGATGGTTAAGCAATGTTTTAGGTCAAGGTCATTGGTCATTAACGTGACTGTGCCTGTTGCACTAATGCGACAATGGCGCTCTGCCTAGCAGTCACATTTAGGCAACAGTGGTGCTGAAAGACTGATGATGTTGAAACCTCAAAATGACACTTTATTCAGTTAGAAAATTACTCATAATATGCTGAAGCTGAATCTAGTGTGCCAGAGGACATCACAAAATAGTGCTTCAACAGATACATAAGATATATATACACGCAGTTTCCGACATTTTTGCATGGCAATAGTTTCTTATCACCAAACATTCAGTAGATGGGTAGAGCTGGAGTGGGGTTAGTAGGAAGCAGATTTTTTTGGCTTGCTGTTTGTAGCTCGCCTGAACGAAGTTCAGGAAGAGCTATTGCACTACCCCTGGCGTCGGCGGCGGCGGCGTTAGCAAAATGTTAAAGTTTTACGTTAAAGTTTTTTACGTGATGGGCAAGGCGCTGTCAGGCGAGCTATCCTGGCCCTGTGACAGGTCTTGTTCTTTGTTAGAGCCTTTTTTGAAGAGCTTTTTTGTCACAAAAGATTTTTAGCGAAAAAGGTTCAAACAAGGGAAATAGAAATTATCATAGAATCATCATCAAAATACCACCTTATTTCTTCAGTTATAAGACAAGCCCTTGCCCTTCCAGATCAGTCCCATAAATCTAGATCTGTCTTATAAGATGGATCTAGATTTTTCGGTTTTGGAAAGGAGAACCTCGTAGCAGAATTTCATACAACTGATTCGGATATTGGGAGTCATTCTAGAGAGGGAACGCTCCGTCTTATAGCAGAATAAATGAGCCGCGACAAGAGAAAACCAACAATGTGGTCGTGCGCCGAGCGCAGACTCAGATCAGCCTGGGCATCCGCCTAGTCCGCTCAGACTCCTCGCTAAGCCTTTAAATGGTAGCTAAGAGTCTAAGGTACCCCCATGCGGACAGCGAAGACTCTGATCAGACTGGGCGGATGCCCAGGCTGATCTGAGTCTGCGCTGGGCGCACAACCACATTGTTGGTTTTGTCGTGTCGCGGCTCAAATACGATATTCTAGAGCTCAGACATCAAGTAAATTACTGTAAAAATTCTAAAAATTGGGACACATAAGATAATTTTCCTAAAATTGGCACATTTTGTTGATACAGTGTAGTAATGCGTCCAAAAGCTGCAGATGTAACAGCACTGATGTGAACCTTTATCAGGAGCGGTCTGGTGTGTGTGCGCAATGTTTGCTCAGACCTATCTGTCCCAATACTTGGAACATTTATGGTATATAGCTGGCTTGTATCAGAGCTCTAGATAAGAGGGAGTATTTGGTGATAATTAGCGATAATTTTTGTTAATTCTGCACAAAAGCATATGTTGTGACCCCTCATCTGAACCGTCTCAATGAGACGGTTCAGATGAGTGGTCACAACATATGTTTTGATGAGAAATAAGAAAAATTATCCTTAATTATCATCAAATACTCCCTCTTATCTAGAGCTCTGTGTATAAAAGTACAGGGAGCTATTGTTGTCTCCCTGACATCGGCATTGGCGTGGGCATCACACTTTAAAGTTTTACGACAAAGCTTTTTTATGTGATGGGCAAGGCGCTTTCAAGCAAGCTATCCTGTATTGCACAGATCTTCTTATGTGGATGGTGTCTATTTCATAAGATTTTAACCCGAGCTATGCTTCCCACATATAGTTCCAATTAATTTAATGAACTACTGACTTCCATTTTAATCACATACAAGATTTTTTTGGCATTTCTACTTATTCCAGGTCATTGTGGTAGACTACCATCAAGGGCCAAGGTCATTCTAGTTGGCACTCATGCTGACAAAGCAAATTGTCCCAAGAATGCCCGTGGAGAGTATGTGAGCCCAGTGGCCAGCAGCATCTTTGCCAAAGTGCAGCAGACGTTTCAGTATGACCTTGACTTTGTAGAGAGGGTTTTCGTCATGGATACACAAGTTGCCATGTCATCAGATATTAAAGCTCTGAAACATCAGTTGTATAACTTGAGATCAAATCTTTTGAGGGTAAGATTATATATGCGGTTTTCTCGTTGATTCGTGCCCCTTAATATAATTTGCCTGCTTTTGTGAAAAATTAAGGAATCGGCAAATCGATCTGCAAATAAACTTCTGACTGCATATCAACTTATTAAACTGGTGTGAATTTTCCTTTTTACTATAAAATAGGACACTGTCTTAGACTACCCCTCAGAGCAAAATCAATAAAAGTTTCTCATTGAGTTCATGCCCTAGAATCAACAGCCAAATTTTCGAAACTGTTTTATTAGTCTGTCAATATTTCAATATGTAAAGACTAGTCCACATTATCTATAAGTAAAACTGGCAGTTTTATGGTATAGTATTTTTTATTTAACATGTTAGGAAGGATTTTCTTTGGGACCACTGAAAAAAAATTAAGGACTTTTTCAAAAAACTTGATTTTCTAACCAAAATTTTATTTGGCACTGACAACCAAGTTTTTTGACACATAAATGTTGTTTTTTCAACCTTTTTTTATCCAAACAGTTGATCAACTTAATTGCAGTCCTAAGCAAACCATTGAAACAAATCTATGAGAAGGCATGAATCCATGAGAAACGTGTATACTATAAAAATTCTGAAAAATTGGCACACCTAAGATAATTACTAGAATTGTCCTTAAAATGAAACAGTTTGGATTTACAATGCAGTAATGCCCCCAAAAGATACAGGTGGACTGGCAAACATTGTAGACCCTGATCAGACTGCTCCTTGAGGAGCAGTCTGATCAGGGTCTGCAATGTTTGCTAAGACCTATTTGTTCCAATAATTAGAATTTTAACAGTGTAGACCCTGATCAGACTGCTCTTTCAGGAGCAGTCTGATCCGGGTTTGCAATGTTTTCTTAGACATATCTGTCTCTGTATTTAGAGTTTTATGGTACTAAATAAATCAGGATATTTTTGGAAGAGACTAAATGTGGTCAAAGTTCCAGACTCGCAAGTCTGAATTTGCAAATTAAAAAAAATAATATAAAAAAAATGCATGTTTGTCTCCTAAAAAAAACAACACAAAGTTCATCCCAAACTACTGATATCTCAAGGTACCAGAAAATGTACTTTTAAATATCAGTAGTTTGAGATATCCGGAACTGAAATGTAAATGAAAGAGAAATTTGAGCCGCGACACGACAAAACCAACAATGTGGTTGTGCACCCAGCGCAGACTCAGATCAGCCTGGGCATCCACCCAGTCTGATCAGAGTCTTCGCTGTCCGCATGAAGGTAGCTTAGACCCTTAGCTACCCTTTAAGCGCTCCGTGAAGAGTCTGATCAGACTGGGTGGATGCCCAGGCTGATCTAAGTCTGCACTGGGCACACAACCACAATGTTGGTTTTCTCGTGTCGCGGCTCATTTGTCTAATCTATACACTTTGAGATGACAGTGTTCGGGATATTTAGAGTTGACTGCATAAAGCAAAATAGTGGATATCACACAGTCAAATGACATGTATATATAGCCAGCACCAGAAGATCAGCTGTCATCAATTAAATGTGCTCTGTGCATGGAGATTTTCAGTAAGTGTTGCAGATTTATAATGGACAAATTCCATTAGTTATATAGGCAAGCTGTGTTAGGGCTGTTTTTTTCTGCACCAGATATTCTTAATATTTTGCACCATTACATAGAGGATCTTACATGAGTGCTCATGTATTACTGAATTCATTAAACGAGTTGGGGAAAAAGATAAGATGCGAGGCTGTGAGGCTGTGCTGAGCATCTTATTGGTTTTCCCCAACAGGAGCACAAATGCAAGATTCTATTTATCATATGACACTAAAATCACTTTAACATAATTGTGTCCTTCGTTTCAGACTCAAGGTAGAACCAGTGGTTTCTTGGAAGCAATGCTAACGACCTTGTCGTCATGGAAACGATCTTCCTCCACATTCCCTGTGTTGTCATGGCCACAGTTTGTAGTGTATGTGAGGTCTAAGGTCAATCCACTGGCTGGAGACGATCATTTGAAACATCTTGTCCAGCAGCTTCAGATACTTGGAGAGGTGATGTATTTATGATCACTTAAGAACTGGGCCCAGTTGTTCAAACTAATTAAAACGTTAGTTAATGAGACGTTTAATGTTCGAACATATTGTACACGAAAACACTGCCATTTTTTGCCGAAAAAATATGAGGAGCTTTTGCAGTGCAAAAGCACCTCCCATTTTTTTGGCAAAAAATATTACCCCAGTTGATTTTATGAGTACAGTAAAACTTAATGTATCCTCGACTAACAACTTCGCTATGCTAAAGGTGCTTTGAATAACTGGGCCCAGATTTTTAATATACGAGGGGCGTTCGAAAAGTAATGCAAATGACGTAATTTCTCGGTAACCAATATAAAAACAGAACTTCTGATTGCAAAAACACATAAAGCTATGATATGCGTAGGAAAATCTGCAAACACGGTGTATTTTTTTAAAAAGGGCGCATTTTTATCATCTTTGAAAGAGGAATACCCTAAAGACACTGCAGAATTTTAGTTTAGTAGGCCGTAATTTATATATCGTCAGTCTTTGATTTGTTTTTATTTTTGCTACTTAAAGACAATGCCCAGGCAATGTTGTCCTGTAAATGTCGCGGATATTATTTTAAATCTGGGTTCCATACTGGCCCGGAAATATGGATTATATAGCCAATCCATAGTAGCAAATTCCCCCTTTCTACCAAAAATTAAATGATTTCGTAATGAAAACAAGTGTATTAGCATTCAAAATCTTGTCAGCAAGAGCATTTACATGGGTCAACGAAAACCTGTCAATAAATTCAAATTAATGCCAAAACTGAAGCCTCTACAAGCTTTTAAAAATGACGTTAACGTATATTTCAATAACGTCATAAGAATTGCGCATTGCTTTGCCAGGAATAAATCGATAACAGTTGCCACCCTTCTAACTTTTGTATGAATATTGTAGGCAACAATGGACAAGCAGCAGACAAAGATTAAATTTGTATTTGCAATGATATTTGACTTGAATGCCCAACACTGAAATGATTTTACATATGAAAATAGCCCAGTGGTATGACAGAGGCCTAATAAAATGCGTTGTAAGAAAATATGGAAAGGTGTCTTTGTACAGCGTTTGGTATCATTGTAAAGACAAAATGTAGTGTTTTCAGCATATGCATAGCATTTGTACCCAGTTTTCCCCTAAACAAAGTTATAAGGCCATTTGCATTACTTTTCGAACGCCCCTCGTATCTTGAGCCAACTTGAATATGGTAAATGGATACCTTTTCACCAGAAGCAACTCTGCCTTTTTCATTTTTGCCAACCTCCCAATGGGGGACAACTCTTAAAGAAAAGTATTTGTTACCCTAGGAGCGAAATCTTTAATAGACCCCATTTGGAAGGGTTTATTTGTCCAGGTAAGCAAATAGGAAGACAAATAAAACAATAGATTAGTCTTATCAGACATATTTAAAATTTTGGGATTGTTTTCGAAGGGAATAGCATAATTTATGCAAATGATTTACATAATGGGAGTCATTTATGAGGTAGAAAAAAAGCCCCTGCCGTATGAATAGATGTAGTACCTAATATTGCATACAGTGTCATATGCATGTTTAACCCTTTTTAGACTTGAAACCTATTTTGGAGACATATGCAAACAAGGCAGACCCTTTTCTGTTATCTACACTGTTTGCTTACAGGAAATTTATGCAAGATACATTACAGTAAAAGTGAAAACATTTACCAGAAACCCCTAAAACTAAAAATGGTCTCATCCAAGTGATAAGGATGGACAAGTCCACTGGCCAAAAATGCATTAAGAGCTCTAGGTAAATACATGGAAGGTATTGCTGTGAACTCTCCACCATGGCCTAATGAGGAGGCTCAACTTACGAATTTTATGGAGAAACAAGAAATATTATCTAAAAATTATCACAAAAAAAAGAAAACAATGAAAAAAAAAAGGGCTTATCATAAACTGTATTTGTTTTTTAGACATCATCAACATGCTTTTCGCTTTTATCTTTTCAGATTATCTACTTAGATAATGACACAGGAGATGATCTTATTGTTCTCAATCCAAAATGGCTGTGTAGTGATATTATCGGCAGCCTAATCTCTCATGAAAAAATAGTCCAGTCTCGGATCACAGGGTGTTTTGGTGTGGATGACTTTCAAATCATGTATCCGGAAACAGACGCCCCAGACTTGTTAAATCTCCTTGAGGTGTTAGAAGTATGTACAAAATGTGATAATGACGATGAAATTGAGTATGAATTTCCTTGCCTTAATTTTGTTGAAACACTTAATGGCCTATGGCAAAGAGACATTAAAAGGTTTGGAAGTGCAGTGTATGGTGGTGTTCGATTGAAATCCTCTTGTGATACTCCTGGTCAGTTGAAGCATATATTTCCCAGAATTCAAACTCATCTACGGAGAAATATTCTTCAGGAAAGCGATGACCCAGATTCTGACCTTTATCAGTGGCATCATGGGTCAAAATATTGCTGTGGAGATTTTGAGGGTATGATTAGTATGGATAGGCAGGAACAATTTGTGGAGATAAAAGTTCGCGGACCAGCTGAAGCAAGAACAGCATTGTTTTATTTTCTCGAAGATTTTGTGAACACTGCAGAGCAGGTGATTGCTCATGTGTGTCCCGGCTTGTGTATAGAAAAGCATGTGTTAAGTTGTTCGCAATTAAAAGATCACTTACGAAATCCACATTGTTATTCACCAAAAGATATAATGCAGTCACAGTTAGACAGAAACTTGACTCTGAAAACCCCTGAAGGAATAGGAGAGAGTTATTGTGATGTGATGTTTTTGGGGTCAACTGAGGTTAAAAATAGTGTCTGCTCAGGGGTGGATATTCCGGTGTCATTATTATTGACTACTACACGACAGATGTTATGTCGGTTAATGGACCCACAAGACCCCCTGGGCAGAGACTGGTGCCTGCTAGCAGTCACCCTAGGGCTGGAAACATGTCTGCCAAGTTTAGATACAACCAGCTCAAGTACTGAAAGCAAAACAGACTTGACTCTAGAAGAGTGGTCACAGCGAGAACCTAATGCAACAGTTGAACACTTAATAGCGACTCTTAGGGAGTTTAATAGAGACGATGCAGTTGATGTAATTTTGCAGACATCTCCATTATTCCGAGTGATGGTTTACGAAGATCAGAGTACAGATGATAACAGTGGGCCTCAGAACACAGCGTCGTCAAACACTCTCTCCAACCTGTCCAGATGACAGAGTCAGTCTTAGGAGAACTGCTAATGTCTCAGAAGTCAGGAGGCTTAAGTTGAATGGAAAACTTTCAGGGGAAGCAATTCTGCCTTTCCCTTGCCTTCCTTCCTGATAGGGGTCAACTCTAAATTGAGCATTTGATGTATTTCATTAAGAGGCATTGTAAAGAAAACTGTGTTCTGTTTGAAAAGTTCATTGTGATCAGTTTCCAATACTTTCACAGAGCTCTAGATAAGGGGGAGTATTTGGTGGTAATTAGGGATAATTTTTGTTAATTCTGCATAAAGACATATGTTGTGACCCCTCATCTGAACCGTCTCGTTGAGATGGTTCAGATAAGGGGTCACAAGATATGGTTTCAATGAGAACTAAAGAAAATTATCCCTCAATTATCATCATAAACCCCTCTTATCTAGAGCTCTGGTTCAGTTTGAAAAGTTCATTGTGATCAGTTTGCAAAACTTTCAGTACTTTAGAGGCTAGATGTCTTATTGTTGATCTGCTTATTAAAAGGGTAATTTTTTATTTTTTACTTATTTGTAATACATGCTTATGCCTATGTCCATACACTTCAGTAGTTAGAGATTTGATCAACTTTAGTCTTGTGACAGTTGATGCAAATGTAGGGATACATCTCAATGTTTCTCCACAATTTTCACAGGGGAAACTATTTTTTGGACTTCCTGTTTGCTTCTGTGGATGAAGAACCCCATCCAAACCTCATCCAAAAATGGGGTTTACTCTTAAAAGAAAGAATTTGTTCCTAGAGGAACACATTCTTTGTTCCTAGAGGAACAAATTCTTTGCTTTAGGAGTTGACCCCAATTAAGAAAGGAGGAAAACATGTTAGTGACGGTGCTCGGACATTTCGGCCACGGACATTTCGGCCTAGGACGTTTCGGCCACGGACATTTCAGCCTCAGAAATTGTCAAGGGTGGACATTTCGCCCTTTATCCAAAAATTACTTCTTTTAATTAAATTAAGTTCTCATATGAGTAACTTAAAGCTAGTCTTAATGAAGCCCAATGACTTTTTGTTGTTTTCTTGATGTTTTATGGACCTTCAACATCTTTAAGGTCATTTTGAGCATTTAAAGGCAAAAGACACTCTGAACACCTATTTCAGCAACTTGAAGTAGCACCTTATATGATATTTGGTAAATTGTTTTGTTAGCTATAACCCTTAAATACTTGTTTATTTTGGGCATCTGGCACATATGCCATCCCCACTCATAGGCTGGTGTGGCCTTTATCATTGATGTAATGCTTATAGTAACTTTATATACAAACATATGGCTGATGAATCTGTGGTGCACCCATTTTTGACTTTAAAGAGATATAATTGGAGTTATTATGAGCCCAATCACACATTTTTTGTGCCATTTGTGCAGAAAACCATCTATGTAACTTTAAATGGTTAACAGTAGCATATTTTCATTTCCTCATTTTTTTTTCAGATTTGGCCGAAACGTCCATGGCCGAAATGTCCGTGGCCGAAATGTCCATGGCCGAAATGTCCTAGGCCGAAATGTCCGTGGCCTAAACGTCCGTGGCCGAAATGTCCTACATTCGTTAGTGACATAGGTGATTTCCATGAAAGTGTACCCATACACGTTAAAAACAATTGTTCCCAGGATCCATGCCAGTCTGATTGGTTGACTGGCATGGATCATATTAATGTTGGGTCTTAAAGCAAATTAGCATGGATCATGTCAGAACTGATGTTCATTGTATTTGCTTACATTTGAATGTACATTGTGGAATGGTGAAAATGTCCTTCCAAAGTTCTTTTTGTTTTTGTGTAACAGTGGTAAACTGTGTCTTTTTTCTTCAGGTTAATCTTTTGAAACTTCAGAGTGACCATAAATTTTTTTACTTTTTGCTAGCAGTGATAAGACAAAAATGAAGATGCAAACATTCATGCAGACATACTACACCTAAAACTGTTATACCATATTAATTCCTGCCGGTACTAAAACAATTACAAGTATGTTTGCCCTAAATTTGGAAACAAGTATGTTTGCCCTAAATTTGGAAACCTAGGGAGAAGAACTCTATAAGCGTCCAGCTTTCGTTCTAATCCCAAGCCTGTATTGTATACTAAATATGTATGTATGTTACAATTTCTAAAATGAATAAAAAAATATGTTTAAACCAAATTTGGAAACCTCACTTTTAAAGATTGTTTAAAATTTTGACAAGTCCATTTGCCTAGGAGGAGATGCTATATGAAATGTTGGCAAACAGTGCAGATTCTGATAAAAGTTTGCTCCTTCAAGGAAGCAGTCTGATCAGTGTCCACACTATTTGTTGTGACAACCAGTAGTAATGTGTATGGGAACACCTGTTTTCTATCAGTTTCACACAGAGTGAAAACTTTTGTGACTTCCTGTAAACTCTGCCAGAAAGATGTCTACACTTAAAAAAGAGGTCTACTTTTAAAGGAAAGAATTTGCTCCTAGAGGAGCAAATTCTTTCTTTTAAGAGTTGATCCCTATTTAGAAGGAAGGAAAAAATGGCAGAGTTGCTTCCCCTGAAAGTGTAAAATCACCTTTTATGTTATTGTAGTATATAGAACAGCTGTGAAAGAGAATGCCATTCATCATATCAATCCATGGTGCAAAGCATATAGTGCTAGATAATTTATGTATATGCATATGTATATTTCATTTCTTATTTATGTATACTTGTGTATATTTCACTTTAATATAAATTTTTAGCATTATTTTTGTAAATTACTTTCTCCCTTTAATACTTATTTGTATTTGTATAGTGTGTTGTATGAACCATGTTTTAAACTGTAGAATTTTGTCCTTGGTTTGCTGTTATGTCAAAGTATTGACAAACATAAGTGTCAAATGTGATTTATTTTCACCAATCAAGATGTTGAGCTGTTGGCCATCTTTCATATTAGAACTCCAGATATACCCAAACAGGGGTTGAAAATTTTGAGTGTGATTATGCAAATTTTGACACCATATAGAAAGGGAGCATACACAAAGTACAAATGTAGTGCATGCAATCTGAATAGAAGTGAAATGCATATTGAGGTGTTGCAAGTTTGGGATTGCAAATCTGAGTTCAAGTCTGATCAAGGTCTTTGAACAGTTTGCTGTACACAATAATGTTTGTATATTGCATGGATGAGCAACAAAAGCTCTGTTCAGTACATTAGTGAGCTACAACATTAATGGGTCGTGACCTGACAAAACCAGCAAAGCCCCCAGCAATGACTCAGATCAGACTGGGCATTTGCCAAGTATGATCAGAAGCTTCACTGTCCGCATGCCGCTATCTTAGACCCGTAGCTACCTTTCAAGCACACAGCAAAGTCGCCAGTCAGACGGGCGGATGCATAGGCTGATCTGAGTTTTCACAGGTTGCAAATGCCAATTTCTTGGTTTTCTTGTGTCCTGGCTCGTTTGCTAATTGATCAGACTACTCTTACAAATTAGCCTGATTTGGATATTAACCTAAAAACTAGAGAGATCTCTTGAAATATGTTTAAGTTGATGCCCAGTCCACAGCTTCCCCTGTGCTCATGCTCAATGGTAATGTACTGCCCTTCTTGCTTTGTGATTTAATGCACCTAGTCAGGTAATGCTTGCCCAGAATACTAACAAGTAACATATTATTGAGCCGCGACACAACAAAACCAACAATGTGGTTGTGCACCCAGCGCAGACTCAGATCAGCCTGGGCATCCGCCCAGTCTGGTCAGAGTTCTCGCTGTCCGCATGGGGGTAGCTTAGACCCTTAGCTACCCTTTGAACACTTAACAAAGAGTCTGATCAGACTTGGCAGATGCCCAGGCTGATCTAAGTCTGCATTGGGCGCACAACCACATTGTTGGTTTTGTCGTGTCGCGGCTCATATTTTAATTTCCAACAATGCACCATAAGAGACATTACCATAAGACAGGGATGTTTTTTGTGTCCAAATTGACACCTGGGGCCGTATTCATAAAACAACTTAAGTGGTTGCTATGCTGTTGCTAAGGCTAAATTTCTTTTAGGGAGATTCCCTACAACTATGAAATTTGCTCTGGAGGAACAGTCTTACAAAGACTGTTCCTCCAGACTAAATTTCATAGTTGTAGGGAATCTCCTTTATAGATATCTAGCCTTAGCAACAGCATAGCAATAACTTAAGTGGCTTTATGAATACAGCCCCAGTTATGTGAGTCAGTTGTTTGAATTCAGTTATAAGATGTTTACTCCCTTCCAAAACAATCCCAAAAATCTAGATTTGTCTTGTAGACACATATAGATTTTATGCGTTGTTTTGGAAGGGAAAAAAACAGCCTTAAATCTGAATAAATATGGTACTAGATTACTTCCCTTTACAAAATAGGTTAGGCAGATATATATTTTGCAGTGGACAGAGATGTAGTTTCTTCTGTTTGCAAAGTATTTACTCTGCTTACCTGTGCAGTTTCGTCTCAAAGGCATAACATATTTATGACCCAGCAATGTCTTGCATAACAACAAGTTACATTAATTAAATGAAAGTATACAAGCAGCCTTCAAGCTTATTTAGTTTCTCATTTCTTCCTCATATTTATTTCCAGTATGCATGAGAATCAGTGTATAGAGCAGAAAAAAAACAAACAAAAAAAAAAACAAGAAAATTCATATTTCACTTTTAACAGAATGATTGTAAAAAAGAAATTAAAAGAAAAATGAAAAAGGAGAAGGAAGGAGAAGGAGGGAGAAAGAGGGAGATAAGAAATGAATTTGATGTAATTTATATTATATAAGTTAAAAAAATAATTTGTCACTGTATTGATGAATTATTTCTCCGTGTGTTTATGTTAAATAGGAATATTACTAGCTTATGTCCTTTTACCAATGTAGCAAAGGGAAGTAATTTATTCTGAGTGAGAGCTATCTCCTTTTAAAAAAATCAGTTCCTACAGCCAACACCAGTTATGGGAGGTAACTTACTAATGTATAGTCTAAGATTATCTCCCTTCCACTGTTTGTCTCCCTTTGAAAAAGATTTTCAAAGGGTGACAATTTCCTTTGAAAATTCTTACTGTCCTTACCTTCATTAGTTAAAGGGAGATAACTGTAATGTCTGCCATAATGTACCAAGTACACCTGTGTTTTTACCTGTTGACGACTCTCAACTATACAGTTCAGAGAATATACCAACTTTTATACTATACCGGTAGAATTAGAATGTAAAAATTATTAGATAATTACATGAAAAATCCTTAAATGCTGTTTGTAGTTTTTCTTGTTTTTCCATTTAGGGATCTGAAATCTGATTCTGAAAAATGAGTACACGTCTTAGATTTTTCCGCCATTATTACAAGGGAAAATAACTTTTATGATTTCTGTTAGATCACCTGGACAACAAAGCTTTTTCAAATGGGGTCTACTGTCAAAGGAAAGGATTTGCTCATACAGGAGCAAATTCTTTCCTTTAAGATTTGACCCCTATTGAGGATGGAGGCAAAAATGAAAATGGTACAGTTGCTTCCCCTAAAAGTATAACCATTGATCTTAAGTCTATGCAAAAACACCAATGAGCAGTGTCCTTTTCACTTGCAATTTTTATGCTTATGAGATGAGTGATACCACTTGAATACTCTACTTTAGCCACATGCATTTTCACCTTAGAGCTTTAGCAGGCTGGACTATCTGACAAAGAACTTGACAAATGAAAAGAAGACATTCAGATCAAAGACACGAGATAGTGCATGATATGAATTAATTTCCTAGAAACTTCCTGGGTAAATTTGGCTTAAAGTGATAGGAGTGTGCATCTAGATTTTTACATGCCTATTTTGTAGAAATGGATGCATAATGTTGTAATGCTGTCTGCCTGTCCATTTGTCAGTCCTTACCAGAGGTATATTTTGGGGTGGTTCATTAGGATAATGGGGTCTTATGGGGTGATTTTGCTTTATGGGGTGCATCTCACAATGAACTCCATTCAAGTGAATGAAAAGAAGCTGAAATGACATATTTCATGAAAAGGTGTAAAATCCTGTGGGGTTATGGACAAATTTGTCGGAAGATGGACAGGGTCCAAGAGTTTGAGTTTGAACAGATTTTGGTGTGTACCCACTTTAAATTTTTGACTGCAGAAAAGTTCAATGAATCCAACGTGCCTCAACGGTACCCCATTGTGCATATTTCTACACATCTTAATTTTAAGCGTGTAGGTCATGCCAAATTTGGACAAATGGACAACTTAGATGGATACATTATACAACCGATACATTATACTTACACAACAGTGCAGCCCATAGCCCAGCCTCATCCTGTTGGTTCTGATGAAAATATAAACCAATCATCTCAAGAGTTGCTTTCCTGAAAGGGTAAGCAAACCATCTTAAAATGCACTGACATCAGATCTTGGAGTTCCAAATTTACACGTGCATATTATGCCTTATGCTCCTATTTCCGTAGCACTAAATGGAAATCAGTGAAATGATGTTTTCATTAGCGCATTGTAATAGTTTAATAGTGTGTAATAAAATATCTGGATATTGAGGACTTGCATGTCAAAAATGAAGTCACAGCATTAAAGAAATGTTAGTTAAAATCTTTCTTTAAACTCACTGCCCACTGTAAGGGACTTTGTCCTGAGGTCCGTAGTTCAAACGGAAGTTTTTGCTCATGAGGTCAAAAGGTGGGAAAATTTTGTAAACTACAGTGCAGTTCAAAGAAGTGGATTTGCTTAAATCACGTGTGTAAAAAGTTTCTGTTTCAGTGAAAATTTTAGTTTTCAAATATCATTTTGAACTCAGGCCCTACAGTTTTGTTAACACATATTTCCAGTTATCTATTCAGTGAAATTTATTGTGCAATAAAAGAGTAACATTGCAATAAAAACAGAAAATTTCAATATCTGGTGATTTGAACTGGGCTATAGATATTGCACTAGCAATGGGAGGTCACGTGATCAGCCGTTGACATAGACACCGGCAAACTACGGAAATAGCAGAAACTAGGGAAATAGGAGAATTGGGTATATATAACACATTGTGTACAGATATCCTGGCGGGAGTAGGTGCCGGTTGTCTAGTGGCTAAATTTGCTAATTCTTGGTCACTAGGGTGTTCATCTATATGGTTTTATGACAAATTTTTGATTGCATAATAAACTAATGACGGTTTATCAAAATATGCTGCTCAGAGATTAGGCCCGGAGACTTGTGACTAATACAGGTATGGCTTTAGGTCATGTAAAAGTCCCATGTTCTACCTCTTTCATTCCTGGGGCATTCTGGTTCAACTTACCTTTGATGATTGGTTGGTTCATTTAATGTGAAAATTGAGCCACGACAGGAGAAAACCAGCAATGTGGCTGTGCGCCCAGTGCATACTCAGATCATCATGGGCATGCGCCCAGTTTGACCAGACTCTTCATTAAGTGCAGGGACTAAGCTACCGCCATGCGGACAGCGAAGACTATCAGACTGGGCGGATGCCCAGGCTGATCTGAGTCTGCGCTGGGCGCACAACCACTTTGTTGGTTTTGTCATGTCGCGGCTCAAATATTCTTGAAAAGGCCATAAAACACAAAGCCTGGAGATGTGCATACTGTATTACTCTCACTCTTGCAATAAGTTACTAGGCGAAAATACTATGAGATTTAAGAGTCAAGGTTTTTTACTTACTTCCCTTACTCTGTACATAGTTTGGTCTTTCTCCTGTCAAAATGTCCAAATGAGTTGTTCAATGATGAAATGTTCATAGCCATACCAGCATTAGCATGTGCACAGTCTTAAATGTATGTATATTCGGTCAGTTCTGGTCTTAAGACTTTGAGCTAGCCACAGACCCAATCCCTCCAGGGAACTTTGTAGCCCATGATATCTTCATGATCTTAAGGACTCCAAACTTAAAACTAGTGGTGGATTGAAAATCGGATAGCTGGCGACATATGAACAGGAGAGGATTCAGACCAGCCTGTGAATCTGCACTGTCTGACCAGAGTTTTCCCTGTTCTTGCCTTTGGAATGACAGATTGTTTAATCTGCTAAATTTCAGCTGATTTGAATATATATTATGGTGTATCTCTTACTGTCTTAAGATTACGTTTCAGTGAAGAACTCTCAAATTTGAAGAAGTGGCACCTTTGGGTGGTCTAAATGCCCTTAGGATGTCCTGAATGCTCATACTGGGGTATCAAGTGTAAGAGAGGACAATGCGAGACTGTGGCTGGCAAATATTCCAAAACTGACATACACTGAATGCTGTCTCAGGACACATTTTAGATACAACATTTAAAAAGCCAGGGCAGAGTATCAACATAGTGACATCCTGGACAGCCCTGCATGTCAAGCACTCTGATCAGGGCACGTCAACGTGCACTTTTAGAAAAAACAATTCTCGTGTAAGCGAAGTGATGACCCAGATCCGACTGCACAGATGCATTGCAGAGTCTAAAAAAGGTATTCAATGTAAAATATGCCAAAGGCAGTTTCTCTTGTTGCATCTTAGACAATTCTTAAACAGGAGGTCATAGACAGGCAATTATTATGTCACTAACAGAGACCCTCATTTCCGCAGTAAAAGTGCTTCAGAAGGAAATTAACAGATGAGGAGCTGTGAATGAAAAAAATGTACCTTGTGTCATATAAATCTGCACAGTGCGACAAGTCTTCTCTGTTTTGGGGAAATTCTGAAGAATCCATAAAACGAAAACATGAATATTTTGAGCGGTCTATGTAAATGTGCAAGATGGGTACCATCAAGCATATGCCGTAAGGTCGTTTCTGTGCAAAACGACTCATATTTTGTTAATTATTAATATGACAAAATTTCTGCACGGATGTTAAATTAACACCCGTGCAGAACTTTGGCCTTAAGTATACTATCTGCATATGAAAGGTGGAAACAGATTGAGGAGAAGGGCGACCAGTGTCTCCTTTCTAAAGTTTTTCTTTCTTTTCCGTGCTTAGTCGGCACTTAAGATGTATCGGTACAGCTTCATATTTTCCCGCCAATTTTACAAACGCAAACAACTTTTGCAACTTCCTATTTCCTTACATGGCTAACTTATAGCCCTTCTAAAATAAGAGCAAATTATAGTTTCTCCCCCTGAAAGTGTACCCACTATCACCAATGAGCATGTCATGAAAAACTTTGCAAACAGTAAAGACTCAGATCAACCTGCACATCCAAAATGGGACAGTCGAATCAGCGGCTTGGGTTGTCGCTAGAGGTTTGGGTATCACAGGTCTGTCGAGACTTCATATTTCTACGCACGATTGAGTCCTGAAGATTTTGTTGATGCAAACAATCGGAACAGCGACTAAGCTGCGCCTAACCTTATATAATGTAAGAAAAAAAAAAAAAAAAAAAGAATGAGATCCATGGACACTCCTCCCTTTTTTTTTGGCTGCCATTTTCACAAATATTTTCATATACATGTATTCATATTTTTGGAACTTCCTGTTTGATTCCCTGGCTGACAGAGATTTGCCAAAATGGGATCATCTCTCGTAATTTGTCCCTTTAGTAGCAAATTCTTGCCTGTAAGAGAAGACCCTATTTAAAAAAGAAGGTATTCAGGCAAATATGAAAATGACAGAACTGCTTAATCTGAAATGGTATCCGCTCATACACATACACAAGCGCACGCCAAAACATACGCGTGCAACTACATGCTAAAACACGCGCGCGCATCCACACGATTGAAAAGTTGAGAATAGCAAGCCACCTGTTTGATGAGCAAGACTAGCTAGTTTCGTCTATTGAGACATCATCTTGATTGCTACGGTGCTTTACGTCCACATGTTGCTTTCTGTCTACGTTTCCTTTTGCCTGCAGGAGCCCGGTTGCTTTGTTCGAATGTCACTGGAGGCGGAATTATTTTCAACTGTAAACTGGGTTCCATTGCTCATAGTCATCCATTGACTGGATATGACTGAAATATTGTTCAAAAGGCCGTAAAACCACAAACCATCAATCCATCCGCGGGCCGTATACATGCAGATGTGTTTTATGGAATCCGCAAAGCATTTATACTGAGACAACATTTTGTCAGCATTACGAACAAAAAGCACCCGCAAGTAAAAAGGCGGCATTTTTTTTTGTTTTGAGAATAAAAAGTGTATTAACAGATTCGTGGTCAACAGTAATAAAAGGACAAGACGCTAAAAGTACCATGGTCAAGCAGCATAATTCATTCGACGATTCGACGCCTTTACTCTTTGCGAACTTAAATGTGCACTGCTTTCTCAGGTACAAAACTGTTTAAACCATTAGAACCACAATAATGAGAGGAAACCTGTTTGATTCTGTTTAATTTGTCTGATTAAAATCACACACAAGAATTTCTCTCGTTTTTTGTATTATTGCTTACCAAACAAGCATTACGGTTGCTACTTTCATAGTGAGTCACATAATGTATTTAACATGCAGTTAATTCTAGGCAGCTTCTAAGTTGATGCCGCCGGTAATATGCAATGAACATTTTAAACAGATCTTTTTAAAACATTCATTGCAAATTACTGACGGTATCACACACTTATACCCGATTTAATACAAAATGATTTTCGTTTCCAGACCTCTTGGCATAATATATTCCTTCAAATACAATCTGGAGAAGATTAATCCTTTGAAAGTAAAAATAAGATCAAAATATATATTCTGACGGATGAATGGATGGCTTTCAATTTTACGTCCTTTTCAACAGTATTTCAGAATAGGACGATGGGAGGGTGATAATGAAAGACTATGTGACTCTCGTTTACTTTTGAAAAAATTTCAACCTCCAGCGGGAATCGAACCCGGGACTGCTAGATGAGCAGGCCGGCGCTTAACCCACTGAGTTCCTTATTCTGAAGGACGATCATTTGAAAGTAAGGAACTCAGCAGAGAACGAGAATGGTACTTGACTCAACTGAGTCTGTCTATGTGAAGTAATGTAATGCTGCAACACTGCCCACGCCCACTAGCACCGGTTTCAGCGGAACTGTTTTCAAACTCACTCACTCAGCCCAACGATTCGAAAGGACCAAAACAATATATAATCCTCAGTATAATGAAGCACGAGAATGCTTTTTTTACGGCAGCCACATGGCACTTTACACCGGCTTCATTGAAGACAAACTAAGATTCTCTGTAAGCAAAGAAGAAGAAGAAGAAAACAAAACAAATAAAAAAAAACAAAAAAAAAACACAACAACCGCAAATAGCAGACTCGGTATGGGTCTCTTCATGTGCAGTAATTAGATGTTGCGACACTGCCGACGCCCCCCCCCCCCCCCCCCCCCCCTAGCACCGGCCTTAGCGGAACTATTTCCAAACTGACTCGGAATGAGGACAATGATCCCAAAGGACCAGAAAAGATATATAACATTTCAAAATTTGACTCAGTTTCAGAGAGATTTTTTCTTTTGATATGGACCTAACGGCCCTTTCAACAATGCCAATCCGTCAGACGAAAACCGAAGCTTTCGGGGAAATACCACCCGACCTTCCATTAGCAGAACTTGGCTTTCTCAGATGTGCGCGGGCTGAGCGGAGGAATTTTGAATGTCTTGACCATTGTTCGGCCAAAGTGTTTATTCTGGCTTGACAATATGTGTTGTCTCAATTCTTTGTGCCGTTGCAGTTTACGTAGACATGATTATAAATTCACCACTGCCCTTTCTGATACTAGAGGAAAAGTTATGATGTACGCGTATGAATACAACAACAACAACAAAAAAAAAATGAACCGACTGATTCTAGTCTACTATTTACAGAGACAGTTCCTTCAGAATTTTATAGCCGACGTCTTTGAAATGAGCCAATTTTGTATTTTGTCAACGTGAAATACTTTTCTGATGCAAAACATTTTTTGAGCAGAATATTTTGTTTGGGCAAATATATCAATTGCCCGAGTTTCTCGTTTTGGTAAATTTCATTTGCTTTGCCTAGAGACTTTCAGGAGATAGACATTATACTGATGGAATAAGTTTACTAATGAATTGTATCAGTTCTTGCGATTAATCCCATTATATAAGCCCCTAAAACCATAAAATATATGAGCGAGGTCGCGAGAAAGTTACCTTATGAAATCTGCGAACAGCAAAAACTCAGATCAGCCTGCGCGTCCGCGCAGTCTGATCAGAGTTTTTCCTGTTAGTACAAACTGTCTATAGTACTTGAAAAACCAAAAGGCTGTGAACAGATTGTGCGAATAAGTTGTTTTGAGATCTCGGAAGTACCCACAAGCTGTAAAGTACCATTTCACACACCGCGACTCACAGAGATTTTCTGACGATATTCAAGGAATAATAAGCGTGGTGACAAGAAGATGACGAGGTCTTCTCTCAGAAATGACCTCGATATTACGAAAACGATCTAAAAAGGGGGGGGGGGGGGATCAAACTTATCTTACTCTTGCATCTTTTTGGCATTTTCTTTGAATGACACACTCTTGATACTGATGAACTTTTATCAGATGTAGACATAGCTTACTATAATAACCAGGCACGTACACGCCTGTAGCATATACGCATATGCGTATTGAAATTTTTATTTGTCAAGTTAACGAAATTTGATATGCTCGTGCGTACTTTTATTTGTTATTTTTGTTAGTCTATATTTTTCTTTTCTGTTTGTCTAATTCTCATGATGATGCGTCTTTAAACTGATTTGTTTTTATATAAAAATTAACCAAAATATCAATACAATTAGATCTATGCATGTCATCAGTCAGTGGAATACATGTAAAATGGTGTTTAATGTATGGAAAACCGCAAGAATGCGCATTTCGTCAACTGACTTATAGCGACATTTGTGTTTTGATCTATTTTGCATATGTGTTAAATGCCAAAATTAGTGATAACTATATATACATCCACAAAATCTCTAATAGAGCTTGTCCACATTCGGAGTCCGATTGCATACGGCAGTGCATCGCTGGAGATAACTTCAGCATATGGCCAATGGTTTATTCGACTAAATTTATTCTATTAGCATTTGCCGGTGCCAGCGTATTTTCAGGAATGTCTATGGTATCAAATATTATCACATTTGTAAATATAAATCTATATGCTATATGACAGTCCACTAAATCAAACGCTTACACAAAGACATATAGCATCCAGCTATTTGATTTACAGCGGTATCAGCTTCGAATCTGGGGCCGTATTTATAAAACGACTTAAGTGGTTGCTATGCTGTTGCTAAGGCTAAATTTCTATGAAGGAGATTCCCTACAACTATGAAATTTGCTCTGGAGGAACAGTCTTTTTCAGCTCGGCAAGAAGCAGAATCACGCGAACCGTCTCTGCAGGAAGCCAATTTTCGAAGACAGTAGTCCCTGCAGGAAGCAAGAGTTCGCGGACAGTCTCGGCGGAAGCCATATATGATGTACAGTCTCTGCAGGAAGCGAAAATTGGCAGAATCGATTATACCCTGTGGTGACTAACGTTACGTACACCTGTGTTGTGACATCGCGAACCAATGTGAGAGAAATTGTTTATTCTGCCAGAACCCATGGTTCGCTTAAAGGAAAACACTCACTAAAATGCATGTTGGACTCAAATTGAAGATTCTAATAAAACATTAAATTTACCGAAAATTTCATGAAAATCGGACTTAAATGAACAAAGATATGACAGTTTAAAGATATTAAAATGTTGAGCTGGGAACCAGCAAATCTGTGAGTTAATGACGTCATAAACCCACAGTCAAAAATGAAAATCCTGAATAAATTAAGTTTGAAACAAACTGTATAAATGAAATGCATAAATCTATATTTTACTTCATAAAGAAATGATCAAAACTAAAAAAAACTGTAAGAGTACGCAATTTATGCTCTTAATCTAGATTTAAATATTTATCACGTGACATGAACTTCCAAAATGGCAGCCTCTAAGACCGCCATTTTGAATTTTTAAAATCTTCATATCTTTCTTATTTTAAGTCCGATTTTCATGAAATTTTCACCAAATTTGATTGCTAATCAAGACCTACAATTTGAAGTCTGTTCATATTTAAATGAGTGTTTTCCTTTAAGATAAGTTAACTTTACAGATATTCTGTATTCTTATATTCACAAAATGAGTTGATTACAACCAAGCCTGACACTATTGCACTGATGTAACATTATTTTTTGAGTATTTGATGCTCACATGCATTATTGGTTCTTTTGCTGGTCCAAGACTTTCATGCAAATATTAGTGCAATAAGGATCTATTAGACAAACAAACGCTGTGAAATGGCGCTAACAGCTAGACGAAAGCTGCCAATAGGAAAGATAGATGTTCTGGTAATTGGGTTGTTCCAGCCTGGTATGAAGACAAAATTGTAGAATGGGCTCTATTTCAGATAATAAATATTGTTTTATTGGAACATGAAATTGATTTATAAAAGAATATAACGAAAACGAGACAAGAAGCTGTTCGATTTTGGAAAAAAACTGTATTAGAGCGTTATGATAAGAGCCGCGACAAAGTGGCATGTGCGCCCAGCGAAGACACAGATCAGCCTGGGCATCCGTAAAGTCTGAGCAGAGTCTTCGCTGTGCACTTAAAGGATAGCTAAGAGCCTAAGCTAGCTCCATGCGGACAGCCCAGGCTGATCTGATTCTTCGCTGGGCGCACATGCCACCTTGTTGTTTTTGTCATGTCGCGGCTCAATTGAATTCTCAAATGGTTGATCAATTCAACAAATCTCTACATGTAACGCAGACAGACACCATGGTCGAGTGGTTAGAGGCGTTCAGCTATGGTGTAGAAGGTCGCGGGTTCGAATCTCCAACAGGCCAGCAAGTGTCTGGAATACTCTTTGTCAACTCAGCAGCAAATAGGTATACCTTTTCCGAAGCAGGAAAGTTTCCTAAATGGGAATTAGCCCCAATTGAAAAGGAAGGCAAAAATAAAAATGACAGAGTTGCTTCCCATTTGAATGAGCCCATTCGGCTTAAGCTGTCCCAGTAAACACAGTTGTAACGGCAGTCTGGGCAGAATAAATTGCGGAACAATTGAACAGTTCTTAACTATCAGGCCAACAGACAAATGATGGAGAAATAAATTGTCTGGGTGCTTACCAGACTTGGAACAAGACCAGGCCCCAAGGTTATAAAACTTTTTTCGCGTGGTCAACTCAATTGAGCATGAAAGGGGGAGGGGGGGGGGGGTATCAATAAGGTAGGTTTTCTGCATCCTACTAAAGTTGTATTTTTTTAACTGATAGTATACTCCAATGTGTCTTCTTTATTGAACCATATGTGACTTCGGTCGGAAAGCCCTACTTACTGAGCTATGGGTCCACAGAAGTGGGTGGGGGTAATCCAACATGGTTTTAGCCTGTCTTGTAAAAACATTCGCATTTGGTAGAAGAGTACAACAGACGGACAGGATGTGATAAAATGATTAACAGAACATTTAAAATATCATATCATTCTATTTGGTTTAATTTGAACATATGTTGTCAAAAACGTTTTCCTTTGACATTCAGCATTTTTTGATATTTTTGTCCTCAATTTTCAATATTTCTTGGCATCATTGTTAAATAAACTGACCAGTTATCATCAAACTCATGTCAAGGAAGCACCTTGACCAGGACAATCGGATGATGTGACCAGAATTTCACAATGACCTAGTTTTCATGGTTGACTGAACACATAAACTTGCTTGGAGGATGGTTTTCATTCAATTTTATGACCTAGAATTACATGTACCAAACTTTGGTCAAATTACTATTTTAACTGCTAAACTATGCCCCACATCCCCGCCACTAAAGGTGAGGGAATACATATTGGCTTCAGTGCGGATCTCGTTGGGTCTGCATTTGTGTCAGTGTTACATATCAAGTCCTTCTGTGACCTTGGAAACATTTCAAGGTCATCGAAATCTGACCACCTCTTAAGCTTGTCATAATGATATATCCGTGCAAGTATTGTGGAATTGCTCTTATTGTTTCAAAAGATATCGTAGGTTAAGGAAATTGTCACGCCTACTCCGATGCAGAAAATTTAACAGTTTAAGACCTCCCGTGACCTTGAAAATGGGGTCAAATTAAACAAAACCGAAGCTGTTTGGCTTGTCCAAATATAGTCAGGACGCTGAAATTCAAAAGGGGCCTATTTTTCGAGTTTAATGCCCCGACAATTCGAAAGGACGAATTTGGTATATCATGAAAGTTTATCATCCCAACTTTAACGTAGGGTATGATGTGGTCCTGAAAAGTGGATCCAGGATGTAAAATAAGGGGAGATAACTGGGTACCAAAGAAATGCTAAAATGATCGCCTGCATTTCTTCTTATTTTTATGTCATTTGAAGCGGAGTTTAAAACAAACAACATAAGTTTTAGAAGAAGCCTATTACATTGCTAACGACTGATACTTATTAGCTTTCTATCCATTTTGGTTTAAGCCCGTAACATTCAGTGATAGACGTTACATATGAAAATATTCACAAAATGTAAATAAATTGAAGACATAATCGTTTTGTTTTCTTTTGCTAGTATATCCTCCTTTAAATTAGAAGAATTACAGTCTGCTTGATTTCTTGTCATTCGCCTATGTTACTACTTAAATTAACGTAGACTTAACGTAGATAACATTTATACAAAATGTATTCCATTACACCACAGCTACTCAGCAACCTTCACCAACTCCCAGGAAACTCTCATAAATACGGTATTCAGACATTTGTTAAGAAGTACTGTTGACAGAAGTTTGTCGCTATTTTCACCAAGCAGTTTAAGGCTCTCGCAAGCTGCGTTTTATACGTGAAACAGAAAAGAGAGTTGTTATGTGTGAAAAGACTTGACAAATACTGAAGAAACAGTCTTTTTTGCTATTTCTTTCTTCTTGTAGCAACGCTGAACACTTTTGCTGATATGATTTTATACAACGGTTCAGTTTTCTTGCTACGCTTCTCATTACACTAACACACGTCACTTTTAGTCAAAGCAATAAAAAGAGACAAATTGATAAATTGAGAGATGGAAAAGATATTACCCCAAAGGAAATAAAACTACTGATGCTCTGAACAATGTTATTCATAGTGGTGTCAGTCAAGTGACAATCAAACATCATCGTTCTTTTTTTAATATAAATAAATATAAAATTAGGGAATTACTAGTAATTTACATTATAAACCTGCTGTTACATTGAATATTGAAAAAATATCGGTTCATAGAGCATAGAAATTAAAGACTACAGAAAGGTGAGAAAACTAAAAGACACACTGGAATTTAATGTCATGAGGGACAGAAAGGTATCTGTACTGCTAACAAAGTACACATTCTTTTATGAGACTTGCATGGGGTATTTTTCGTTACCAATAAAAACGACAATGCTGAAGTAAAAGTTTCAGTTAAAATCAAGGAACAGCCCAATTGTATCAATAAATTACGATATTTCATTGCATTGACCATTTTGGTCAATTTTTGAAGTCCCTTAAGACGGTGATACATCATACGCTTTGTAGTACAACATCGGAAACATGTAAACTTCTTATTAGTTAATGTTACTGCTAATCAAAATTTTCACTGCCGAAATGCTACACGTTGAGATAATGTATTTTCACAGCCTCCAGCCTCCGGTCAACTACTCGTCGCCGGACTGTAAGTAAAATGTATCATTTTGTGTAACATTTTGAGTGCAGATAATACCATGTAGGAATAATGTGGCAACTATTGTGAATTACCCGTCCCGTTACCATAAACACATCTAAGTAGTTTACGTTGTAATTACTCTTCAAACCATGACGTTTGGTTATTGTTTGAACATAAATATGAATGCCGTTCATTTTTCCGCCTGTCAGTAAGTGCAAATATTCGTTAGTACATTATCTTTTTCAATTTTGATACTTCCATCATTACATTAGTGCCAATCCAACTTAACATATTTACAGATGTCAAAATACTTCATTTACACACTAAATACCAATTACATGTATAAAACTTCATTTTGTTAAAGTACTGAATTAGCTTTTAAGACAAGGGAAAATGCAGAGTTTAAAAGCACTATTTTCAAAAACATATCTGCACGACGAAATGTTTTAAAGTTAAATATTATTTCATTTTATTTATTATTTTCGTTTCAGCGGTAACATATATAATTTGTATCATTTGCTATGAAAAGCTTTTCGAAACTTTTTTACAAATTATAGTAACTATACTCTAATGCAGTAAAACAAATATGATCATGTGCGTATATTACTAATTACTCTAAATTTTTATATATCTTCTGAGTCGTCTTCATTCATTATTCTTTTTAACAAAATTATATTAAGTAACGTATGTAACGATCGAGCTGTAACAGACAAGCGCCAGAGATAATGTGAATGCGTAAGTTGTTGGAAGTCTTCGCAATCCCAGAAGTGGTAGGGCTGGTTTTCTTGTTAAAACTGCACATCACGGGGGAAAATTCAAATTGAAATTCAAATTGAAATGAACGTCTGAGGAAAACGGGATCCATGGTGGTGGTTAGACTCCAAAGAGAAACGTTAAAAAAAAGTACAGAGTATAGTGTCATTATCATTGGATATTTTGCGAGTCAGCTGCCCTATATATCTATGAGCAGTTTGATGAGAATATGAAAGGCAGCGATTTAAAATGAAATTTAGTACCTTCAAACACCAACAATTGGTAGGATGAATTATCTTTGTGTAAATATATGTATACACCGGGTTTCCTAATATTTTGTAAATTATTACAGAAACTGATACTTTGCACACAAATACGTCATTTCATGAATTAATCAGAAAACTTAAGTGCACCTCTAAATGGACAGAGTCATAGCGTTTTCATTTTGAGCAAATTAAGGTTTAAAAGGGGTAGGGGTAAGAAGGGGTAATTAGAACGACGGGATCCTATTTCAGTGACCACATCATACCCTATCATAAAGCCTAAATGTTGTGCTTATCAAATTTGGTAAAAATTTCCTTTCGAATCGCCGGGGCGTTAAAATTGCATTTTTTCGGCTTCAGCGTCCTGACTAATAGTATAATTATCCAAGCAAGCTTGGTCAATTTCCACAGATGCAAGTTTGGTAAAATTTCACCCGTTGATTCTAGAAATATAGTGGGTACAAACTGTCATGCCGACGACGACACAGACGACGACGGGATCAGCACTAAAACTAATACATTTCCCTTTCATCATACAGTTGAATGAAAACCATCTGCCAAGCAAGTATATGTGTTCAGTCAACCATGAAAACTAGGTCATGGTGACATTCTGGTAGCATCATCCGTTTGTCCAGGTCAAGGTGCTTCCTTGACATGCGTTTGATGATTACTGGTCAGTCCATTTAGCAGTGACGCCAAGAAATGTTGAAAATAGAGGACATAAATATAAAAAATGTTGGATGTCAAAGGAAGTCTTTTTTGACATCATATGTTAAAATTAAACCAAATAAAATGATATGGGATCACATTTTAGGATGTTCTGTTAATCATTTTATTAAATTTGAAACAATAAGAGCAATTCCACAATACTTGCATGGACATATCATTATGACAAGAGTAGGATGTGGTCAGATTTCGATGACCTTGACCTTGTTTAGTTGGCAACTAAAATGACCTACTTTCAATTTCAATAAGTTGAATAAAATGGTAAAAATACAATGTATAGGGGTGGAGCCAGAGTCACTATCCAATCTATGTTTATATAGCATTACTAGACGGGAAACCAGACCAGGAAATTGTATTTTGAGGAGTGAATTGTTATTTTAAAAAAAAACTTGATTTCTATCATTTTTGCCAGGTATATGACCCAATTAATGCACGTCGACCCACATTTTATTACCAAACGCTAAGGCTTTACCGCTTTTTATAATGAGTTGAGTCTAGACGTTTTTACCACTCATAGGACTATGGATACTTTAACAATGATGCCAAGAAATATTGAAAATTGAGGACAAAAATATAAAAAAATGCTGAACGTCAAAGGAAAACTTTTTTGGCAACATATGTTCAAATAAACCAAATAAAATGATAGGAAATAATATCTTAAATGTTCTGTTAATCATTTTATCAAATCCTGCCCGTCTGTTGTACTCTTCTACCCAATGAGAATGTTTTTACAAAACAGGCTAAAACCATGTTGGATTACCCCTCCCACTTCTGTGGACCCATAGCTCAGTAAGTAGGGCTTTCCGACCAAAGTCGCATATGGTTCGATAAAGTAGACACATTGGAGTATACCATCAGTTAAAAAAATAAAACTTTGGTAGGATGCAGAAAACCCACCTTATTGATACCCTCCCCCCCTTTTCTCTGATGATAAATATGAAAATGCCAACTAATGTTGGCGTTTTCATATTTATAAGCAGAGAAAAAATCATACTCAGCTAAACTCAGCAAGAAAACAACTGTACTTCTCAGTAATTTGCTGTTAATTAGCAGGTAAAATTTCATGCTCAGCTGAGTTGAGCATGAAAAAAAAGTTTTATAATCTTGGGTCCAGGCTCTTGAGCCTCGTTGTGAGAAAATCTGAAAATCATATCTGTTACTTTCAGTATGATTATTACACTGCTTAGAAAGAAGACTGATCATTATGTTCTTGAAGGGGGTTGGTGAGAGAACTCCAGCTGTTGTTCTGAACCATTCTCCCGTTTTCCCGTGCTGTCGTTCATCTAGACTGCACTTGTAGCCTTGTCATAGATATGCTCAGTGGCGCGAGCTAGATTCGCATTGATATTGTACCTCGGCCTGGTGGCACTAAAGGCCGCATGCCATACCCTGTCTGTCAAAGGCTTTTGTGGCATTGATATTGTACCTCAGCCTGGTGGCACTAGAGGCTGCATGCCATACCCTGTCAAAGGCTTTTTTGAAATCTAGAAAGACATGGAAGAGATTTTGATGTTGTTGAAGGCACTTTTCAAATAGGATTCTGAGGTTGAAGATCGGCTCTGTGGTGCTTCTTCCGGCCCTGAACCCAGTCTGTTTTTCGGTAACTACATGTATCTCTTCAGCTTTGAGTTTAAGACTGTTGAAGATGACTTTCAGCACGACTTTGCTCGGATGGCTGATGAGGTTGAAGGGTCTGTAGTTCTGGCACAGCTGAAAACTGTCCTTTATAAGAAGTTTAACAACCAGAGGGTAGGCCATTCTCCTCTTCTCCAGATCTTGTTAAAGAAAGATCTTTATCAAAACATCAGTCATATTCTCACCGCGCGCTTGAACAAGTTCTGTTGGTACATCATTCACTCCGACAGACTACCCCCTTTTTCAGTAGTGTAACTGCAATCCACACGAAGGACAAAGCATACATAAGTTTGAAGACAAGTTTAAACAGGGATGGACTTCGATAGCACAGCCGAGAACAGGATCATATGGAAAGAGCTTGTTGCTAAGTTATCTGTAATGCCCAAACAAGTTTGCAAGGTTATGGACTAGAATAGACTAGACTAGATACTAGTACATGTACCATATCGGCATCTGAGGCCACTATTATGGAGCATATTGCTCAACTTTCCATATACCGTTTTCCTTCAGTTATTAGATGCAGATTTCCCTCGTCAAAACAAGCCGAAAAATCTATATCTGTCTTGTAAGATGGATCTAGATTTTTGGGATTGTTTTGGAAGGGAATTTCATTAGCAGAATTTCATTAGCTTGATTTAGATAGTTGCGTGCCATTCTAGGGAGGGAAACCCCCGTTTTATTACTGAATAGATCTATACGTTATACACGATTGTTAAGTTAGTTCCTTTTTCCCTTTTCCTTTTTCCTTATTCCTTATTCCTTTTTCCTTTTTCCTTTTTCCTTATTCCTTTTTCCTTATTCCTTTTTCCTTTTTCCTTATTCGATTTTAAGACTCATAGAACTTTGCGGACCTGTGCAATAGAAGATTCGCATAAAGCACATTCATGATCATTTTTACTTCTAAGAATAATGGTATAGATTTCCAAAGCTCAACGCTACAAACTGCGAATAAGGAAAAAGGAAATGAACGAACAATTCCTTTTTCCTTATTCGATTTTAAGACTCATAGAACTTTGCGGACCTGTGCAATAGAAGATTCGCATATAGCACATTCATGATCATTTTTAATTCTAAGAATAATGGTATAGATTTCCCAAGCTCAACGGTTCTAACTGCGAATAAGGAAAAAGGAAATGAACGAAAAATTCCTTTTTCCTTATTCGATTTTCAAACTCATTGAACTTTGCGGACCTGTGCAATAGAAGATTCGCATAAAGCACATTCATGATCATTTTTACTTCTAAGAATAATGGTATAGATTTCCAAAGCTCAACGCTACAAACTGCGAATAAGGAAAAAGAAAATGAACGAACAATTCCTTTTTCCTTATTCGATTTTAAGACTCATAGAACTTTGCGGACCTGTGCAATAGAAGATTCGCATATAGCACATTCATGATCATTTTTACTTCTAAGAATAATGGTATAGATTTCCAAAGCTCAACGCTACAAACTGCAAATAAGGAAAAAGGAAATGAACGAACAATTCTTTTTTCCTTATTCGATTTTCAGCCTCATAGAACTTTGCGGATCTGTGCAATAGAAGATTCGCATATAGCACATTCATGATCATTTTTACTTCTAAGAATAATGGTATAGATTTCCAAAGCTCAACGCTACTAACTGCGAATTAGGAAAAAGGAAATGAACGAACAATTCCTTTTTCCTTATTCGATTTCCAGTCTCATAGAACTTTGCGGGTCTGTGCAACAGAAGATTCGCATATAGCACATTCATGATCATTTTTACTTCTAAGAATAATGGTATAGATTTCCAAAGCTCAACGCTACAAACTGCGAATAAGGAAAAAGGAAATGAACGAACAATTCCTTTTTCCTTATTCGAATTTCAGTCTCATAGAACTTTGCGGATCTGTGCAATAGAAGATTCGCATATAGCACATTCATGATCATTTTTACTTCTAAGAATAATGGCACAGATTTCCAAAGCTCAACGCTACAAACTGCGAATCAGGAAAAAGGAAATGAACGAACAATTCCTTTTTCCTTATTCGATTTTCAAACTCATAGAACTTTGCAGATCTTTGCAATAGAAGATTCGCATATAGCACATTCATGATCATTTTTACTTCTTAGAATAATTGTACAGACTTCCAAATCTCAACGGTACAAACTGCGAATAAGGAAAAAGGAACTAACTTAACAATCGTACGATATACTGTTTTAGCAATCTTCCTCCTGCTGGTACATGTAACATGGTTAAAAACTAAAACAAAACAAAACCAGTTAGCATGAAGTTCAATTAACTTGCAGTTTTTCTCCAAACAGCACATATTATGCCTGTGCTTGGCAAGTTAATTTTATTTACTAATTTAAAAGTTTTAAAGTCAGGTAAAACTAAGTGGGTCAGGAATGGTTTCTAATGTTTTTGGGAAATTCGTTCTCTTGAAAGGTGTCACCATAATTATTGACGACGTAAAACGTCTTAAACAATTGTTATGATTTAACACAATATACAGAAGACGATAAAGATAAAGAAGCTTCATTTGACGTCACATATTAGAAACAGACAACACAAGCTCTGTTGAACATTTATACCGACCTGATGACTTAACTTTTTTTTCCTAACACTACCCTTCATAGACGAGCGTAAGCCAAGGGAGCTCTTAATACGATTTTTACGCCTTCAGTGGTTTGGCGCGGCCGGGATTCGAACTCCCGTTCTCGAAGCGGACGCTCTACCACTGACCTACTGGGGCCGGTGTGGGGTCATGGTGCTTCTATTTCATAGGCAGCACGAAAAAACTGGCGAGTCTTTGACATATCAAGATAAATAGTTATTTGCTTCCACCCTGGATAGTTTTCTTTTATGGCTTTATCATCACTGTCCGGTAGGAAATGGAAGAATATGGTGTAGAAAGTGATGCATAGTCTATGAACCACTTTCTACACCATATTATTCCCTTTCTTACCGGACAGTGATGATGTCTATGCACCACTTTCTACACCATATTCTTCCATTTCTTACCGAACTGTGATGGTGTTTATGCACCACTTTCTACACCATATTCTTCCATTTCTTACCGGACAGTGATGGTGCCATAAGCAATCTTACTTTGGGCAGGGATCAATTTATTATCAATTTAATTTTGTTCGACGTCCATGGTAATCCTCGCCATTTTAGTGATCCAAATTTTGTGACACACTCATTACCCAAAGGATGAATCTCTAGGAGGCGACCAATATGTCCTTAGAATCGACTGAAACTGTAAATATGAATAAAGTTTTGTTCAGTGAGCTGTATATGTCACGATTATTGTGTGAAAAATGTGTCGGTTGAGCCGCGTCTTAGAAAAGGGGATCTAATGATAAATGCGAACAGCAAATACATGTAATTCTACTTCAGTATCCGTGTAGCATATCTGCTTGCCTTTCTGGAGAGAGACATTTCACGAATACCATACTTTTACTATAAGCGATATACCACAGGGTATAATCGATTCCGCTAATTTTCGCTTCCTGCAGAGACGGTACATCATATTTGGCTTCCGTCGAGACTGTCCGCGATCTCTTGCTTCCTGTCGAGACTTCTGTACATGATAAATGGCTTCCTGCAGAGACTGTCTGCGTGATTCTGCTTCCTGCCGAGGCTCTCGGCAGGAAGCAGAGTCAGGCGGACAGTCTCGGCAGGAAGCCATTTTTCGAGGACAGTAGTCTCTGCAGGAAGCAAGAGTTCGCGGATAGTGTCGGCGGAAGCCAAATATGACGGACAGTCTCTGCAGGAAGCGAAAATTGGCGGAATCGATTATACTCTGTGTATATCCTTTATTGATAAACTGTCAAACTCGGCTTTATCCAAAATTCTTTACTTCCGAAAGCTGAACATTTATTTGTGTCTTTCCGTTATACTTCTTTATATATGAGTTTCATGTTCCAATATAACTAAATTTATTATCTGAAATAGACCTCATTTCTAGAATTTCGTCTTCATACTGGGCCGGAAAAACCAAATTACTAGAACATCTATCTTTCTTATTGGCAGTTTTCGTCTAGCTGTAAGCGTCAGTTTATCTATTGGATCCTCCGTGCATTAAAATGTGCATGCTTGTCCTAAACCAGCAATTCATCGAAGCCGAAAGTGCACGTACGTTCAAAAACTGAAATAAACCAACAACAGAATACAGAATATTTTCCATGAATCATGGCCTCGGACTGCGAGAATGATAGCTCTTAGCACTGGTCTGTTATTTCCGTCAGCGCCGTCAGCTCAATTCTTCCACCATTTATTCAACTCGTCTATTCAGTATCTTAGGCAGTCGGTGCAGGTTAAAATGTAGCGTCATACGAAAAAAAAATGTACCAGAATTTTAAGCTCAGTTTCTTTTAAGCCTTATCATATCTCTTAGATAATATTTACATCAGATTTGGTAATAAGTTATACAGACAAATTGTTGGTATTCCGATGGGTACAAATTGTGCTCCTCTTGTGGCCGATTTGTTTTTATTTTGTTATGAAAGAGATTTCATGACTTCTCTTTCTGTTGATAATCAAGCTGATATCATTGAGGCATTTAACTCAACCTCTAGATATTTAGACGATCTTCTGAATATTGATACTCCTTATTTTGAAAGCATGGTTAACCAAATTTACCCACCTGAACTTAAATTGAATAAAGCTAATACTTCAGATACCGAGGCCCCCTTTTTGGATTTACATCTATCTATTTCTAACGGTTTTGTATCTTCTAAAATTTATGATAAACGTGATGACTTTGACTTTGATATAGTTAATTTTCCATTTTTGGATGGTGACGTTCCACGTCGTCCCTCTTATGGAGTGTATATTTCTCAACTTATAAGATTTGCTAGAGTGTGTAGTCATGTAGATGACTTTAATGCTCGTAATAAATTAATGTTTAACTGCTAAACTTCTTCAACAGGGCTATCGGTATCATAAGCTTAGAAAGGCTTTTTCTAAATTCTATCGCAGACACCATGAATTGGTTTCAAAATTTGATGTCGGATTAAAATTTCTTTTACACCAAGGCCTATCGGAACCAGAATTTTATGGTGACTTAGTATACAAATTCAAAAAGATTAAGGGTAGGACTGATTTTTCTGATCAATTCCGAAAAATAATAATACGTCACAAACGTATTGGCTATAATTTAAATGTTATGCGACAGTCTGCATGCTTAGTGATTAACCCAATCACGGTTGATAGCTTTGCTGCACTCTTTAATTGCACACCGGGGGATCGGTCGTCAGACTCTATGATGGCCCCGACCTAAAGCTATATATTTTAGTTGGTTGGGACCGGAGCCTTTTTGTCTGTTGCTTGGTCCACCGGGGCTCAACTGGTGACCTTCTTTTGCTTCAGATTTCCAGTGGGGTTGTTTGGCAGGACAGGGATCTCCACCTGTCAGACGGCCCGTTGTATCTGTTGAGTCCTCGTCTTTGCTTCTTCATGGTGTTGAAATTTGATTTATGTGTTTACCGTGATGATTCATTGACGAGTTAGAGGGTTATCATGCGAACCGAACAACCAACTAAATGTTTTGTACCACTTCAGAAACTGAGGGTGAGGTTGGGCCTGTAAAATCGATTTAAGCCCCCCAGTAATTCATTACTGACCGTTCCAAGGCGGTAGTTCTGTTGTGGTTCTTTGTTGCCTGTTTTTGGTGTCAGAGTTTCTGTGATGTTTTACCTTATGTATGTTATTATTATTTTTGGTTCGGTTTGGGTTGCTGAGTGGCCACCTTTTGGGAACAAGCTGCTCACTCGGTTGGCCATATGTTCTCTGTATCTTGATTATTTGTAATCTTAGTTGTTTCCAACTATGGTTTGAGGGCTGGATTTGGATTTTGATTGTTTCAGTTCCTGGTCTTTGCATACTTTTTACTTTTCTTTATCAAAATACTTTTATTAGTGTATAAATTCACAATGGGTAGGTGGCAATCGAAAACGTTCTTAACAATCGATTAACGCGGATCAAAAACCGTTAGAAACAGCGTTTTCGATTGCGAATTGTCGACAATTTGCAATCAAAAACGCTGTTTCTAACGATTTTTGATCTGCGTTCGCGACAATTCGCAATCGAAAACGCTGTTTCTAACGATTTTTGATCCGCGTTCGTCGATTGCACGAGCGTTTTCGATTGCCGCCTACCCGGTGTGAATTTGCTATCAGCTGTTTAAACTGGAAACTGATAGCAGTTTAATTGATTGATTGATTGATTGATTGATTGATTGATTGTGTTTGGGTTTAACGGCCCTTTGAGACAGTATTTCAGTCTATATCGGGCCGTCTCCCAGAGAGGGAGAAAGAGGAGAAGTGATAGACGAGAGGAAAGAATGTCCATACAACCCCCACCCGCACCTACTGCACCTACTGCAAGCACAGGAGGCCCTTGCCCTACAATGTTCCAAATAAGTAGGACGCCCCGGCACTGGAAGTTACACACAGCACCATCGCACCACCCGACCACCCCTGATAGCAGTTTGAGCATTTTATCAGAGTTATGCCACTTGACTGATGTAAGTGCAGTGGCGGGGCATGGTGCAAGGCCTGCAGCGCTTTTTCTGTGTGATCAAGAAATAGCTCGCAGTTACGCCATATGCGGACTGATAATGTCCAGTTTTACCTGAACATTTACAATTTACTCAGGCACACACTGTTCTCCCAAACATTAAGCCGATCGTGCGTAGCGCAGTCGGTAGCGCGTCTGACTCAAGAATCGGAGGACCCGGGCTCGATACCCTGTCCG
The DNA here is from genome assembly GCA_963989385.1 of Ctena decussata. NCBI lineage: Eukaryota > Metazoa > Mollusca > Bivalvia > Lucinida > Lucinidae > Ctena > Ctena decussata. Next base: position 17,271,416 of record OZ022505.1, on the reverse strand, counting down.
GCCACTTACTTTCGTTTCTCCTTCTGCTGATTCAACAAGGGCAGTTGTCAGTTACTGGCGCAGGTATGTACACTTAGTACTGGTTAACCGCTAAGGCGGTCTAAGCCTGCCCAGGAATAGTATTGTTAGGTCAACTAACCGTCCCGACATGACCATAGATGTTTACCGTAGACGTAAAACAACATAACAACCCCAAAATCAATCTCATCTAATAGCATGATGCACATAAGGGCACGCTGATCAGGCCCCGAGGTTATAAAACTTTTTTCCTGATCAACTCAGCTGAGCATGAAATTTTACCTGCTAATATATAACAAACTACTGATAAGTACAGTTGTTTTCTTGCTCAATTGAGCTGAGTATGAAATTTTCTCTGCTTATGAATATGAAAATGCCAACATTAGTTGGCATTTTTATATTTATCAGCAGAGAAAATTTCATGCTCAGCTGAGTTGAGCACGCTTAAAGTTTTATAACCTCGGGGCCTGTGCATGAACCATTCACATACATGTATATGTTTCTTTGAAAGTGGCCAAAGTACCCAAATCATAAGTCCAAACTCATTTTTCTTATGATTGTTATATGTACATTTGTATTTGTTTTTTTTTCTTTTTTCAGCCGCGGCTCGTTTTCTAACAACCAAAATCTGACGTACCAGCATACAATTTCCTTCAATTTACAAACTATGCTTCTTTGCAATTACGCTTTTGTTGCTTAACTTATTAACAGCTAAAAAAAGAACAAAACTAATTCACTTAAAATCAAATTAAGTTGCCATTTTGCCGTCTAAACAACGCACATGTTGGCTGTTTTGTCACAGCCTAATTCTATGTAGGGTTTAAATTTTAAAGTCATACGAGACTAGCTGTAAAAGCTTAGCATTAGTTGACCTTTTCCACTTGGATAAGGGCGCGTTTACACGAGCAAAGTTTCTATGTCACAGAAACTTTAACAAAGAAAGTATGACAAACATTTTGCGTTTACACGGAGCAAATTATTTGTTGAAGAAAATGTGCCATAGAATCTTTGTCACATAAACTTTGGCAATGAAATATTTGCTGCAGTGTTCACACGACCAAATATTATTCGTCAAAGTTACCTGCAGCGATGAAACAAATCTTTGTCACATTTTCAACGCTTGTAGCAATGTTCTTTGTTACATAATCTTTAGCAAAGTTCTCCGTTTACACGGACAAATTTAATTTATCGAAGTAACTTTACCACATATATTTGTCAAAGAAACATTGTCATATTTTGGCATTTACACGAGCAATTTTTCTGTGACAAACCTACTTTGTCATAGAAACCGTTTGGTCGTGTAAACGCGCCCTAAGACACTGCATTGGTGGGAGCAATGAAATCATTTTTAAACCTGATTAGTCGTTGACTCCTTGTACATTACTCGGCCATATGCTGGGAAAGTGCTGACCTCTAGGCTTTTCGCTTGTTTTGTTTTGCTTTGTATGCCATCTTTATTGTTGTTCTTTCCCATTTGGTGTTTAGAATAGGATGTGAAATCCGACTGTGTTGTATCCGGATTATTGCCTTCACATATTCTTTCTAAGCTTCCTTATTGTCGTCATTTATGCCTCTGGGGCCGTATTCATAAAACCACTTAAGTCGTTGCTATGCTGTTGCTAAGGCTAAATTTCTTTGATGGAGATTCCCTACAACTATGACATTTGCTCTGGAGGAACAGTCTTACAAAGACTGTTCCTCCAGACCAAATTTCATAGTTGTAGGGAATCTCCTTTTTAGATATTTAGCCTTAGCAACCGCATAGCAACGACTTAAGTGGCTTTATGAATACGGCCCCTGGTCCTTTCTATTTGAGCCACGACAAGACAAAACCAACAAAGTGGCATATGCGCCAAGCGAGGACTCAGAATAGACTCGGCTTCCTCCCAGGCAAATAGGAGTCTTCGCTGCCCGCCTGGAGGTAGCTTACACCCTTAGCTACCCTTAAGTGCACAGCGAACACTCTGATCAGACTGGGCGGATGCCCAGGCTGATCTGAGTCTTCGCTAGGTGCACATGCCACTTTGTTGGTTTTGTCGTGTCGGGCTCATTTAGGGTTCTTGCTTGTTTTATTGTCCCCCGCCTGTTTGAAGAAAAGCGGAGGGACACAGTTTTCGGCATTCCGTCCTTCTGTCTTTCCGTCCCCCTAAAGTAGTAGGAACCTTGTGTGCGCAACTCCTCCTACAGTTTTATGCCGATTCTTTCGAAACTTTACAGTTGTTTTTGTCATGGTCTGAAGATATGCATGTGGTTTGGATATAATCCTGAGATTATTTTTTGTCACTTTTTTCACAAGTTGAACTTAGTCATTTTTAGGCGTTTTTACTATCAAAGTGACTAGATAGTGGGTACCTTGTGTGCGCAACTCCTCCAACAGTTTCATGCCGATGCCTTTGAAACTTCACAGGTGTTTTGGTCATGGTCTGAAGATATGCATGTTTTTTTTGGGATATAATCCTCAAGTTATTTTTGTCACTTTTTCCACAAGTTGAACTTAGTCATTTTTAAGCGTTTTACTATCAAAGTGAATAGATAGCGGGTACCTTGTGTGTGCAACTCATCCTACAGTTTTATGCCGATTCCTTTGAAACTTCACAGGTGTTTTGATCATGGTCTGAAGATATGCATGTGATTTGGATATAATCCTCACATTATTTTTTTTATTACTTTTTTCATATTTTTAACTTAGCCGCTTTTCCAGCTCAAACACTAAGTGTATATACAGTGGAGACCTAGTTTCCAAGGCGGGGGACATAAATTCGTCGAATTTTCTTGTTTTCCAGATTATTAGCTTCTTCCTTTCGCTTTATTTCGCGTTTGCATTATATTTCATTCTCGTAACAAAGGGCGTTCTGCCAGCCAACGGTTTACGACTAAGGGAAGGCGCCTTGTCACATTCCTGTTCACCCAAGAGCAAATTTCATCGGAATTCTGTTTGTATGGACATGATGTAAACGTCATTTAATTCCATCGGAATTCTGTTTATATGGACATGATGTAAACGTCATTTAAGTGCTTCTCGAGCTCATTTTTCAGCTAAATTTTCGAGCTGTGAAGATAACGTGCAGTTTAGCGTCTCTCTCTCTCTCTCAAATATCTCAAATAAGCAATGTAACGTGAGCGTAAAAGCGTGCGTTCAGTAGGTTTCATACTGACTTTTATTTCCTAAGGCTTCATAGAGAACTGCAACACAGAAAATGCAAAATGTATCTTCAAACAGTTATAGTAGAGAAATATGACCTTCTCTGAATAGGACATACGTTTTACTCAGACTACGGAAATTACAGAACAACCGTGACGTTTCACTGAATTACGCATGTAAGTTTTGTGACGAACATTGCACTGCAGAATACAGAAAACATGATAAACATATGGTATTCAATTTTCATGTGTATTTGTATATCTAAATTTCAGTGTTAAAATTTGACATTACTTAGCCCACTGGGCACCAACGTTGAATCAAAAAATTGAATCTAGATTGATTCGACGTTGTGTGCCTGCTGGGTAACACATTACAGTACACGCTCTGTGCAAATCTATATTTTGGTTTTCTATGCAGAAATTGTATCGGAAAGCGGTAGAAAATCGAGTATAGCATTTCGCGATTTAGACGAGATAGCGGCTATTGGAATCCCCTCCACATTGCGTTGTGCGAAGAATATTTCGCGAAAACCAAAGTCCGAGCCTTCTCTGACCGTTCACATTTATGCTGTGTGAAAAAAAAAATAAAGCTTAAAATATAAAGGCAGCCTACCTTTGTAACCCGAACCTTTTCTGATTAACAAAAAGCCCGGCTTTTGTTAGTCAGAAAAGGCTCGGGTTACATGTACCAAGGTAGGCTGCATTTATACATGTACATGTATTATACGGTAATCAGAGGAATACATGACACACGTTCGAATCTTAGAATCTACGGACCTATAAATAATTATTTCAGACTATTTTCATACTACTACACTGAAATCATTAAGCTTGTTTTACAATATATTGATTTCCTATCATTTTAATGATCATTAGCGATATTAAGATAAAAGATTTATGTTTAGTCGTTAAAATATGTGCTAAGAACACGAAAATATTTTCAGTCTGGCACTTAGAGATTTTTTTTTTATAGTTTCCTAAGTCGTAGAAAACTACTTGTATACAACAAACAAAACAACAAAAAAAAAAAAAAAAAAAAAAAAAAAAAAGAAGAAGGAGAGATAAAGAAGAAGAAGCCAAATGTCTGCATGTCCTGTCGTAAGCTTTGACACCTACAATTTTTTGAGCGGGAAGTAACTGGCTGGTTGTTGTTCAATGTTCAACGGCCGTTTGAGGTAGTATTTCAGTCTATATCAAGAAGGACGGAGAAAAACAGAAGACAGGATAGACAAGAGCGCTGTAAACAATCCCGCAGACTTTAAGGTAAAAGACCTTGCAACTGACTGCCTGGCCCTTTACCATACAAAGTATGGGATAGTACCGTTACCTTTTAAGATGGAAAATGACTGTTATGTTTAAAGACTTTGATTTAATACCATATTTAATTTTTCATTGATTAATCAAACACGGAAGTTAAAGCACGGTTTTTATACAATGCAGTCAGTTTTCTAATTAAAACCTACGGTACTATCCCGTAAATTTTACCGTAAAGGTCATGGCAGCCAGTTGCAAAGTCTTTCACCGTAAACTCTAAGGGATTTTATTACAGTGAATAATTTGAACAGAATCTAAGTCTTGCATCATTTTGACGTTTTCTAGCATATCGTATCTGATAGGATATTGTGGACACACATAGAAGCAATCGTATACCCGTTATTTTTTTCTTAATAATTCTGGCTTTATCTTACGTCATGATGGGTCTTTCACAATTCAGACTGAATTACCTCGAGCCAATTTACAATCGATATACGACTCAGAACAGTGCTAAACGCATAGAAATAAAAGGCCATCGGCCAAGTGTCACCCGACGTTTGAAATGTGTCACAAACTTCAGCCCTTTATTCTGTTTCAGAGTAAATGTATGGCCAAAAACAGAAAATATATATATTACAGAACCTGGTAAGCAAATGATAACTGAACCTAAGCAAAGACATATACCCAATTACTGGGCCTCTTTATAAAATACCCAAATTGAGAACAGGGCATATATGTGTAAAATCAGGTTACTGAAACTATAGGCCCTTACAAAATGACCAAAACATCAAGACTGTATACCCAGTAACAAAATAACAAGAGCCATAATCTTGCATGAACAATGCATTTATGAAAATTCAGCCCATTAATATGAATAGTTCTGGAGTTATCCCTTTACCTTTAAGGCAATGTCTATTATCTATGAAAGAGGAATAACTCTGTCACTTATAATTTAGGACATTTTGACAATAATCAGAATAATCAATCTACCAAATGCTAATAGCATACCAAATTTCAGCTCTCTCCGTCAAACGGTTCAAAAGTTGGAAAAATGCCAAAAAACGACAAAGGGCCATAACTTTGTAAAAAATAGGACAATTGAAATTCCAAAATCACATGCACATCTTCAGATCATGATGAAAGAGTCTGCACAATTTCAAGTCAATCTGATACAAGATGTTGCAGGAGTTGCGGGGACAAGGTCTAAGTCAGCAAGGGCCGTAACTCCATTAAAAATGGCCGAAACAAAAATCGAAAACCACATGCACATCTTCATATCATAAGAATATAATCTGTAAAATTTCAAATCAATCCGATGAAAGACGTAGGAGGAGTTGCGGGGACAAGATTTCGGACGGACGGACTCAGCAAGGGCTGTAACTCCATCAAAAATGGCCGAAACAAAAATCGAAAACCACATGCGCATCTTCATATCATAAGAATACAATCTGTAAAATTTCAATTCAATCCGATGAAAGACGTAGGAGGAGTTGCGGGGACAAGATTTCGGACGGACGGACGGACGGAAGGACGGACGGACGCACACACGGACGGACGAGGGTCATTTCTATAGTCCCCCCCGCCTACGTCGGGTGACAAAAAACAGCAAGGATACAGACTCGCCTGCGCATTCACGTAGTCTAGTCGGAGTACTTGCTATTTGAGCATAGATGATGCATGTATTTTTACAGCAAAACTACATGCACGGGTGCATACATAGACAAGCCGCTTTGAGTCCTGCTGTTCGCAATTTGCGACTCGTGCTGAAATAACTTCAAGCAATTCGACAAGAATCTACGGAGCCAGCCAATTTTCTGAAATCGTTCCTTGGTATCAAACGATATCACATTTGTAAATACGCTTCTATATTCAATATGGCATTCTACTAAATCAAACGCTTAAACAATGACATACAGAATCCCGACCTTAAACTATCCATTTTTTCAACTGTCCAAAAGACTGCATATATTGGGACAGCTTCGAATTTAGAAAAATCATTTACATTTCAAGAGGCGTTATATTAATTCCCTACAACTATGAAAATTGCTCTGGAGGAACAGTCTTTGTAAGACTGTTCCTCCAGACCAAATTTCATAGTTGTAGGGAATCTCCTTTATAGATATATAGCCTTAGCAACCGCATAGTAACGACTTAAGTGGCTATATGAATACAACCCCAGAATAGCCAACAGCGCATACGGTGATCAGACAGCGCCTTTTCCTTTATGATCACTCTGATCAACCCGTGTCTGCACTGTTTTTATTGATATATTTCTGTCCCAATAGTTATATTAAACGGTATGCAGATGGATATTAAGGAAATATGGGCTTATCTAGAGATTTGTATGAGTTCACAAAAAGAGATGGACTCATATTCTAAGACTGCATCCGAATGACGGACATCTCTCATTATAAATGTATTTGAATTCTCATGGAGACTTGGTAGGAGCTAAACCATGAAAAAAGAGGTCCTACAGCATGTCATGTCCAGCGACGATGCAGGTCAGCCATTGCAACCGTACAGTGTGACCTGAGTCGTCGCTCTTTGCTATGATTTCCCATGTTCCATAGATTGTTGAAGCGAGCATTGTTAGTTATTCATGCTAGTATTGCATCCTTATGAAGGATTTTTTTAATCACTAGTCCTCGTTTCAGATGTCTACGAGACTGGGTCAGAAGTTCTTCCCTTTAGTTATTCTGACCAGACGCCCCGGAGTGCGAAGGTATAACAGTCGCTTTCTGGTATCGAACCTGCCCACTGGGCATATATAACGTTGAATCAACATTGATTTTTTTTTGGTTCAGCGTCATAACGTTGAATGAATGTTGATTCAATGTTGATTCAACATTGTATGCCTGCTAGGTTTAAATGGCACACAATCATAATACGTTTTGTACTTCGCCCTCAGACACCGTGCAGTAACGACGAACGCCTTGTGCCAACGTCCAGGCACCAGTGCTCATACGAAAAGATAAAGGTCACCTTTCGAATTCAGAAAATGATGCATTTTCTAGCAATGGCATACAGGGTATACAGAGCCAGCATGCCTATGATCCTGGCACTAAACAGCCTTTACCTGTCACAATATGGCAAGTCCGGTATCGGTCAATGTCTAAAATCCACAGGTTATCAATGGTAAAAATGATATTTTATCATGAGGTTTCGCTGCAAGCTTTTCACAAGAGTTTCGTCATTGTAAATGAGCATGGCTAGACGGCTTTAAACAAATAAAACATATGAGCCGCGACACGACAAAACCAACAATGTGGTTGTGTGCCCAGTGCAGACTCAGATCAGCCTGGGCATTCGCCGAGTGTGATCAGACTTTTTGCTAAGCGCTAAAAGGGTAGCTGAGGGCCTAAGCTACCTCCATGCGGACAGCGAAGACTCTGATCAGACTGGGCGGATGCCCAGGCTGATCTGAGTCTGCGCTGGGCGCACAACCACAGTGTTGGTTTTGTCGTGACGCGGCTCATATATGAGCCACGACACGAGAAAACCAACAAAGGGGTTGTGCGCCCAGCGCAGACTCGGATCAGCCTGGGCATCCGCCCAGTCTGATCAGAGTCTTCGCTGTCCGCATGGAGGTAGCTTAGACCCTAGCTTAGACCCTAAGCTACCGTTTAAGCACTTAAAGAAGGGTCTGATCAAACTGGGCGGATGCCCATGCTGATCTGAGTCTGCACTAGACGCACAACCACTTTGTTGGTTATTATGAAGTTCACACAGAAAAAAGAGTTGAAACAGCATTTGAGTAATCGTAGTTGGCAACCAGAATGACCTAACTTCGTATAAGATTCATATTCAGTCGTTAGAATTGTCCATCTAGCTATTAGGGCTGTCTCTGTCAAAACGTAGTTCACACATTTTCCTTCAAACTCAGACCGCAAGGTATATGCCTAGACTCTTCTTTTCATACGGAAAAGCAGTCAAGCTGACCCGATCCTTCCCTGCTTTCACATTCCGTAAAATAACAATTGAGCCGCGACACGAGAAAACCAACAAAGTGGTGATGCACCCAGCGCAGACTCTGATCAGCCTGGGCATCTGCCAAGTTTGATCAGACTCTTCGTTAAGAGCTCAAAGGGTAGCTAAGGGTCTAAGCTACCTCCATGCGGACAGCGAAGACTCTGATCAGACTGGGCGGATGCCCAGGCTGATCTGAGTCTGCGCTGGGCGCACAAGCACTGTGTTGGTTTTCTCGTGTCGCGGCTCATAAAGTTTATTCCAGAAGTGTGTCTTCGTTCAATGTTGGAATAAAAATGACAACCAATGAAAGTATCATCGTTCATTATATTGACATTTTCGTCTACCTCTAACGACCAATTTGCTTTATTTGTCTGTCTCCAGGATCAGTTGGCACATCTACTGCTTTTATATGCCACCACAACAATGTTCGAGACGGGCCCAATGATACCAGGTTGGCCAGAGGTTATACTTAGCAGTGTTAATACTATAAATCCGAGACCTCTCAAAGTTTCACCCAAGATTTCTTGATGACCATTGTTACGAGAATTGATGCCACAACGTTTGCACCCAGGTAATTTGTTTTGCTCTGGGGTTATGCGGAAATGGGTTAAGCACCTAGCAGCACCACGTTTAAATTTGATTTGCTCTGAGGTTATGCGGAAATGGGTTAAGCACCTAGCAGCACCACGTTTGAATAAAATGCAAATGCCGAATCATCCTAAAAGACCAGATGCGTATAGTGACGTAAATCAATAGAATCTGCGTTTCATCTGTTCTCCAGCCGTTCTGGTTATCGTACTTCATTATGTTGAAGAATTGAGTAAGGGTGTATTTGAGTAAGGGTGTCCGGAATTTATAGTTTTTGGTTCATCGAAAACTGACAATATGATCCTACGTGTTTATGGTCGTTTGAAACTGGCAGTGCATAGTTGCTTGGTCTCATTGGCCCCTCTCTGCGTAATGTTTCAACACCAAGTTTGTATAGTTAAGAGTACCTTGTAGTACCCTGTAGTTTTTGAGACTGTCTCTAAGCAAAGTATTGTGGTGATGGACCCTCCATTTGAAACATAACTTTTGACAAGAGTTTCTGTCTCGCCTGCGACTAGCAGAATAACTTTTCCGGCGTCGGCGTCGTCGGTCGCGTAACTTTGTCGAGGTTACTGATTTCGCTCTTTTTTGTGACAATGTGCAGTCAGGTGAAACACCGCATTTCGCAGAATTCTTGTTAAGACTAGGGCAAAGTCGGGTAAATTCGGACAGCAGGTAAATTCGGACATTGACATTGTTTCCTTTATATGTCAGTTGTTTGGAAATAAAACAAAATTAATTGGGCAAATAGTGAAAATCCTGATGAGACGGCTCAATATGAGCCGTCTCATTTGGATTTTCACTGTTTGCAGTGGTATGTCCGAATTTACAAGCTGTCCGGTTACCCAACTCTACCCTAGTATAGCATTGTCTTATATTGGCATAAAACATTTTTATGCTTGTTAAAAGTCGCACTATTTTATTGGGCTAATTCTGTTGGCAAAGTATTCATAAGACCATAAAGATAAAATCTGATTACTTACCACAGGGAAGTTTTTAGACACACCACTTCCTTAGTCTGTCAAAATAACAAGATGGCGGAATAATCTGTTGAGTTGGCGGAAGATTTAAATAGTCTAGAATGCCCTAAATAGACTGACAGTTATAAAGGAAAGGAGTAATTTTTTTCTGAAATAGAAAGATATTTGTATAGACTTTCGTAATAATCAGAGGTAGGCCTACGAAGAGAGGCCGAATGTTTAGGCTTCATTTTTTAATGATTTTATTGGCTGTCGATGGGTCAATATTGTGACATTTAGTTGTAGCATATATGGTAATTGGAGTGCTAAAGAATGGTGAGTTGTGCTGTTCCTGTTTGTGTGTGTGTGTGTGTGGGGGGGGGGGGGGGGGTAGGTCATTTGCAGCCGCAAATATTTAATGTTTAAGACCCTTAGGAAAGAGTATCAAATCCGCTCTCCTTTCTCTTTTGAGACATCCCCTGTAGCTCCTCAAGAATACCAGTCCTGTTCCTAGTTTCACAATTGCCAGTAACAGAATGCGCAACCCGATTCTGAACTTTCTGTATCTCCTCATAATTCAGAGGTTATGGGTTCGAGTCTTGCCCAGGTCGTGATTCTTCTCTACACTATAAAACATCTCATACGTTTTAAGGTAAACGACTGGCAACTGGCTGCCAGACCCTTTGCCGTAAAATACGGGATAGAGCGGTAAAGTTTTAATATGGTGTGTGCTTTCTTGAGACCAAAAGATGACTGTTAAAACCAAAAGATGACTGTTCCGTTATGTCGTTTGCGTTTCCTCTATCTTTGGCGTCTTTGGCTCAGAAGGCACACACCGTTGTATCAACACTGAATCTACTTTGATTCAACGTCATAACGTTGAATCAAGGTTGATTTAATGTTGATGCAGCGTTGTTTTATGCTTTATTTTTGTTGGTATCTTTGCTGTCTGCCTTCATACATAATTTCTAATGTTTGCTTTATTTTAATTATTATTAATTTATTTTACATTTCTTATTTGGTTACTTATCTTTGTTTAGCTTATGACTATAATTTTTATTGTATCAAACATAGTTGTACGTTTAAATCATGCTTTCTTTAAGTTTCATACCTGACAAGTCGTAGTAATACCTGATCGCGATATATGGAAATGGAGAAAAAACAACAACGAAAAGCACTTTTGCAAATCGAGAATAGTCATTCTGCATTTTTTTGTATCAAGGGTGTGGAAAAGGGAAAATGTCTTATTTCATAGCATTAACAGCAATTGATCTGATTATTATTCACTAAGGACAGTTTTATTTTCCTTCACCCAAAATCAGACCAACAGGCCCTGTTTCGTATATTGCACTGTAATCATAGATCTTTAGTATAGTCTTGCAAAACAAATCAACCAGTATCTCCCACTAAATCAGGATGATTTAAAGAGCTCTTTCCTGACTGTTTTCATGCAGTTTACTTCTTAATAATTAATGTTTTCTTCCAGCAGACGTTTTATTAATTTCCCTGTTGCATTATTTATAGTCCTTAAAAATTTATTACTTGATATAGACAGTAATGATTGAAATATAAAGTATTTATAGCAAGTTTATTGAACGGTTTATTGTTGAGGAGTGCAATGGAAAGTTAAGTGTTACACCTGTTCTTAATCCAGTTATACAAAAATGGTCGGATTTGACTTTGAATTTTCAATTTAACTTCCTGTTCCACCCATCTTATACCCATGCATCCATGTACTTTACAAACACCAAACATCTCAACACCTAGTATTCCTAAACTTTTCTCAGCCAACAGCAGATAATTCAGAGCTGTTGAGATGGCAGTCTAAGCATTTTTATCATATAACGTCACATCTGCGAGTGCAATAAAGCCATGCATTAGAAACGATAATCCACTAGTAGATTAAATACTTGTATGCAAATTACGTCGTAACGTAATTATACGTTGACGTCCATTAAAATGTCGCGTTTTCTAATGGCGAAATCGTGACGTTTTAGTGAAAATTTTGCTAATAAAACGCGATTTTAGTGTCATATGATAAATAGAATCTTGCATTCGTGCTCCTGTATTATTGAATTTATTAAACTCGTTGGGGAAAACCGACAAGATGCTCGGCAAAGCCTCGCATCTTATCTTTTTCCCCAACTCGTTTAACTTGAGCATTCATGTAAGATCCTCTTTAAATACAGGGCGTCTCTGCCGGGCAGAGTCGGGTTGTACTTGTCTGGTTTACCAGCAGACCAATTTTGAAGATACACAGAAAGTGCCACAATCAGACATCGTAATCTACTAACGGCACCAAAAACAAACAGTTACGTGGAAAGCAAAGCAACTCTCTTAATTTTACAGGTAATCTCTATGCTAGAAAAGACTATGAAACATAACAAGAAGGCATCAAACAGCAAGGCATCAAGCAACAATAACGTAAGAGAGACCTGTGGCGAGGGCCCAGCAAGACAAGCACAGTCTACCGCTGATGATAATAGCGACACCAAGCTAACATAAAACGTTACAAGAACGATGTTCCAAAGACGTGTTTGCAACGTTATGTGTTAGCAGGGACCAATGCCACACACGTATTACATGTAATTAACTGACAGATGAACCAAACATGCATGTTAAGTGTCTAACAAATACTAAAGAAACTCTTGAAAATGAAAGTTTAAATGTTATAGGTTGGTTTGAAGATAATTGCATGCAAGCTACCCCTGAAAAGTTTCAAGTTATAATGTTAGGCAAGAAAGGCCATGGCAACTGTAAGTCATTAAATATTGGAAGAAATGAAATAATATGTGAAGATTCAGTGAAACTACTTGGAGTTACATAGATTACCTGCTAAATTTTGACAGTCATATTTCAAATATTTGCAAGAAAGCTGCCAAGCAAATTGACGTTTTACTTAGAACAAGCAATTATATTTCTATAGATACAAAACGTTTGATAATAATTAAAATTAAATCTAATATATGATCTATACTTTATATAAATCATTCATTAGATCAAATTTTAATTATTGATAAATTATAATTATTGATAAATGATTTATATATTATAAAAATCATTCATTTGATCAAATTTTAATTATTGACCGCTCGTATGCATTTTCGCTCCAAATCAAACACTGCTAAACTGGAAAAATTACAATATAGAGCATTAAGACTAGTGTATGGAGACTACACTAGCTCGTATGAAGAGCTATTACGAAGAGCCAATATGACAATATTGAATATCAGTGGCTGAGGGCCATGGCTATAGAACTTTTTAGAATTTTACATAATATATCACCTGGTTATTTAAAATAATAACGTATCATATTTAAATGATCCCATGTCTTTTAAAGTTACAAATTATACTTTCAGGTATGAATACTTGGTAGACGTTCCTAGAGCTCTTAACTGAAAGATACGGTAAAGCTAAATTTCGCTATGAGGCAGCAAGTGTATGGAACAATCTCCCAAATGATCTGAGGACATGTGAGAGCTCCAGAGAGTTTGGAAGACTGATCCATACATGGGGTGCAAATGTTCTTTATGTAAGTTCAAATTTTAACGTTTTTTTCTGTGTGTCCATGTTTTATTTATTTTTATTTTGTGAACTTTTTACTTTTAGTTTGATCTTATTTCAGTTTCAAATGTGTTTGCTGTTATGCTATATTAAGTTGTGCATAAGCTCGCTTTTCATATGCTTTGCTATTACGCTATTTTAAGTAGTTCATGTGCTTGCTCTATTATATGCTATGTTTTATCAACTGATGTGCATTACACTGTATTCCATCTATGATTTACCTTCCTCAGCTTTTCGTCTTTCGCTTAAAGCCCAACCCAGTATGACCTGGCAGATCTTTCTTGACCCTGTATAAAGTTTTTTGTCTTTCCGAGCAAGGTTTAATTATGATAGCCTATAGTACAATTGTTTGTCGGTAAAATAGCCTTGATGGCTGATGTTCCTAATATGTTGTATATGAAAAACGACGTTAAATAAAGTTTCTTGTATCTTGTATCTTCAGTAAGGTAAAGGTCTTAGCTGCTAATTTTAGAACACTTTGTCATTTTTCTGGCGATCTCATTATGGATTTTAATAAACTTCATAAAAATATTTGATATGATGATATGTTAGACAGTGACGTATTTCAGGGCCCAAGAGCCAAGGTCAAGGTGACAGTTACTATTGTAAGTAAGATGGGAAGGATGCCTTGTTTTATTTTTCAGATTTTGGCACACTCATGTTTATTATAATTACACACTTGAAAGTGTCGTCTGTGGTGGTATGTGTTGTTTTGGCAATATACCTGCTTGTTTGCTTCTAGTTTTGTTGCATATAGTTTCTGATAGTTGTAAGAAATTGAAGTTAAATCATATGCCTGGTGTTTTCAGAAAAGCGCCACCGGCACAATAAAGGCTGTCAAACTTATGCAGTATAAAAAAAGTTTTGCATGAGGAAAATGTATTTGCGTCTGGATTTGCGGGAAATCGGTGACGGATACATGTACGTCATAAAGGACTTCGTCTTTGTGAAATAATTAACAGAAAACGTCACAATTCACCGCATTAAAAGAAAATGAACTGGGTCGTAGTAGATGCAGATAATATGTTTTTTTTTCAAAACTACTATAACATACATTTAAGTACACAGATACTGGATTCTTTCATCAAGCGCGTGCGCACTAAGCTTGCCGATCTATTTTATTAATCACGCAACAGAAATTAATCACAACCTCCCACTAAATCATGCTGATTTAAAGAGCTCCTTCTTGGCTGTTTTCATGCAGTTTATTTCTTGATAATAAATGATTTCTTCCATCAGACATTTTTATTTATTTCCTTGTAACCATATTTATTGTTTTCAAAGATTTATTACCTGCTTAGACTGTAGTGATTGAGATAAAAGTATTTGGAGCCGGTTCTTTAAATGGATCATTGATGGGAAGAGGAGCGGAAAGTTTAGTTTCCGAATGAAGGTTGGGAGTATACTGTTTACATCATGACCTGTATGTCATACACGCAGGACGAAGTTTAGTTTCAAGTATATAGAAGTAAATTTTACAAAATGACTTCCCATTTTCCAAGTTTTTTGTCGAGCCCGCTTGAGGTGAGCGAGACATTGTTGTTACAACTTCAGTTCGGTGTATGTGCGTGCGTAGGTTAGTGCGTGCATTAGTGCGTGCGTGCATCCGTCCGGATTTGTCCGGGCCATAACTTCTACATTTGGATTTCAAAATAATTTGGCTCAATTGTTCTCCTTGACGAGTAGAAGTGCCATTTGAAACATTTGTTCAGGTAGGTCCAAGGTCAAGGACAAATTTGAAGGTAAAATGATAAAATAGCCATAAATGGAGCTTGTCCGAGCAATAATTTCTACATTTATAGATGGATTTCAAAATAATTTGGCAAAATTATTTTCCTTGGTTAGTAGAAGTGCTATTTGAAAATTTGTTTAGATAGGTCAAAGGTCAAGTTCACAGTTGAAGGTCAAATGATAAAATGGCCATAAATTGAGCTTGCCCAAGCCCTTACTGCTACATTTACGGATGGATTTCAAAACAATTTGGCACAATTATTTTCCCTGAAGTGCCATTCGAAATATTCGTTGGAGAAGGTCCAAGGTCAAGGTCACACTTGAAGGGTCAAATGATAAAATGTTCATAAATTGAGCTTGTCCGAGCCATTACTTCTACATTTACTCATGGATTTCAAAAAAATGGCACAATTGTTCTTCTTGATGAGTCGAAGTGTCAATTGACATATATAATTGGGTTGGTCAAAGGTCAAGGCCACACTTGACGGTCAGATAATATAATTGTCATAAATTGAGCTTGTCTGGATCACCACTTCTCCTATTTTTCATTTGAGAAAAACATTTGATCAGGTATGTCCAAGGTCAAGGTCACACTTGAAGGTCAAATGATAAAATGACCACAAATGGAGCTTGTCCGAGCCAAAACTTCTTCATTTACAGATGGACTTCAAAATAATTTGGAACAATTGTTCTCCCTGATAAGTAGAAGTGCCATTTGAAACATTTGTTCAGGTAGGCCAAAGGTCAAGGTCACACTTGAAGGCCAAATCAAGGAGAACAATTATCCAAATTATTTTGAAATCCATGCATAACATTTAATGTAGAAGTAATGGCTCGGACAAGCCCAATTTATGGCCATTTCGTTCTGGTAGGTCCAAGGTTAAGGTCACACTTTAAGGGTCAAATGATAAAATATTCATAAATTGAGCTTGTCCGAGCCATTACTTCTACATTTATGCATGGATTTCAGAATAATTTTGTACAATTGTTCTCTTTGATGAGTAGAAGTGTGATGTGAAACATTTGTTTCGGAAGGCCGAGGTCACACTTGAAGGTCGGATGATAAAATCGTCATAAGTTAAGCTTGTCCCAGCCATTAATTCTACATTTACGCATGGCTTTCAAAATAATTTGGAACAATTGCTCTTCTTGATGAGTGGAAGTGTCAAGTGACATATATGTTGGGTAGGTCCAAGGTCAAAGTCACACTTGAAGGTCAGATAATATAATTTTCATAAATTGAGCTTGTATGGGTCATCACTTCTACTTATTTTCCTCTGAGAAAATTCAAAAATAGAAGAAAGATGCTGTCTAAGCATGATCCTGTTTAGCTTCTTTTTAGAGTGAAGCAGTAACTTAGTCTTGACATACACATGTACTTATAGGACACTATAGCAAACAGCGGGCTCGACAAGTTGTCCCTGGACAACCTTCTAGTTATTGTTAAATAACTACATGTAATACCTGTCTGCTCTGTTCCTATTTATTTGCGTAAACTTGGGGTGGTGGGAGGAGAGTTTAGTGGGGATAGGGTGGGACGTATATTGTAAGGTCTGCTAATTGCCAGATCTAGTTTATGTATATTATTATTACATTTGAGCAACTATCGAGTTAATCCATCCATCCATCCATCCATCCATCCATCACCTATCGCGGTCTGAAGAAAAGATATGCCATTTGTCAGAGAAGCTGAGGCTACAGTCAAAGAAGTAAAATTCTGGCAGGCGTTGACATCATTCCAACAGCACTGGCTCAGGAAGGGATAAATTAGCAGCAATATAGCAGATTAGAGTATTGCCTGTCACTGGTCATAAGGCTTCCTAAGAAAGGCAACCTGCAATATTACCAGATTTTCTAAATAACTGGCATCATCAACAATCTATTAACGTAATGTTGAGACTCATCCTTAACATTTGAGCTTATTGTAGTCGAGAGAGAGGGAGGTTAGGGGTATGGGGGTGGCGGACAAGACATCTTAATATCACGAATCAAAAACACCAGCAAGACCGATATCATGTCTTCATTGGGGATTTTCAGGCAATGGAATGTACGCTCTGTATCGTTATCAGAAATGCCGTTAATGAAAAGCTAGACTAAACCAAAAGTTGGTTCTGTGAGAAGGCTAACAGTGCAGCTCTGATAGCGAGTTGATTTAGAACAAGTAATGATGTCAGGCGAAGTTGGCTTAGGAGCGGCTGTAGTGTAGTGGATAACACTCCGGACAACCAATCCAGGGATCGCAAGTTCGAACCCCCGCTTCTCCGGTCTTTCGGATGAGACTTTAAACCGAGGTCCCGTCTCCATATGACCTCATTGTTGGTGGGACGTTAAACCCGAGTTCACTCACTCACTCACGAAGTTGGCTTCTTGAAAGATTCATGTTCAGTCAGATTTCCAACACTGACGGTTGGTGCAGGGTTTTCAAAGCAAGGAAGTATTCTAGAGAACTGTTAGAGTTATCGTGTAAGGATATACCTCCATGTTTCCTGCCATTTCTACAAAGGGGAATAACTTTTATGCCTTCCTATTTGCTTCCCTTCACGAAGAAATTCTGCCAAGATGGGGTCTTCTCTTAAATGAAAGAATTTTCTCCAAAGTATGCGAATTCTTGTCTTTAAGATGTGGCCACTATTGAGACAGGATGCAAAATAAAATGGGAGAGTTGATTCTACTGAAAATATACTAATACACTTTCAGTTAAGGGCTGATGGGAGTATACCCGTACCTTGGTGCAGTTTAGAAACGGTAGGGTGGAGTGAGGTGGAGTGAGGTGGAGTGACGATACGATGAAACTATCGGCAATGGAGCAAGCACCCTATGGATATTGGTTTAAGAAAGGGCAAACTGCTTGCTGCTGTTGCAGCCGGATTTTCTACTCGGCTCTACTATCCTTCTTGGCAGACGGATTTACAGGGGAATTCCATATTGCTTTCCAATTACATAACGTGACCAATTCATCAAAAGCAAGAAAGCTATAAACAGCCTGTCGTAGATTTTTTTCACACCATTGTTATTGCAGTAATTAATTCTTTCCTGAAACATATTGATTTCAACCTTTTCTATCCTCAACCTCGTTACTGATAAAAAGATAGATGTTTATTTCTTTTCTTAAATAATGTGCTTCGGACATGACAACTTTATTATCAATTATTCACTGATGGAATGATATACTGGGCAAGATGCTGTATTCCCCATTGCCACGTAATTTTGTATGCCATTTTGAATGGCCTCTCTAATCTATGTGTAATCTTTATAGTGAAAAGAGAAATGATCAGGATATGATACAATTACAAGATCACATTCCACCCACGGCATCAAACGGGGAAAACAATAAGAAGTGGTATGTCTACACGGGGGATAACAAAATGAACAGGTCTCTGCCTGGCAGGCGGTCATAAGGCTAGCCCAGAGCAAGCACACAAAACATCAATTCTACCTTTTTTTGCTTGCTTATATGATTATTGCAGTAAAGACGTAGTGACCGTTATGGCCAGAGTTTATTTTGAGTTTGCTACAAAACTGTAAGATAACTTAACTTGGTGTTCATTGCTTTTTAGTGACCTTTAATATATACTTTTCCATAGCCATTAAACGAGCTTCGGTACTTCAGTTGGTTTAGCGATGGCCTGCTGATTTAGCGGTCCCGGGTTCGAGACCCTCTGGAGACGGAAGTCTTCTCAACCACAAACTGGGTTCCATTGCACACAGCCTTTCATTATCTACCTCCCATCGTCCTGGAATGACTGAAATACTGATCAAAAGGACATACAATCGCAAGTTATCCATCCAATCATTATCCATTGTCATTATTAATATGTCGTTATAAAACTTTTGTAGTATATGTTCACAAGTATTCCGTTACCCCTGGAAAGATTTTCTTTAAACTTTGGTCAATTGATTGCCTTACCAAGACAATGCGCAGAATTTAATTTTTAACAGTGTTGAACATAGCTCAAGGTTACACTTAGTTCTTCACGTTTGAAAGGTAAACCCGAACATATTTTTCATGAATAAATCATCAACAGACGATGTGCAGAGAAAAAGAACCATTAATCTACTCCCGAGCTGATAGAATTATTTGTAATTTCTTTTGATGATATAAAGTTCTTAGAGTTTATTGTTTTCATTCCTTCTATAAACCTTTCCTACTTTAAGCCCCAACAGGAATATATTGTCCCGCTAGCGGAGCTCCTGATGCTTTTCTAGGAGCGAAAATGTTTCTTGAAGAGTCCATCCCTATTGAAAACGGAAGTAGAAATGAGTTTTTAAGGGTGGGATGTGGGATTTGTTGGGTTTAATTCATGACCATTATCTATCGTTTCACTTTACTATGAAAATGGTATGGTAGCCCCCCGCCCCCGGAAAGTTTACCCATATACCTAAGTATAATAGATGTTCATAGGTATACGTACTTAAGAAATGCTATTTTTCTAACGTTGACTGAAGTATACTACATCGGGTCACGAGCAAAGTAAGTGAACCACGAAGGGGTTTATGTAAACTTTGATCGTGACCCGATGTAATTTACATTATCAGTGAAAGCTCTCTGTAAGCCCAGTTAACTGATGCGGGGGTCAATGTTGTTTACAAGTCAATAAGTATATTGTGCCACGTGGTTTTGAGTGACAGCTCATCTCACTAACTAGCACGTGGAATCTACAACATGCCATATACTTGAATGGCGAACAAACATTGAGTGATAGCTGGCTACGCCTACTTGCACGTGAAATCTACAGCAGAAGGTGGAATTTACTGATAGGCACTGACAATGCGGCTGTTCCAAATTATTGCAAAATTCGGCCGGTAATGTTTTTAAAACGATTCTAATATATGTATATCTTTTCTTTTTGTTTTTCTTTTAGTGATCATAAGCATCGTTTAATAATATAAATATAAGGAATAAACGTTAATTTTTATATGTTTACTGAAGTAGTAACTACATCGGGTCACGAGCAAAGTTTACGTAAACCCCTTCGGGGTTCACTTACTTTGCTCGTGACCCGATGTAGTTTATACTTCAGTAAACGTTAAAAAATAAACATTCATCCCTTAATTAAACGATGATTTTGTCAATAAAACGATAAAACGAAAATAAGAGATTCACATATAAGAATCGTTTTAAGAACGTTACCGGCCGTATTTTACTATCGTTTGGAACAGCGCATTGTCACTGCCTATCGGTAAAATCCACCTCCAGCTGTAGATTTCACGTGCAAGTAGGCGTGGCGAGCTGTCACTCAATGTTTGCTAGCCATTCAAGTACATTGCATGTTGCAGATTCCACGTGCTAGTTAGCGAGGTGAGCTGTCACTCAAAACCACGTGGCACAATGTAATTATTGACTTGTAAACAACATTGGCTCCCGCATCACTTAAATGAGTTTACAGAGAGCTTTGCACAGAAAATGTTAATATCTGTAATTATTTTACCATAATTTCTCATACCTGTTACATGTACATAAGCAAATAATGGATCGACTGACTTAATGTTCGACAATGTAGATGTACCCTGATATCGTACGGACGTCTAACAGTTAGATTTGACCAACTGAAGACTTTAGAGACGTTCTCAATTAAGCTGGGCCATTAGCTATTATTTTTGTGCTTCGTATTACGTTTCTTTAAATAACAAAATAACGGTCCTGTTTACCCTCTGACAAGTAGCCCTCTGTCTTAAGAAGTAGACAAAAGTACCAGGACATTCATGCGTTTTGTTGGACATTTTAACACTGTTTCGAATAATGATACCCTGGTTTAAAAGGCGACGTTTTTAAATGTCGCAATATTGCCGTAGCATAGATATGAACGCCGCATGGCTAAAAAAGATAAATCACTGCTTAAAATCGAGTTCCATTATTAAATTCAGGTAATTTCGGACATATTTCCCCGCCTAAACAATATCTAAAGGGTAGTTTTTGCTACGAAATGAGACCGGGAACTAATGTCGCAAATGTTATGTAACCTACGTCACAGCGGTAAATTCATAATAAATGTATTAACTCAAATGGCCCAGTATCATAAAACTTACAAGATCACACAAAGAAATATGTGTTCCTAAATAGTTTACACCATTTGTGCAAATTTGCTCCATTTTGTATATTTTACTCGACTTCAAAATACATTACCCCAGCATTTTTCTGTAAGAATGTAACCTTACGTCACGGGCTTTTTTTTTTAAACTGAGCAAAGCAATCGCTGTGAAACTCATGTGCAAAATCCTGCCTAGTAACAGCTACGAGATGGTGTGCTTAGATTTGATGCACTGAAACATTAAATGGTATAAAAACGTTAAAAAGTGTGTACTGTAACCTACGTCACACGTAACCTACGCCACAACGTCACCAAGACCACGTTTTGAAAGCGTTGACGTCATTTGATTAAGCAGCGCTTCATAGAAAACCCCTTTATTCCAAAAAGGCAAAGAAAACATTTTAAAATATTTACACTTGCTACTGACTTCCCATAGATGAACCCTTTTGAGCAACTAGCTTCATACACCGATGAAGGACAATTGATCATGTGACGTTGTCGTCAAGCGACGTTTTATGTAAACAAACGTCTTGATTGGTTCTTGCAACGTTCGATTGACGCCACGTCAGGGCGACGGCTGTTAGACGTTATGGTCGAACACGTCGTTACTAACTTTTCTTCGACCCATATTTTGCCTATTCTACACCAAATTAACACGAAAACGGCACGGAGAGGTTCACAAATAAAGTGTAAATATAAGAATAAAAATTTGATTTTTCAGCGTTCATCATGTGAAGAAGCCAGTAGTCGTCGCTAAAATTCTACAAGAAGCGCTTCGCGCTTCATGGAATTTTAGCTCCGCCCACTGGCTTCATCACACGATGAACGCTGAAAAATCAAATTTCAATTCTTAATTGAAAGCAGCCAAAATAATCGAATGTCAGTAGATAAGTAAATGTGCAATGCTACGCATGTCAAAGAAATCGTATGCGACATCGTTCTTCAACGTATCTAAATAACGTCATAAAATACGCCATTTTTAATTGTTAGGGTATGTCTCTAAACATGGCTGGTATTCCATAATCTAAAACTATTATTTGAAAATATTTTAAAGCTTCGAAGCAGATATAATGAGCATTATGGTCGTGAATTTTTCTTGAATTCTGACATGGTTGTATATATGGCCATTTTTGTCCGCAAATGGTCCAGCTTAACTGAGAACGTCTCTTTAGCACAAGATGGAGGACACAATCGGATTGCGCAGAATTGCTGGCCGATCAGTCAAAATTTCTCTGTTCGCGCTACTAAGGACCTTTTACGTATGTTGAAGCTTACTTTGCATGCTTTACAAAGCTAGCAAATTCAGAGAAACTGCAGGTCTGGTGATAGAGAGAGGTCGGTAGCCTATGACCTAAAATTACTGTGGTTAATAGAGAAGAAAAAATCTATCCATTTTACCAGACACACACCTGTACCTGATAGGTATTACCCGTCAATCATCTTTATCAGATCAAAAATGATTTATTACTCTGTAATATGTTTGAAGACTGTTAAGATTGAAATCAGCATCGATTTTAAGTTTCAGTTGTATGCTGGAGATTCTTTGCTCGCGGAACTAAGGTAACATAAATGTAAGTGTTATTCAGAATGTGGTTGATGACGTTTTAAAGAAGAACTGAATCGGCCCCTTCAATAACAAGAGCTGTCGCCTGACAGCATAGCTCGCCCGAATTGGTGCTTGCCCATCACACAGCCGCTATGGTGATGTGGACTGTTATGAATAAAACTCCAAGCAAGCATGTCCATAATGACAACACATTTATAAACAAAAGCTATCTCAGAAATAAGTATTAAAATAAAAAAATACATGAAATTTCAAAGTCCATGGGGGTGGTGGTGGGTGGGGGGGGGGGGGGGGGGGGGCTATGATATACCAAAACCCTGAACTATCTAACATCAGTCCAAGTATTAGTATCAACTGAGTCCATCGTGGCACTGTGAAATTATGTCTTCATAAATACAAAACTTTAACCAAAATCTTTAAGACAAAATTCAAAGTTGATGACCTTGTCTTCAAGGTCACCCAGAGGGGTAAGTATACAGTGTTTTGTAAAAACTCAAAAAAGTGTCTAACATCAGTTCAAGTATAAACTAAATCTCTGTAAAGCCTTATGAATGAGTATGCAATTAGAAAACATTAACAAAGACCAAAATTTCCTAGGTCCCTGACCTTGACATCAAGGTCACTGAGCGGGGTTGGGGTAGTACTCTGTAAAACTTTGGACTAATATCTAACTACAGTGCAAATATAAAAAGAATTCATCCATGGGTTCAGGAGATATGTGTCTTTAAAAAACTTTAACCAAAACATCCAATCAATAAAAAGACAATGTTCTAAGTCCATGACCTTGACATCAAGGTCACTGATAGGGGTGGGGGTAGTACCTTGGAAAACTTTGGACCAATATCTAACTACAGTGCAAGTATCAAAGGAATCCATCCATGGGTTAAGGAGATGTTGGGCTTTAAAAAACTTTAACCAAAATATCCAGTCAAAAAAACTCCTAATTTTCTAAGTCCATGACCTTGACATCAAGGTCACTGAGTGGGGTGGGGTGGTACCCTGTTAAACTTTGGACCAATAACTAACTACAGTGCAAGTATCAAAAGAATCCATCCATTGGTTAAGGAGATATAGGTCTTTAAAAAACTTTAACCAAATCATCCAATCCGGACGCCGACGCTGACGCCAGGGTGACAACAATAGCTCTTCCTGAACTTTCGTTCAGGCGAGCTAAAAACAGCTATCAGAGGAGATGGCAAATCCCCCGACCAAAGGCCCCTAGTGCCTTGGTAAACAAGATGCACTTCAAAACAAATATAAGTAATATATTGTCATTCTTTTAAGCTTCTGTTTGACATTATCTGTTTAACAAATTCATGATTATCTAACACTCAGACCAAAACAGTATGCCAGACTGCTAAAAAGAGGTTAAATCTCAAACAGCCACCGTGCACACAATCTATAGCATATGATACACTCAACATTTCAAAATGTGTGATTAACTTCTAAAGTACAGTACAAGCCCTACCAATCTAATTTTGAGCCCTCTAGTAAGTGAATTTGGACAAAGAATCCAAATCTGATTTTTTGGTGGCGGGCGGGGGGGGGGGGGGGGGGGGGGGGGAGTATGAATGAGAGCGTTGTCGTTCGTATGAGACAATGTATCATTATCTGTTCTGCATATGTGTAAAGTATCATGAAAATATTTCAAAGGGTATTCAGGTCATGGAACAGACAGACAATCACACCTAAAACCATCAAGGGGAAATAACTCAAAAAGTAAGAAAGCAAGAGTTGTCATTCTTGTTCGCGACACATCATCATGACCTGTTCTAAATACCTGTGTTTGCGACACATTGTCATGACCTGGTCTACATATCTGTGAAGTATCATGAAAATATTTCAAAGGGTATTCAAGCTATAGAGCGGACACGAAATCACACCTACAACCATTAAGTGGGTATAACCCAAAAAGTAAGAAAGCAAGAGTTGTCATTCTTGTTCGCGACACATCATCATGACCTGTTCTAAATACCTGTGAAGTATCATAGAAATATTTCAGAAGGTATTCAAGTTATAGAGCGGACACGAAATCAACACAATCACAGCTAAACCCGTCAAGAGGAAATAACTCAAAAAGTAAGAAAGCAAGAGTTGTCATTCTTGTTCGCGACACATCATCATGACCTGTTCTACATATCTGTAAAGGATCATGAAAATATGTCAAAGGGTATTCAATTTAAAGAGCGGACACGAAATCACACGCAAAACCATCAAGGGGAAATAACTCAAAAAGTAAGAAAGCAAGAGTTGTCATTCTGATTTGAGACACATTGTCATGACCTGTTCTACATAACTGTAAAGTATCATGAAAATATTCCAAAGGGTATTCAAGTTATAGAGCGGACACGAAATCAACACAAAATCACAGCTGAAACAATCAAGGGGAAATAACTCAAAAAGTAAGAAAGCAAGAGTTGTCATTCTTGTTTGCGACACATTGTCATGACCTGTTCTACATATCTATTAAGTACCATGAAAATATTTCAAAGGGCATTCGAGTTTATTTGGATTAATACGGTATGTGATAACAAATAACAAACGCCCTTAAAATTGCATGGAATGGTTAGTAATAAGACTGCTGGGGCTTCACAGTCTGGTGCTCCGAATATCGAGTAGCATACATGCCTCCATCCTTGTTTCCCCAGGATCGCTAATACTATTATCGTATAAAAATGTAGGTTACGCCGCCGCCGCTACGGAATGATATTTTCGACGATGACATGCCTCCGACTCAGCACCGAAACACCTAGTAAAACACCAATTTCAACCCACATTTGCCCAAGGGATTCATGAAATACTATGGTAAATTTTAGTGAAGGAGACCCAATATTAATGAAAACAACAGCACTCAATTAGAAGAGAAGATTTGTTGAGGTTATCAAATCAACATAACTTGATTAAACGAGTTTCAGCCCACCCGTTCCCCGAGGACTCATGAACAAATCATATGCACGCGGTGCAGAACCTTGCTGGAGCGTAAAATGCTGTATTGAATCAGTGTAAAATTGCAAAAAGGAGATATGAATCGTTATAAGAAAACCTGTCTTACATGTAATTGCACTATGCGCTAAGCAAATGTACAGTGCGCATGTCAAAACATGCATGTGCAATCCGCTAAAGGCGTACGTATGTTGGATTAACAAACTGTGCATGTTCTGACAAGATTGCGCGTGTACTCGGTAGTTGATGTTGCGCAACTAGTATTTGCCTTTAAAACAGGTTTTCAAACCGGTACAGCTCGTAGATTATTTATTATTGTCATAATTTTCTTAATATTGGGCTGCTTGATCAAATTACTCTTACCTCTCTAATTTTTTACCACCCGGAAAAGTGTCAAAAATTCGCTGAAGGAATGGCAAACAGTGCAGACCCTAATCAGACTGCTCCATTGGAGCAGTCTAATGTGGGTCTTCACTTTTTCTTCAAACACTGATTGTGCAATATTTTGCCTGCAACGGTATTTTCCTAACTTTTCCATAGCTCCCCAATGCATACAGTAGACAGAAATATTTAATTAAGTTATTTTTCTCTGCAATTATGTTTTATTTTCATCCCGTAATGCATTGGAAGATAGTCAGTGTTCCACATCATTAGAATCTAGTTATGCTATTGCATCTTGATAGAGCTAACGAGTAAAGCAGCAACTTTGAAGTTGGATTTCGGCACTCTTGCGAACACGAGTTCGGAGAAAGAGGAATGTTATCTTTAAATAAGAAAGTTCTCAACATCACATCTCGTGATACTCCATTACCAACGCATAAATCATCCAGCAAATATATAAACGTTCAATATAGGAAATTAAGTCATTTGTACGTAAGGATGTTGTCAGAATAAAGTCCTCAAGTGTAACATTTTTCAGAAGCAAAGACTCAGAACACGCCATTTGATTAGCACCTGCACTGATATTGGATTAAAAGATCAAAAGCATAAATTTTAAAACGTAATTGTGTTATGCCAGAATTAGATAACATTAGTCTTTTATAAGTTATAATTTGTTGTTGGTTATTATTATTCTTTATTTTCTTAAGTTTCGGCCTATACTGGACTCCTTCAGATGAGAATGAAAGCTGAAACTTTACATTTCTTGTGATGGTTTTCAATCCACTGTTCTGTTATGATGTTATTGATTATGGCGTCACTTCAGAAGAACACAAAGACTTAAGTTATAATCTAAGCGCTCAAATATTGAAACATAAAAATAAAATCATGGGTGTGCACTATTTAATCAAGCATTTCTATGTCAGTAAAGAAGTTCCTTCCGCAAAAGGAACACGTGCTGTCATTGGCCTATTAAAATAATGAATGAAACATTGATGCCAATTCTGCTGCAATCTCACGCTGCATAATCTGCAGTTGGCAGCAGAAAATCGAAAATTCATTTAAGAATTTACTCGCACAAAAGGTGCCTTATAGCAAATTCGATTATTTAAGGTACAGAGTTGTCTTTCTCGTCTCGTTGCAGCCTTCCCTATTTTAGCATCAGATATACAGTCAAACCTGTCTGAAGGGGTCACCCAAGGGAAACCCCAAAATTGGCTGCTTAAGACAGGTGACCCCTTAAACAGGTTCATTTGCACTGTATATTGGTTCTAGGGACCCAGAAAAGGTGGCTGCTAAAGACAGGTAACCCCGTAATAGAGGCGACCACATAAGCAGGTTTGACTGTATATGGATCGTTTAAAACTCTTCATGCTGAAGGTCGTGGACTTGAGTACCGTAAACTTCCTAGAATTAGGACCGTGACTTGAAACAATTACCGTATGGAGTAATGCGTCCAGGCGATGCAGATGGAATGGCAAACAGTTTAGACCTTAATCAGACTGCTCCTTTAAGGAGCAGTCTGATCTGAGTCTGTACTGTTTGCTCAGATCTATCTGTCTCACTACTTAAAATTTAAGCGGTAGGCTATGTGGATGCAAAAGCTGATCTGAGTCTTTTCGATTCATACGTGCCATAAGGCACCGTTACTTATGACACGGTCCATCTGCATAATTTACTGCTTCTCTTGTGCCAACCTTCTTCTGAAAACAAACCAAAATAACTTTCATATCTTTATGTTCTCACAAATGCAGCTGTATTTTTATTCAAATAATTCACTTAAACGATAAATCGAAGAGGTGATAAAAGTTATATTTAAATTGGCTTTAATTGAAATGTGCACAATCTAGAACACCTTCCCTAAATAGTTTATAAAGTGTCAATGAAAGGCGTAGTCTTTTCTCTTTCCTCGTTTGATATAAATTCAAAATGCATTGGCAACAGAGTTTAATATAATATCCCAAACCTACTGAAACAAAATCAACTTTTAACACAGTTAAATTATGAAAAAGAATAAAGTAAGCAAGTTTGTAAAAAGTTGCAAATAAAAACGGCTACAAGCTAACTTCCATTACGTAATGGTACAGCAATTACAATCAATCTTATACATGTATATTTTCTCACTTTAGCACCTATACACGGACGTTGGCACCCTCATACGACTGTGTATGCAAAGTTTAGGACTTCAGCAAACATGGCTCAGTTGTTCAAAGCATTGTTAGCTATGCATTGCAAAAGCTCCCCTCATTTTTTCAGCACAAATGGCGGTGTTTTGTGTATAATAGGTATGAAAACTTAACATCTCGCGAACTAACGACGTCGTCAGTTTTACACAAATAGGCGCTGATGTCTGTCTTGGTTTTCTATGACATGCCGTTTCTCTTTATGTATCACATGGTCAGACTGAATACACGTTTTCTCATGAACTGGCGGAACAATTAAAATTTGCATGGAAAGCCCTAGTATTAAATATTGTTACATAAAAAAAACAAGGAAAGGCCTCTCTTTTGCGGTTTCAGGTTGCAAAACAAGTTTCTGTCTGTCGTGCTAACAGCAAAACTAAATCAACAAACAAAATATTTTTATTTTTACCAAACTGTTGTCTGTAAATACACGTACCAACACAATGGTAATCTGATCTGACCGGACACTAATTTAAGTACCACAGCTACACGGCTGTAAACAATTCCTTTCTTATGAATTCTTTTTTCTTCATTTTGCATCTTATCTTATCTTCATCAGGTATCTGATTCTGTCAAACAGTAAAATTGGCACTGTGCTACCCAGTTCTAAGCGTAGAAGCAAGACCACTATAATTATACTTGTGGTGTGGAATTCCTTGGCAAATTCAAGCAGTCTAATTCTTAACCTACTTTTCGTTGCATTGGACACTACGCCTTCGATGTTGACCACACTCTTTGTCCTCTCAACGGATACTTTGTAAATGTTTGCTGAGATGAAAGTTGTGTAGATGCTGATCAGACTGCTCCTAGAGCAGTCTGATCTGCGTCTACACAACTTGTCCGGTATCTCTGCCCAAGTTCCTAGATTTCAACGGTAGTTTACTGACTAATTAACACCATTTACTTTCTCATTTGTATCTATTAGGCATTCAAACTTCATTAACTTCAATAAATGAAGCAACTAATTAAATAAAGTGAACACATTATGACAAAAGTACAAATTAAATATAGAAACTTAACCTATAAACACAAAAGCACTTTTTCGAGAAAACGAAATAAATATTTTTGTAACCATGCGTTTCTATAATTTTTTGTTGTTTGTTTTGGACTATCAATAAATAAGTATTCGCAGATATTGTTTTGAAGAAAATAAAATGTCTAGAGTCTGCCATGCAAACAATTGTAAAGTCGTTTTTTTTTGGTTTCTGTAACAAGAACTCGCTTTCGTTTTCTTACGTGTTCTTAGTTTCCCATAGCAACCCATATGGAGTTCCTGAACGTGGAGGCCCCTGTGTCTCTAATCGCTAAATTCTGGGACAGTTCATTGCATAAAGGTGATTGGCTGCTACCCAAACAGTTGGTTTGGTGTTGGTTGTTTTGGGTTTAACGTTTGAGACAGTTTGTCAGTCTATATCGGGCCGTCTCCCGGAGAGAGAGGGAGAAAGAAAAGAGAAATGAGAGACGAGAGAAAAAAAATCCAAACAATCCCCGCCCGCACCAACTGCAAGAACAGGCGGTCCTTGCCCTACTATTATCAACGTAAGTAGGACGCCTTGGCAGTACAAGTTATAACCAGCACCATCGCTCGACCACCACTCCCAACTCAAACAGAAATCGTTCTTAAAAGGATTACTTTTGGAGATATATTATTGTTGAGAGCTATATACAGCTACAGCATTGATGGTAATCAAATGGATTTTGGTTGACTAGGCCAATATATCGAAAAAGCTTACAACCTTCTCATCCTTCGTGACGGGGTTGAAGCCGTATTCGCAACGTTGGTGAAATGTAAATCAATAAATAAAAAGAATTCAGTCCTTGCAGCAGGGGAAGCCATGATGAAAATCTAACGACTCGGATGACGTTAGCGATACCGTGATGATATACTTCCTCCTGTTTGCCACCAAGAGTGTGAAAGGCTTCCTTGAACACTAGAGGTCTGTTGATATTACAGATACACGTACTTCTAATTAGTTAGAGATCTGAACCCGGTTGTATCAGTATCTAAGTGGACGTTAACGGCACATTTAACTGTCGTTAACCAATCAAATTTCTTGACAAGTGAACATCAAATTAAAGTTTGATACAATCCAGTCCAGGTATGTGGGGGCCTTTCCGTTTCTGCTTTGAGTCAACCCTGTTTTTCTGCATTAGTATTGCACTGTCCAGTTCGACATAATCTTCATGACTGTTGATGAGACTGCCCTGGCTCATGTCGTTCGCCGCTTCTAAATCTAATTACAGACTGAAGTCACAGACTGAAGCCATGGCATCCTCTCCTGCTTGAATTATTTCAGCTGGTAGGTCTAGTAGACTGCCCTGGTCTAAGTCTCTAGTGTCTGCTCAGACATATCTCTCTCAACATTGAGGGCCATAAAGGCAATTCTATTGAGCCGCGACACGAGGAAACCAACAAAGTGGTTGTGCACCCAGTGCAAACTCAGATCAGCCTGGGCATCCACTCAGTCTGATCAGACTCTTCGATAATTGCTTAAAAGGTAGCTAAGGTCATAAGCTACTTCCATGCGGACAGTGAAGACTCTGATAAGACTGGGCAAATGCCCAGGCTGATCTGAGTCTGCGCTGGGCGTACAGCCACTTTCTTGGTTTTCTCATGCCGCGGCTTATTTGTGGGAATAAGTCTACTCAGCAGCTGGCTGAGTGGGGCAACTAATCAATCTTGATTGGTGATACACTTATTTTCCTGTTTTCCTTGTTTCAGGAGACTAATTCCAAATTTCCCCCGTTTTCTTACTCTAGTGGGACTTGTTACACAAATAAGGCACCTTAATTGTGTTTGTAAGTCTCTAATTGAAAACATAAGGACAAGAACAAGTATGTCGCAGACAGTTCTTAAAGAACAATTGGCCTCGCCACGTGCTAGGATACTTTATGCTAACTGCAAGACTCATATCAGCCTGTACATCTGTACGTTCTCATAAGAATATGCATGTTTAATGGTTATGCAAACAGGCAGGAATTCCATAAAATGTGCGGATGCCTTGGCTGATCTGAGTTTTTATTGGTCGCAAATGGGAGGCCTTTCTGTTTCTTTAAAAGATGGCCCCAATTTAGAAGGGCTTTGTCGTTCTGGGAACCAAACAGGACGTCAGGAATGCCGGACTTCTTTGTAAAAGAAGAGAAAAACATGAAACTGTACCGATTCACAGTAAAATTTGACAAAAACTTAACCTGGGGTGGGAGATCAAAGTCTCTGCATAATCCATATAAACCAACTGTTAAGGAAGAATTTTGATGCGGTTTCTGGATAGTTCTTGTTATCCATGACATACCCTTACCAAAGCCTTTCATTTGAAGTGCAGTAAATGAGGGGTCCCACATGTTTGCTGTGGGGAATGAATAGAAGCTGCATTTGAAATATCAAAAAGCATATTTGAAGCTACGAGTATGTCCATAACATGAAATGACTATGGCTCCAGATGGTCAAAACTAACGACATCATTATGTATCGAGATGTTTCTTTTTCAACTTATTGTTAAAATGCGAGTAAAACTTTCGCACATTTTTGTATGCAAAAATGTGCAAAATTTCCTCGCATTTTCTCATCAGGAGAAATTAGCACACTTGATTTTATGTGTACTAGAAGACTATAGTCTGGGTGCCGGGACGAGAACCCGAAAAAATAGTCCGCACAAATGTTTGATGCAGATTCTTATCATTTAGGATGTCCTTAACCAGAAACAAAATGATGCCACCTTGGCATCCTTGGGGAAATTAAAATATTCAAGATGGCGTCCAAGATGGCCGCCAAGGGATAAAATTCATAATATCTTCTTAAATATAAGGGCTAGAAACATACTTTTGGTGGCTACCTATAGGTTTTTGAGGTCGAGGAATCGATTAAGCATGTTAGAAATTATTTCAGACAAATCAAATACAAAATGGCGGACAAGATGGCCGCCAAAACATAAAAATCTCTATATCTTCTGTAGTATACGGGCTAGAAACATACTTTTGGTGTCTAAATATGGGTTTTGGGGGCCAAGGATTGGTTTAAGATGTTAAAATTGACACAAAAGCAAACCTGTTACATAAAATGGCGGGGCAAGATGGCGGACAAAGCAACGGTCACGGCACTAATTGTCGGAGAAATGCACTTTCCGATAGCAGAATTCTGGTTTGCGTATTAAAAACCCGGAATTTGCATGTATAAGATTGTTAAATATAAAAATGAAGTCATAAAAGTCCCATTCTAACAGTGTTTTAACAAGAGGGCCAAGATGGTTCACAAGAACCTAGTGCAGGCAAGGGCAGATAATCCGTTGACAAAGCTTTAGTCATTACAGAAAGCTATTGTTACGAGTAACAATCTAAAGGTTACAAGAAATGTGTTATATTCTATTACCTCTTTTACTTTCTTCAATTAAATGTCAGGTTAACAAACTCTGATATTCTATTTGTTGGTTGCTTGCGTCGTTTAAAATTACAGCTCATGGTCGGCAAACAATGAGTGGTGTGAGTGTCGGAGGTTCGTGCCATGCCACAGCCAGATTTTTAGCATCTAGGCGGTATGGAAAATTTACAAAATATTTGTTGGTTGCTTGCGTCGTTCAAAATTATATCTCATGGTCGGCGCTAGTGGTGTGAGTGTCACAGGTTCGCGCCATGCCACAGCCAGATTTATGGAAAATTTACAAGTCAGATAAGATCATACTTACTTCAAAGCAGTAACAAATTTTGTAAACAGCTTTTGATTTTTTGTATTTTCTCAGTTTTTTTCAAGTATAAAGGAGACAGTACTACCCATGATTATAGACAGTTGACTACAAATTGTATATGCATATTCAAAATGTTTTAGCTTCAAAGGTGCATAATTGTCATGCCAGTTCGTGCAAGTATTCTTACTTGACTAAATCTTCCGGGCAATGCTACTATAAAGTTAATAGCATAAACTGACTTCATGGCTTCACAGACCCGTCAGCTTAGATCACCATAACATTCAAACAGATTCTTCTCCAAAGCTGCTAGGCCGATCAAAATCACTTTTTGAGTTACCAGAGTAATTGGTTTAAGTACAGAAAACAGGGGGTTTGAATCCTATCTCTGATAACAACTGCAAAAGGCTATCTGTCGACTTAGCAAAAAATATGTACTCGTACAGGACTAGAATCAAGGATGGTCAAAAGACGGCACAAGGATAGATTTAGCCCGACCTTTCATGATAGCGCTATGCTAGAGACACAGCGAGAATCTAACAACCCATTGCTCAAACGGCGCAAAGGCTACTGGGATACTTTGATATATAGCTATACTTTCATTTGTTTGAGAGAACGAAAATTGGTATGAATGCTTGCGGCCCAAGATATCACCGTTTCATCTAAAAAGTTCTCTTCTCCTGAACCACTGAAGTACACATAAGTTGGTATTTTCATGTAATATTTAACATTCCAAAAAAGTTTTAAATATGTAAACGTTGGGTCATGTATGCCCCTAACTCGGGGCACGTACGAGTACTTTATAGAAACTGAATAAATGACTTTGCATTTGGAAAAGAAAAGGCAGATCAACAAGTAGAGTTAGAACCATCTCAAAAAGGGATATTCCAAAACTGCAATACAGTTTCCTGGCAGATTAAAACTGTGTCGCCAAAAGTTGTTTATTCCTGCTTTTAGCCCATACGCTAACTAACCATATGCTTTAAGCGTAACACTGAGATAATGTCAGCATAAAGTCAAAGACCTAAAAGTGATTTTTATTAAGCTCCTGACAAAAGATCAAAGTAAAGATATTTTTTTTCTTTTACGACTGGAATTTTATCCTTCTGGGTTATTTACCCTGTTTAAAGGCTAATATACAGAAAAAAAAGTAAATCTATAAAGTCAGGGGCAAAAAAAAGAGGATTTTTCTTACAAAACTTAAATTCAGCTAAGCAATCAAAGTAAAAAAAAACACTTTGTGCCAAGATCAAAATTTTGCCCCACTGCTTGGCCATTCGGGGTTCTACGAGTGCTTTTCTTTTGCTCCAGGATTTCATCGGTGTTGTTTCGGAGGGATCTCCTGGTGTCGCAATACTTTATTTCTGTCGAGTCCTCATATTTGATTCATTACAGGTTTTATCCGTGATTGATTTGCTGCCTGTGATGATTCATTGATGGATTGGGTACCCTTCATGCAGACCAAATGCTAACTAAATGTTTTGAACCACTGCAGAAGCAGAAGGCATGGGTTTGGACCAAGTAAAACTAGTTAACCTCCCTTTTGGTTTCCTCAATATTACGTGTTCTTGTGTCCGCTTGTCTGTGGTCTTCTAGAAATATGGTTACCTTATAGCAGCCCAGTTTGCTTTCTGTTTTGTCCAATATTGAAAAAACTGATAAAATAGGTAAAATAAATATTACAATTGTTTTCAATTGGGGTAACTGAATGTCTGAGAAAGGGCTGTTCATTCGATTTACTATGCTTATCTTTCGCGAATATTTGTCATTTTTGTGTTTTGGTGTTGAGGGTGGAATGTGGAGTCTGATTGTATTAGTTCTTGATCTCTGTCTATCATTTTACTTAACCAAAAGGTACATGCATGGAATTATAAACATAAAAAAGCCATTAAAAACGACATTCTTAAAATAATAATGAATTATCGAGCTGTCAATATCTTTCGGTTGCGACTGAAATTTTCTAAACGAGGCTGTCTGCCCATACCTGGACTGGGCTCTTATGGATCATCGTGGTCTCCTTGTTAGTAACACTATCAGGTGCAAAATGAGGTCTTTATGACTTCGTTTTTTTTTTTAAATTCATAGATCTTATAATTGTTTTTTTTTAAATTCATAGATCTTATAATTTCAAAATTCCGGGTTAAAAACTAAAGCCTGAATTCTGCTATCAAAAAGTGCATTTCTTAAGACATTCAGCTCCATAATCGATGCTTCGTCCGCCATCTTGTCCGCCATTTTGTGTAAGATAGTGCCTTAAAGTAAATTTTAACTTGCTTAATGGATTCCTTGACCGCGAAAACCTATATGCAGACACTAAAATCATGTTTCTAGCCCGTATACTAAAGAAGATATGGAGATTTTTATGCTTTGGCGGCCATCTTGTCCGCCATTTTGTAACTGATTTGTCTGAAATAATTTTTGACATTCTTAATCGATTCTTCGACCTCGAAAACCTATATGTAGTCACCAAAAGTATGTTTCTAGCCCACATACTTTAGAAGATATTGAGGATTTTATCCCTTGGCAGCCATCTTGGACGCCATCTTGAATATTTTATTTTCCCCAATGATGCCAAGGTGGCATCATTCAGTTTCAGTGTACGGACATGTTGGTGAACACATTTGTGCAAAAACATTTTGTGCGGACTATTTTTTTGGGTTGCACCCAAAATCTCCATTTGGCAACCAGACTACTAACGGATCCTTTATTAACAATTTCATTGAAGTAACTATGCTTTGAACAACTGGGCCTTGAACTGTAAAAATGTTTTGAAGCACATGCTTTAATACTTAATTCTCTGTTACATGCCAGAATGCTGACGTGATGTCAAATTATCCATAGGAAAAATAATGGTAAAAGATAAGACAATACATATTGATAAATTGACAGGTCTCATGTGAGACAAAAATATATCAAGAACTGCATGTCATTTTTACAAAAATTAAGAAAACATCTGTTTGTTAACGAACCCTAAAACTATTAGCCTATATTTTTTTAAGAAGTGAACAGGTTTGACTTTTCATAAGCACATTGACTAACGCAGTAGATTTTAGATTCAAATATTGGGTTTAGATTTTCATTTGTCATCTGTTGATTGTTTAACCACCAGCTTATTATCAAATTAAATATACTTTGTAATTAGTACATACTGTTTTGCATCGAAGTTCTTCATTTACACAACTCATGCCGCGCGTTTAATACCTTTTCTTTATGCCAGACATTATACGAAACGTGCCAGGTATATCGCTCTTTACCGAGATGACCAAAATTGGCAAACCGTAAATGCATGTAGACCCGTAAAATAGGGGTCGACCCGTAAATGTACGGGTCGACCTGTAAATTTACGGGTCGACCCGTAAAAATACGGGTCGACCTGTATAGGTGCTTTTGACCCTCTTGGTACACCATAGATAATAAAATCATGTTCTACAGCCTTGGGCTGTTGATAGAATAGCATTTTCATCGATATTTTAGGCATCGAGATACATTGCTTATTTACTTAATGCTCACAATGTTAGGTAGTGCTAAATTATACAAGGAGTTTTATGACCAAAGGGTAACAAAGGACCACCTATTTTGACGCAAACACTATTTGAACGTTGTAGAACATGTCTAAGTCACCACCAATATAAGAACACCCAAGGGAAAGGCTCGCTTAAGACGGGTGCCGGCTAATGCAGGCTAATGGACGGAGATTTCCTATTTACATGTAACAATTGTGTCTTTAAATGAATTAGTTTTTTTACATCGTGCCTATATGAGGGACAAACCTATATGGATATGCGGGCAGAGCATTGTACGACTCAAGAGAAATCAGTAGTGGCAAAACGCAAGCATTAGCCAGGGCTGGTTTAAGTCGTGCGATTCCCAGAAGGATACAACATCCTCGATGTATGCTGCGTCTCATTTACAGCAAATCCTATTTCTAAAAACGACTTAAAATAAGGAAATTTCTTGGGAATCATACCAAATATGTAAAACTGTAACACAAATGAAAGGAAAACATTTTAAGTTACAATTATTACGAAATGACATGGCAAACCGAGAAAGACAATAAATAAAACTAACCAAATTAACAGCAAATTGTTTGCAACATGAAGATTAAGCTAGACGTATGTTTCCTACAGTTGTCACGCTATGCACTTCCCTGTTTATTTGAAATGTTTCCACAGGGATTTAGATTTTATGCTGGTCCGACACGTTATTTTCATACGTTTAGAGAACATGTTTTTTGAGAAATGAATCGTGTAATTATACTATTGTAATCTTGTTTATTGCGACAGAAATGCGGGAACAAAGCGTGAAGATCCAGCATAGTCTGCGGTTTTCGCTGTTCAGACTAGGGCGCGTAAACATTTAATGCCAGGACAACCTTACCGCTCTAGAATCTGCTCAGGAAAAAAAGACTACGTAAGACGCGTGCGCATATTCTCATGAAGACCATCGGTTATACAGTCAAAACGTCAGCGACACATTATCATATCGTGCCCGCCCCACGATTCAGTGACAGGCGCTCGTCGATCGATGTACTGGTACCAAGCCTTATACAATTTGCGAATTTGTATTGTTTCAAGCTGGGTACCAGTGTACCGATCTCGACGAGCGCCTATGTTTTACGACTTCCAGGTCCAAGTCCGCTTCTTTCTCTCGAATCAGGCACCAATTTAAAATTTACCCAGTGACTGTTGGGGCCGGTGGAATTTAAACCGACATCCTTCTGCTCCTCAGTATAGCGTCCTAACCTGTCGGCCACGGGGCTTTCCTTGTAACATACAATAGATATGATAACTAATAAATGAGCCATGCACCCTTCGTGTTATGGAGGCAGTTCAAAAAAGAAAAAAGAAAAAAAAAGACATAATAATTCCAAAGTTGTGTTAAAGGCAATGGTCAGGAATTCCGCATCCCGCCCATGACACCAAGTGGGAAATAGTTATACGAAGCATAAGTGGTATGGCAACACGAAAAGGAAAACAAGATGAACAGCCTTTTTACAGATAGGTGGTTATGGAGGTCTTTCCCAAGTAGGTGGTCATAAAGCGAGCCTAAACGGAACATACATATGCTAGACGTCCAAAGCATCAATATTTTTTTCCTTTTCTGTAATCTGTATATACGTATAACCATATATGAGAATAGAAGGGAACAAAGATGCTAAATAAATAAATAAATAAATAAATAAATAAAACAAAAAATCAATAAAAAAAACGAATGTTCGAAGACTACAGATAAACGGACGTAACAAACAATCCATTGATACACCAGAACGGAAGCACCGTTGAAATGAACTGGTTTCTTTAATAGTGCAAAACATTTGCATGTTTCAGTCTTTGCCAGAACAAATTCCGGTTCTAATTCAACCAGTATTATATGCATAACCAAATTTCTATGTCTGGGAAATACAATTTCGAAAACAGTAAATCTTCTCTGAAGACAAAATTATACAATATATTATTTCCAACTGACGCTTACCAGTTACTCGTACTCTCTGTGTGGCAAGTAGGTTTCAAAATTGCTTATTTCTGTAATATTGCATAATATTTTCGAATAAGTCAAAGAATCACCTTGTAGATGCCCAAATATATTAGAAAAAGTAAAGAATGATATGGTTTTACACCATTTTACATGATATAAATTTAGGCACTTTTTCTTGCCTGTCTTGCATTATGTAATGGTTTATAGCACAGTCGAAAATGATCTGAGAATATATTATTGTTTCTTATTTTGAGAAAGTTACGCGACTATCACTTCCGATTGTACTGGTACTGGTACGTATAACATGTTATCACTGGTACGCATAGCATACCGTTGCAGCTTAGGGTGAATTCACAGTCCCGAAAACCGCGCCCAATTGAAACAGGTACATGTATACATCCCTCCATTTCCTGTAAGGTAAAATCACGGACTTATATGGTACATTGAACACGTGCGATTTTGTTTGTGAGACTGTGCCACGTGCAAAGTTGTCGTTACATTGGCCAGTTATACACATCAGGTGCCTTTAGTGACATTCTGGTTGTGGCTCGGAACTGTGTATTCATGGTGTTCGTCTTGTCAAGTCGTGCTTATTTATAGCGGCCGCAGTTCCTAGGTACGAAACCATAAGAGGCGTATTACTTAGGGGTTGTGTAAGAATACATCTTTAGAACAATATCGCAATTTCTTGCTTATCAGAATGACGTTGTAAAGAATTTTGCTGTTGTAATAAGTGCTGTTATAAAGAGGGTTGACTGTACCACTTGTTCAAGTTCGAGACACACTATGTTCGGATTTTCTATTGAATTAACCAGAAATAGTGACATCAAGAAAGCCTCTTAGACATACTTTCATAAAACTGAAATTATTGTGAATGGATATACTAAGTCTTCATGTTTCCGCCATTTTTGCATAGGGGTACAACTTTGTGACGTCGTGTTTGCTGCCTTGGTAATGAAACCCTTTAAAAAGGGATCTACTGCTAGAGGAGCGAATTCTTTCGTTTGAGAGATGAACCCCCTGAGACGGGAGGCAAAATTAATATGGCAGAGTATTGTACCCCTTCAACTTAACATGAATCACTGGATTCTTTCTGCTGTCTTCTGTCTGCTAACTAGCTGGATTCCATATTTACCTCCCTTTTTCCTATGACAATGCGTTACTAACGCAGTGCAACACCAGATCATCTGACAGTTGTTCTAGTTTTCGTTACTGAGTAAATACATGTACGTGGTACATTACTAGTAGTAATAAAATTTTCATCTATAAGAAACTTAGAAGCTTATAGCTACATCAATACCCTTAGACTTCTCTGACAGTTAGGTATCAAAATAGGATTTACTTATTTATCGATATCGATTTGATGAACATCTTCATTACTTTTAAATCAGTAACTAAACCTAACTGGCGTATTTAAGATAAGAAGCAAATAAAGCCGGATTTCATCGTCTGCATGTCATGTCATGTCAAACTTACATAAACTTGGCTTGAAGCCTTTCCTGCCTACGATGGATTTCTTTATTCTCTTTACTATCAATAAAATTAGGCTCCGTAGCAGAAAATAGCTTTAAAGAGCAGTATTTATGGTATTTTGTCACGCAAGCCGACATGTATATAGTTGATAAATCTAGCTAAATCTAAAGATGAATGAGTTTACTTTCAGATGAATCAATGACTGGCTATTTTACGTCCTTTTAACAGTGTTTCAGTCATTTGAGGACGATGGGTGGGTGATAATGAAAGGTTGTGCGCAATGTAACCCCTTTTGCGATTAAAGATGCTAACCGCCAGAGGGTCGCGAACCCGGGACCGCTAAATCAACAGGGCCAGTGCTTAACCTATTGAGTTACCGTGGCTCCTTTTACTTTCAGGAGAAGCAACTCTACCGATTTATGTTTTGCCCCCATTCCTAATGGGGTCAACTCTGAAAAGGAAAGAATTACCCCCGTAGGAGCAAATGCTCCCATTTAAGAATACATGTATATTCCATTTTTGGGAGAGTTGCTTCCTCAAGAAAAACAAGCAAATTCGACGAATTTATGTCCCCCGCCTTGGAAACTAGGTCTCCACTGTATATACACTTAAGTGTTTGAGCTGGAAAAGCGGCTAAGTTAAAAATGTGAAAAAAGTAATAAAAAAAGATAATGTGAGGATTATATCCAAACCACATGCATATCTTCAGACCATGATCAAAACGCCTGTGAAGTTTCAAAGGAATTGGCATAAAACTGTAGGAGGAGTTGCACACACAAGGTACCAACTATCTATTCACTTTGATAGTAAAAATGTATGAAAAATGGCTAAGTTCAATTTGCGAAAAAAGTCATAAAAAATAATCTCAGGATTATATCCAAACCACATGCATATCTTCAGACAATGATCAAAACACCTGTGAAGTTTCAAAGGAATCTGCATAAAACTGTATGAGGAGTTGCGCACACAAGGTACCCACTGTCTACACGGGTGGTAAACCTAGGAACTACCACGAAATTGTGTTAACGTAATTTTGTTCCCAAGCCACATACGGGACATAACGGGGTAGTTTCCAGGCCGAAAAATTGATAAACAAAGGTTGGTGTCATTTTGGTTTTTGTTTTATTTTACTACTAAGAACGAACAATGGTGAAATCGGCCAATATGGTTCCGTGTAAATATGTCTCAGCGTCCCCTCTAGCCCCAAATTTTATATGAAAAGTTATTTTCTTTCTTTAGATTTTTGTTTCCCCACTGAGCATCGGACCAACTTTCCCCAACGTACAGTGCCAGTTCGAAGGATTTTAGCCCGTATCTGTCAAATTAAATTGAATGTGATATCATTTGCCGATGAAAATGATAAAAAGGCCCTTAATAAACGTTTCTACACAGAAAAAAAAAACCGAGCGCTTACTCGTAAAAGATTCATGTCCCGTTTGTCCTGTGTGGTAGTTTCCAGCGCATCGTGGTAGTTAAAATGCTATCGTGGTAGTTGCCAAAACTATGTAGTAGTTCCCATCAACAGATTTTCTGCTCGTTTAAGAATCGCCAATACTAGTGCACCTATCAATATTTTCCCCCAGGGTGGGGGGATGCCATGGGGATTAGACTGCCAAAAAATCCCAACCCATGGGAATTAGATAGAACACCTAAAAACGGGGTTGGGACATTTGATACTTTTCTGGAAGTTCTAAATTAGATTTTATGACAAATTTGATGGCCCACCAAAGGAATTTGTGACACCACATATTTGCTTATGGGTAGGGAATTGGAGCGAAAGTTTTCAATTTTTTTTTCAAAAGTTTGATATAAGATTTGCGTCACTCGCCACGTGGTAGTTCCATGTTCAGTCAACTATAAGATAAAATGGCAGGCTAAGACTACTGGCCCAAAGTATTGTTAGTATTTGCGCTTCAGGAAAAAGGGGGATATCCTCGGGTTGCGCGCCGTCGAAATATCGCAAACCACCACAAACCACCGCAAACCACCTTTTTTATATATGATAACAATGGAAAAGGGTGAAAATGGATGTGAAAGTGCTAGAATAAGAGCACCTCTGACACTACGATTCGCTAATATTGGTATTGAGGGTGATGGAAAATTATAGGCGGACGAGACTGATATTACATCTATAGATAATGAGATAGCTATAGATCAAGAAAGATTGTATAAAGTATGGTAGGTTGTTAATTTTTTACAATTTGAACTTCATAACCCAGGGAGAGGGGGTACTCTGAATATAAGTATATAAAAAATCTTAACTTTAGGCTAAAGTGACAGGGCTAAATTAAACCAGTATTTTGTTGACCGAAAATAGAACACTTATGCCTATTACATACCAAGTAATACATTTTCATAGACTTTGTTTGCGGTGATCGGGATGGTGATGCTGCTTATGGTAAAATCATTACGTTGATCACCCAAAACGTTATGCTAAAGCATATTCTATATTCTCCTCATATCAGGAAACCTATTTCAAAAGTGGTTTGCGGTGGTTTGGGGTGGTTTGCGGTGGTTTGCAGTGGTTTGCGGTAATTCGATGGTCCCTCGGGTTGGGTCACCTTTATATACATGTGAGTGCGACGATGAACGGGCATGTTATATGATAATTATAAGGCATGTTTATTCAACAACAAATTAGCTATGTGAATATCCCTTCTTTTCATTCTTCTCATCATTTCAATAGCCCACTAAATTTAAAATTCAGGCAGTCGACAAATTTTATCCGACAAAAGGTTGTTTGAAAAGGTCTTTGTATGAATAAGAGGGGTATTCAAGGTTCGGTCCGAACACCCCGTCTTTAAAAATTTGAAGTAGCCCCAGAGTAGTGAACATCTGCTGATGGGAACTACTACTAAAATCCTACAAAGTCTTGGCAACTACCACGATAGCATTTTAACTACCACGGTGAGCTGGAAACTACCACACAGGACAAACGGGGCCTGAATCTTTTACGAGTAAATTCTTGGCTTCTGTTTTCTATACGGGAACGTTTAGTAAGGGTCTTTGTATCATTTTCATCGGCAAATGATATCAAATTCAATATAATTTGATGGATACGAGCTCAATTCCTTCGAATTGGCACTGTACTTTATGGAAAATTGACCCGATACTCAGCGCGGGCGCAAAAATCTAAAAAAAGAAACTAACTTTTCATATAAAATTTGGGGCTAGAGGGGACGCTGAGACATCTTTACACGGAACCATATTGGCCGATTTCACCATTGTTCGTTCTTAGTAGTAAAATAAAACAAAAACCAAAATGACACCAACCTTTGTTTATCAATTTTTCGGCCTGGAAACTACCCCGTCATGTCCCGTATGTGGCTTGGGAACAAAATTACGTTAACACAATTTCGTGGTAGTTCCTAGGTTTACCACCCGTGGTCTAGTCACTATGATAGTAAAAATGCCTAAAAAATTACTAAGTTCAACTTGTGGAAAAAGTGACAAAAAATAATCTCAGGATTATATCCAAACCACATGCGTATCTTCAGACCATGACCAAAACACCTGTAAAGGCATCGGCATAAAACTGTTGGAGGAGTTGCGCACACAAGGTACCTACTATCTAGTCACTATGATAGTAAAAACGCCTAAAAAATTACTAAGTTCAACTTGTGGAAAAAGTGACAAAAAAAAATCTCAGGATTATATCCAAACCACATGCGTATCTTCAGACCATGACCAAAACACCTGTGAAGTTTCAAAGGCATCGGCATAAAACTGTTGGAGGAGTTGCGCACACAAGGTACCCACTATCTAGTCACTTTGATAGTAAAAATGCCTAAAAAATACTAAGTTCAACTTGTGGAAAAAGTGACAAAAAATAATCTCAGGATTATATCCAAACCACATGCGTATCTTCAGACCATGACAAAAACATCTGTAAAGTTTCGAAAGAATCTGCATAAAACTGTAGGAGGAGTTGTGCACACAAGGTACCTACTACATGTACATTAGGGGGACGGAAGGACGGAAATAAGGACGGATGGACGGAAGGACGGAC
Source organism: Ctena decussata (assembly GCA_963989385.1). NCBI lineage: Eukaryota > Metazoa > Mollusca > Bivalvia > Lucinida > Lucinidae > Ctena > Ctena decussata. The sequence continues at coordinate 17,227,462 of OZ022505.1, read as the reverse complement.
GGACGGAAGGACGGAATGCCGGAAACTATGTCCCTCCGCTTTTCTTCGAAAAGGCGGGGGACAATAAAACAGGGCGTTACAAAAGTAGAAAAGCAGAAGACAATATTTTCATATGCAAAACAGACGCTTTATTTTGAAAAGAGATTATGCTAGTCGACAAGTTACTGCTTTTAGTACATAGCAATTGAGTTGCGAGACGACAAAACACAAAAAGCGGCATGTGCGCCCAGCGAAGACACATATCAGCCTGAGCAACCGACCAGTCTGATCTGAGTGTTCGTTGTTCATTTGAAAGGTGGCTTATGGCCACTTGTACAACAACAGCTTGTCTGACTCGGACTTATGCAATTATCTTCGGATCATATAAGTACGAGTTAACTCGTGCTCAAGCGCGGATCAGCTCACATTTGATCGGCTTTATCACGTGAAGATCAAGTCACATTCATCTGAGTAACGATCAAGTTGTACTTGAACAATAAAAATAACTGAGTTTGAACAGTACCTAGTATAAGAATACATGCGACTGACCCTCGGTAATAAAACGATCCATTCCTTGGCACATGTAAACAGAAGACACCATGACCAGCCTGCGCACCATTACAGCCATATTATTCATATAAGCCATCATTGCTGGCTGACATACTGCACGTACCATAGCCGTGTATATAGCGAGAAATCTGGAACTGACGGCGTAAATTTGCAGGCTGATCTTGGCAGTGACATGTCCATTCGAAATTACAGGGCGTGCTTCCGGTATCTGCGACGGCAGGGACATACGCGTTCACATTCATTAAAATTTGTTCATAGATAGGGAAGTAAATGAAAGATCATGTTAAGCGACCGTTTCTTCAGTATCATTTGTTTAGATTCTGAGGCTGTATCTCGACCTAGTCGTTTAGCAGGACAAGACAACAGCGAGAGTGTTGTCAATTTAAAAAAAAAAACTATTATGTTTTGCAAAAATAAGCAAAAAGGAAGGTGCACCGGAAAACTTGAAAGGCTATTGAGACCTCGGAGCATGAGCGCAGTTGTAAATACAAAATAATTATTAAACAAAGCTGTAATAATTTATGGAATCCATTTAAGCGTTGGATAAGTTCGTAACTACTTAATTCAATATTTAACAAAACATTTATTAAAGCAAAATGTTACCGCTACTCCAAAGTCGTTTTGGCTTCTTAACTTAATAACGATAGTAACGATAGTATTTTTTCTTGTCCGTGTGTTGGTCTATGTAAGCATACGCACGCAGAATCAGAATCGGAATTGTTTACTGAGCGCATTTTTGATTGTAGTAGTAATCAAAGTCAGGAAAAATCATCTGGATAACAAAGAAGTAAAAAAAATTTGGAACCTGTAGCACCCATCATGCACAGAATTTCACATATTTCCATATATTCCTGCAGAAACTTAAACTTCCATATTCTGACTATCTTTCTCATTACTCATTCTTTACTTTACTATATTTGTTTTTTAAATGTACAGTTTTTTCTATGCCTTATGATGTCGTTGTCTACTTAGCAGTATTGTAAGTACACGTTATTGGGGCGGACCGTAATTAATGTTGTTAGAACTTGTGGTCCAACCCATTTGTATGTTTATTAAGAAGACAATAAAATATGTTTAAACTAAACTAGAAACTTAGGGCTTACTTTTCTGCGTACATACAGGCTGCTGACCACAATCTAGCGATGTAAAGGCTGATCCGGTTCTACACATTGGAAGGCAGTCGTGCCGTGACTCAGACATATACTTATTGGGACTAGTTTTTGTCAAATGGTATCAGTTCAAATATAAAATAATAAAATGTGACGGCATCAAGCCTGTCCGGGACTTTTTTGGGGTTTTTTATTTGCCTTATCTAAAACCCTTACTAAAACATCAACTGTATCTTAATATATTCCATTTCCTTTAATATCCATTACAGAATGATAATGTACTTACCTATATCTAACTTTATTTAAGATTTAAAATGCCGAAATGAGAAAAAATATCAGGGACAAGTTACCCAAACCTGCTATGAAGCAGGTTTGGGTGATCCATACTTTCTGAGCGTCACTCACCGTTTCATTATCGATACAAAAGCCAAGTGAGCGAGAGTCAACCCTGATCGGAGTCGTGATCCTAACTTGAGTTTGTAAATCCGATCAGCTGAGATTCTCACCTGAGCACCACTCAACTCCTACTTATCCGGTTGTACAAGCGGCCATAAGGGTCTAAGCTAGATCCATGCGGACAGCGAAGACTGATCAGGCTGGGCGGATGCTGAGTCTTCGCTGGGCGCACATGCCACTTTGTTGATTTTGTCATGTGGGGGCTAACATTCGCCCTACATCCATTATATCTGTACGTTGTCCATCAGTGAAAATTAAAAGCGATCCTAAATTATCTTGGGACTCTTAATTTTAGTAGAATTATAATTGAAATTTCTAATCAAGTCATTTCCAAATTGACATGGAAACGTTTCGAAAGAACCAGACGAGAGGAACGCTTGCTTACATTATAGAATTTAAGCAAGATATGAGCCGCGACACGAGAAAACCAACAATGTGGTTGTGCGCCCAGCGCAGACTCAGATCAGCCTGGGCATCCGCCCAGTCTGATCAGAGTCTTCACTGTCCGCATGGACCTTAGACCCTTAGCTACCGTTTGATCACTTAAGAAAGAGTCTGAACAAACTGGGTGGCTGCCCAGGCTGATCTAGGTCTGCACTGGACGCACAACCACTTTGTTGGTTTTCTCGTGTCGCGGCTCATATATGTATTCAAAGTTCGCCACACTAATGGCCGCTTGTACAACGGGATAAGTGGGAGTTGAGCGGTACTCAGGTGAGAATCTCCGTTGATCGGATTTACCAACCTTTCGAAATCAGTTATTTTTATTGTTCAAGTACAACTTGATCGTTACTCAGATGAGTGTGACTTGATCTTCACGTGATAAAGTCGATCAAATGTGAGCTGATCCGCGCTTGAGCAAGAGTTAACTCTTACTTATATGATCCGAAGATAATTGCATAAGTCCGAGTCAGACAAGCTTTTGTTGTACAAGTGGCCATATGTATTTTTTCAGAATTGATCGAAAATCGCTGCGTAGAGAATAGATCAGTTGGACAGGCAAAATATTTGCGGAAAAAGTAATAAATAGGTCGTATTTACGGTCCAACACGTTCGAGAATAACAAACAGTATGATATTTCTATACCATATTTTTATTACATAGCAAATGCATGTAGACTCTAGAAACATGCCATGAACATTTTGTTAAATACTATCACTTGTTTTAGAAAAAGAAATACAAGCTGACTCTCTGCGAGAACAATCTTGCATGTTATAAGTATCAACACGTAAGATTTCGCATTTCTTTTCGAAGAAACATTCACACCATGGTATCTGCCACCGTTGACGCAACCTGTATAATTATTTGTATTTAAATTATTTTTTCCGCATGCATTGGATTAAGTGAATTGAGGAACCTCTACAAAATCTGCATTTAAGTGAATTATTCATCCTATAACCACTCAAAGAACTTCGATTTTGTCTCGACGGTCTATTTGTTACATAACCTTGAATCATAGACCAGATAGCCAAATGATGTATGATACAATATAGATTGATAAAAGTTGATGGTAATTTGGCTGGGATTTACAGAGAATTGTATGACTGCAATACGATACCAATGTTTGAAATAGCTGAATTGCTAACGCAATAATTATTCAAAGACCTTTTAGGAGAAACACGTTATATAACGGTCCTGAATGTCCGTATCTAGTTCTTTGTCCGTTTTCAGGTCTGCCCGCAGACTGTTGAACTTGTCCTCTAAAATCACAATGTCTGCAGAGCTTTTGAACTGATGACGCTTTTTGTATGAAATGCGGACATATGCATACAGAAAACATTGACACCATTTATTTACGGTCTAATGAACCACTGTCACAGCCGTAACGAAACGGTTTGACGTCAATATGATAGTTTAATTACCTACATTGTCTAAAGTTTACCACATACCATCATAGCCTGATTAAGTCGACTGGTCCAAGAGGCTTGGCGTAAAGGAATCAGCGGCCTGAAAGTGTTATAATTTATTATGGCTTATCAAAATATGATGCCCCTTGTGCGACAAATTAACAAAAATAGGATGCCAGGCTTAGATTAATTACGAAAACATCTGTTTGATAATGATGATCACATAAGCGGTTTACGATTTTTACAATTAACAGAAAAGGTAATTCAACGAGGAATTATGACTCAAAACCAGAGTATGTGCACCAAGCATTTTTTTGTATTAACGGGTTGTGTTGCTTGCGCCGACAATATATGGAGTGATCTATTCTGTGACAATAACAAAGATGCGCACATACTTACGCCTTATAATGCAGCTTGGTCACGGTCTTCACTGTGTGCCATTCCAAATTCTCTTTTCTCGGTCGAAGCCCTTAAGCCGAAGTATCTCTCTAGTATCGAATCTGACTCTGTTATAATCTGACATATCGATGGATAGTTACCCAGCATAAGTGTTTTTATATAAAGGGTTACTATGGTAGTTGTAAAAATTCCGTAAGCAGTATTTACATTTTTAATATTGTTCAGCTGTTAATAGGACTGTTTTGTTTATAGAAAAATCCAGGAGACCTTTCCAAGTTGTGTGTTTTCTTTCGTTGCAACGCTTACTCACGTTATTGCAGAGACAGTAATTTACACGTAACAAAGTCTATGAAAGACCTTATCTTTTATGACTGTTTGATAAATGCTGACTATAGTACTGCCAGACTTAATTCAAAACTTGCCAGCACCATTAATCAAATCATATTATGCTCCTTCCAAAGAAATTCCGTGACGTATTGAACTAATCCAAGACAATCACACCTTGTTAACTATGTTTCCAAGGCTGTTACAAAGAACTGTTACGAAACGGAAAAGAGTCATAGTTCCAAAACTATCTGGTCATCGTGGCTAAGCAAATTTGTTAAGCCACGATGACCAGGTCGTTTTGGAACTGGGACTCTTTTTCATTTGGTAACAGCCCTTGTATATACATAATTAACCGGGGGTGAAAATGCGGTTACGTGATTAGCGTTGCTGCTTTAGCAGCCATTCTTGGGTAGGTGTGCCTTTTGATGTGGCTTTGCCTTCGTAACGCCATCTTTAGTTTAGCATAATAAACACTTATTTAAATTATTTGGCGAACATAAAATCTGAGGTGACATAGAAACTTTTGCGTTTTCAATATGTTAATAAGCCTATATAATCTTGACGTCTCTTCTTCCAATTAACAATACAAGGAACATGAGAATAAGCAGACTGTAATTTTTGTAATTAGTTCCTTTTTCTAAATTCACATTCTAAAAAGTAAGACAGGTTTTGAATTGGGACAAATATTTACAGACTTTGTGACTTTTTTTTGAGAAAGGCAAACGTAATGGGCAAAAAAATCTATGGACAAAAGCCACACAGACAAAAGCAAACCTTAATGAGCCGCGACACGACAAACCAACAAAGTGGTTGTGCGACCAGCGCAGACTCAGATCAGCCTGGGCATCCGCCCAGTCTGATCAGAGTCTTCGCAGTCCGCATGGAGGTAGCTGGGAGCCTTAGCTATCCTTCAAGCCGCTGGCGAAGAGTCTAATCAGCCTTGAAGGATGCCCAGGCTGATCTGAGTCTGCGCTGGGCGCACAACCCCTTTGTTGGTTTTGTCGTGTTGCGGCTCAAATGCGAACACTGAAGACTGTAACAGACCTAGGTCCTAACACGACAGTACAGCGAAATGAGCAGCTCTTATACAACTTCATGTCTGGGAAGACTTAGTTGTTTATTTTTCCTAAAAATACTGTATGGCCGCAAGCAACATATTTACGGCAACTGTAACATTTGTTACATTTTGCCACACCGTTTGTAAATGGTCGATCACTAAAAATTAAATGTAATCTTGAGATATCCTGGGACTCAGCAAATTGGAACAATTGTAACTGCAAATATTAAGAACGCATTGCCAAACGCAATTATTCCCAAATAGATGTGAAATAGAGTCCAACCAAATGAAAAGCAACTCTTTTCACAGAATTAAAGTAAGATGCATGATTTTATAGATTGTCATGCCATTGATTTCGCCAATGGGGTTGCCATCGAGGATAGACCACTTCAAATTACAAAGTTTACAGTACAAGACATATTTCTTCTACATAATACATGTTCCTGTTAGTATTTACCATATAGATTAAGATTACCAAGGTCGTTGCATAGCCGAGTAACTGATTATGAGGCTTACTATGAATAATATTTCCTAGATTCCGGTCAATATACAGTAAAGCTGCAATGTTGGACGTAGATCAATGCCCCCATAAAAAGATTTTCTTAGGCAAAGCTTAAAAAACAGCTAGACATCTAAATCTTTCTTTGACAGAAAATATTTCTGTAAACCTACGGGTTGTATAAGATTTATCGATCGAAGAGCATTGAGACGGCTAAATTATTGAAGTTGCCAGTAATTAGTCAATTACTAACATACATTCTTTAAAAACGTATTGTAAACTGAATGCTTTTGCTAACTTATGTACACAGATACGAATTAATGAAGTATTGGCGAAGTTTTCATTTTATGCTATTCATAATGGTTCTTTGCACTGAAAAAGATCACAACAATTTTGTAGCCATTTTCTGGAAACCTCACCTATTCCTTAAAGATAAATACATACATACATACATGCGTCTGAGAAAGAGTGACCATTTGGGAGCCGCTATAGATATAGCGGCTTCCAAATGATCACTCTTTCTCAGATAACATGTGTTTGGAATATATGAGCCAGCGATATTCAAAGCAAATAGCGATGCGTATTCATCCTATTTTCCCAGTCTTCATTTTGTATCTGTAGAATCATCGGCTACCATGTAAAGTGTTTGCGAACTGCAACTACAAGGGCCACAAAGAAGAACGATAAGTGATGCATATGTAAATCACAAGGATAAACACCGTCTTATGTGTACTTGCCGTACGCACGCATAATACATCGTAGCTGGAGTAGAGATTCTGTATGACTATTTACGGCGCTTTCATTGCACAGAGACTCATTTTCACACACTCATCGTCCTGGTATGACCGCAATACTGTTTAAAAGGACGTACAACCGCCAAGTTACGCATCATTCATCGGGAAAAGTTCATTTCGTACGTTTTATAGAATAGCTATGACCAAATTCACTAACACATTGCTCGTTTTGCATATGGAAATTGGTTTTCTACAATCCTCACAGTAATGCTAAAAGTCAAGACGAATTTCTTAATCATTATATAATATTAGAAGAAACTTCGAGACAATATTCTTCATAACCTTGAATCAGAGACAAGATAGCCATACGATTTATGATGCTAGTAATACTGATGCTGAGGCCTTTGTACCATAGCAATTTGTTCTATGGACAGAGATGTTCCACAAAAAATGGATCTTATAACATATTTTGTAGTATACATTCATTCCCCAGAATCCACTCGCCGTCATGGCAAATGATAAGACAGTTTAATGTAAAAATCTTTCATGGGTGTGAGGTGTGGATAGAAAAATCTGTCACGAGGGTCACTGTTCGGCATCACGAGGCTTGCCGAGTGACGCCGAACAGTGATCCCGAGTGGCGGATATTTTCTATATGCACGACACACCCATGATACTTTTTTCTTGCGCGCCACGTTTCGTTTTAGTTTTAGAACTTGTTAAAATGCGCAATTTTAGCGCTTGAGAGGTTTCTATTTGATTGCGAAAGAAGGCGCCGCTTTCAACGACCGCCATTCGCTTCTTAACGTCAACGTCCGGCGTGCATAAACTGACATCATTTTTGCCGTTTTCGTGACGTCATCATTTAAAACACCAACGTCACTTGACGACGCAGATACGTGACCTCCAATACAACAAATGCATTGAATGCTCGTGTTTTTTTTATCCGGTCCTGGGTATACGAACACCTGGGTAAAATAAGATTTTCTGTCCCAGGTGAAAAGAATGGCATTTTCTATCCGGTGTGCAAGAACAAGTGTTTTGTCTCTTTAGACTTGTTCAGATTAAAGGTCTTTATGAAGCTACCTTTAATAACTGTTTTGCCATAGAGGCAAATGTTTGTGAGCGAAGCCTGCATGATATAAACCATGAATAAGCAAACTGGGAAGTAAGCAAATTACTATAATTATAAATTGTAAAGTGGGTATGTTTTATTGTGCAAGCAAAATATATAACAAGGATCAGCCGCGTCACGAGAAACTAAACTAAGCGAATACACAAATGAGCCGCGACATGAGTAAACCAACAAGGTAGTTGTGCGCCCAGTGCAGATTCAGATCAGCCTGGGCATCCGCCCAGTCTGATCAGACTCTTCGCTAAGGGCTTAAAGCGTAGCTTATGGTCTAAGCTACCTCCATGCGGACAGCGAAGACTCCGATAAGACTGGGCGGATACCCAGGCTGATCTGAGTCTGCGCTGGGCGCACAACCACATTGTTGGTTTTGTCGTGTCGCGACTCAAATAGATTCCAAACACGTAAGTACTGATCCGAGTGTCCCTGTTGGAATTAATTACCACTTAAAAACGTTTCAAATATCACAAGCCCACAGTTAAAAATAAGTAACATTAGTACAATCCTCGTATGGAATAAGATATCTTACGAGAGAGAGAGAGATTGATGATTTATCATTTTGAAAGAAGTCATGTAGGAAAGGAATCTTTGGCAAACCGTCTGAATTTCGTTTGTGAATTAAAGATTTGCCTTAACAGACAGCTGTCCATAGAAATCTGAATCGTAGACCTATCAGCTAAATGACTTATGGAATACATATTGGCGAAAGCTGCTTGGTAGTTTGGCTAGCATTAGCCCACTGACGCCTTGCTTTTATAAACCACTGATGCCTAGCATTCATAAAAGGGGTTTCAGAAAACAGGGCAAAACAGTATTCACCATATTTTCCAAACTATTAATCCTTCTATAGTGATGAATACGCCATTATAAGACTATGTTGTTTTGGGTTTAGCGACACCGAAGACTTTAAATACAGAAATGCATTCATCCATCAACCTGGACCTACCACCAGAATTAATAACCCTGTGATGACAGGCAACCTTTTTACGACGGTGAGAAGACACATAATTTCAACGCTTATATACTAAAGGGAAAAACTCCCCCCTCCTTTAATTTTGAATCGCTTAGAAATAAATGCAGCTACATTGACCGAAATGTCACAACGTGTTAATTCTTTTCCGTATCCAGAATTTGAAATCTTTCAGCCGAATCGGACAGGAATAAGCACGTGCTCATCGTATTCTTTGTACAGTTTACATACAGATTAATCACTTCATGTATACAGTTTTCTGAGGAAACACTTCTTACTTAAAAGTTTTAAATATGTCTATGGCTTTATTTGGCGTATCGCGCCTAAATATCGCAAACAGAGAGTTCTGGGACAGCCTAATGCTGAACTTTTAAAAAGTGACGCCGCGAGGACACATTTTAAAAGTGTTGATTACAGTGACGAAGTGCACAAAGCTCAAACGACCGCCAGTAAACCAGGTAACCGGGATTAAAACAAAAGGTCATGACGTAATAGGTTTTGCGCGACAGCATCGACTGCAAAGATAATTGCAATCCAACGTCTATGACGTTACAATGTTCAGACGGGAAGAAATTGTCTAAAAGAGTTCCTACTTCTGTATGTATTCTCTGCTCTTGAAGGAACTTTTTAAGATTTTAATTTTACTTCACTGCAGCTGATGTTGTGCCGTGTGGCGGCCGTAAAACGTCTCCCCGTACATCATCCATAGTGCAGATTATATTTTATTTACATCCTTTGAGATCGGGGGATAGATTCTTAGAAATCTAAAATTTGAGATCGATTTAGACTATTATTCTAGATCTTCGTCTCTTATATTATTTGGATCCTTTTGAAACTTATCAGTCTTTGAATCGACTGCTTAAGGATGTCCGCTGGTGAAAATCATTTATTCAAACTATTTTTACTTTGGTGTTATTTCAAATCTTCCATCAATATGTAGTCAAAAAATGCAAAATAAAGTATAGGTTAGTGTGGATTTTTTTGCAGTACACGCCATGGAAGCTTGTGAGGGTACCCGGCCATTTTGAAAATTTTGAGCATAATATAAAAATACTTAACCATGTGTTTAAATCTTTTAAGAAATGGAATCAGTTGATTGAATAACTAATTGCATGCGTTTCCTCTGACGACCACACAATGTTATATTGATTTCAAGCATAATTTTTGCACAGTATTTTGTTAATCTCCGAAAAATTTAAAGGAAGTGTTACCCCACCCCCTTGACTTTGGCCTATTTCTGAAGCCATAAAAATGAACGCAGGCCACTTTCAAAAAATAGCTACAGAGGGTATTAGCGCAATATTTCTGTTTATAATATTATATTGCTAGGGTCTTGTCTAAAGATAATTAAGCAAAAAATAATGTCCTGAAACACTCTGTTATTAACTAGCACTTGAGATATGTTGGTATTATGATATTTTCTCTTCTAATTGAATATAAGATTAATTGTGAAAAAAAAAAGACAAAATATTGAATAAATAAAGACATTTCGTTTAAAATTTGACTATACCTGACACAAAGTTTATTATTTAACAAGTTATTGAAGATTTTATATTAAAAACTGTAAATGCCTTGGCAAAAAATGACAAAATTTATCCCTACCCCCAAAAGAATGCAAATTTTTTAATATTTTGTAATGCTGCACCAAAGTGATGAAAAATAACAGAAGCAGATTCTAACTTTTTCTTAAACTTTGATAGTTTATCGTTCAGACAATTATCTTCAGGAAAATTAGTAGAAAAATATAGGTTAGTGTGCAAATAAGAAAGAAAACTTAAAAATTTTAAGCCTACCCCCTTTTATTTTTGGCTGTGTGTAAATTAATAGAAAAATCACGTCTGCATCTCAGTTATCTATCTAATCCGATGAAAGAATTTTAATGTAAAACTGAAAACAGCCATGTTACTCTAAAATTATATAGCCTTTTCATAACCAAAGAGTACTTCATAAACAACTAATTGGATCTTAGGCTAATTGAAGCAGATTCTAAGCCACCCCATGTAGAAACAATGGCTGTCTGTGTTGGTAAACTACAATGTGTTTCTTTCATGTTTATGATAAAATCATTTCCAAAGTCTATTTTCTTGACTAGATATCAATACATTTTTAACATGCATACAGAAAAATATGACAAAAATAAGCTGTTATATGAAAAAGCAGTTTTAGAATGGTAATTACCCCACCCACTTCGGAACCCACTTCAAGACTGACTGATCGGATTTTAACATGACACACACTCAACGTAAATTTCTTGGTCAATCTCTGGTACGTGTAAATTTATACATGTATAAATGCTCTTGAATGCATGCTCATGTGTATGATTTGACTCAACAGTTTTCTAATTTACATTATTTCCGAGCTTGAGCGAGCTTGATAGAGAATTGAAAAAAAAGGTGAAAAGTCAGTCTGAATCTCTTAAACTATCTGTATGAGCCTTAAATTTATTGACACGTGAAAAATAGTCTTAATGCAAGATACATGTAATATAAGCGTGACACTCAACAGATTTTTTCGAGCTTTTGCAAGCAAAAGTTGGAGATTTAAAAAGGGAAAGAGCTCTACATAATGTCACATGAACGAATGCATAGGTTTTTTGGGTCTCATTATTCCACATAGGCGTAGGAAGGTTCGACATATATACAGTGGACTCGACAGTATCGGATCAAGTTCAATAAAACTCCTGTTTTGTTGTATGTGAATGGAAAAAGTATGTATGTTATGACACATAACAATTGCAAAATATCCCTTCTGCCTATCCATGTTAAAATATTTACGAAATTTATTCCTTTAAGGGCAGATAACCTATCGAGACTTACAGGAGGGTCTTACGACAGTAACGAATCAAGTGCGACAGTATCGGATCATATGATATTATATTATAGGAGAGTTTCTCGGAGGCATTCTGCCAACCTTCTTAGCTTCAATAATTTTGCTACATAAACAGTTGGACCTCTTAAACTCTCAGAGAAAGGTTTTACGGCCTTTCAACGATATTTTCATATGGTCCTTCACCAGCAACGGTTATGTCTGTTAAATAAAAGTTAAATATACAAAAATACAAGCATGCCAGATATTCTTAACTCAGTAATTCCCTGTGCCTTTAGCACGGAACTACTCAAACAGTAAAGATCATAATCTGCCTTTGCAAAGTGTAGACCCTGATAAGACCGTAGTTTCTGGTCAGGATCAACAAAACGGTGATTCTCCGCCTTAACGATATTTCAGTGCAATCAGTGTATAAACACTACATGGTCATTCAACGAGTTCTCCGGCATTAATCTGAGTCTACACAGTTTTCAGATGTTCATCCGATGAATGCCAGTCTTTATTTGGTTCACAACACACGTGCGAGCTGATCTCGAATGTTTAGCAGAAGCTTAGTTGTGCTACGCATAACCTTCATTATCATATGCTAGCATGTTGGGCGTGGGGTGGGGGATGTTTTATAAAAAGGATGTTGTCTTAGTTTTACATTGATCTTCTTTGAAGGAAGACACAACAGCCAGTCAGGTAGTTGATTTATGACTTGTTTTCAGCATCAGCCCATACATCCAACATGCAGTTTTCCAGCTGAGGCCTGTATTTCAGTTCAAATTATATAATGATTCGTTACTGTCGCACATCGGTGCCCCACTTTTCAAGTCTTTCGTTTCATCAAATACGGGGATGTCACAAAAATAATGACTGCCTGCAATTTTAGAGATTCTAGGACACATTATACAGCAAAATTGGTTTCAATCGCCTGATGATAAAATAGTTTAAATAACCGAAATCTATTTTGGGGTTAACGAGCAACAGGCAAAATGCAAGCGCCGCTGAAGAGGGGCCAAGCTTTTCAACAACTCTGATTTTTTTCATAGCCGCAGAAATCGATCGAATTTTTCACCCTGCACTTTGCCATTGGTCTAACTGGATGACTGTAATATAATGGTAAAAAATATTTGCTTCATTTGTGAGAAAAATGGGTGATAACCTAAGAGTGATCCGATACTGTCGATGATCCGATACTGTCGAGTCCACTGTATATATTTTTTCTTTGGAGGGGGGGGGGGGGCAATACTATATGGGACTTTTTTTAGAAGAACAAATGGGAAAATTATTCAAATATTTGGGGGGGGGGGGCAAAACAGTCTTTGCCCCCCCCCCGCAAAATAATTGGGGGGGGGGGGGTCCCCCTCTTCCTACGCCACTGTTCCAGAGGATCAGTTCCATCTTCTTTATGCAGTAAGGCTGGAGTACAATCTTTTATGAAATGTTCAGTCAGCGTTTTTCTGTTTTTTTTTTTTTCTTTTTTTTTCCAGAAGATATTCTAATTGTCCCCCAGCTTGTATGTTACTGTCGGCATTTTATTGTATTACCTTAAATCTTTTGAATCATTAAATAAGCCAGTGTAATGAGCAGCTTGATCTCAGTCTACACGGGTCAACAATGCACTCGATTTGGACCACTGCCCGAGGAAAATAGAAAGAAACACCTGTCGGGTTGAAGAGAAAAATATAGTTTTGCGTAATGTTGAACTAAACTGTCAGTTCAGTGACGTCACAATGACAAGTTGGCACGCGCGCACTAATTGACTGAGCGGATACTATGGCTGAGTTCGCATCAAATGAAACAAATCTCTCTACAAATTAGATTCAATAATTTCTACGAAAGCTAGTGTATTCTATGATAATGTTGACTTTCCCACAGCGTTCCTCAGTATTGGTCATGCTATTAATAACATGGGGAGAATGAGGCCTATAATGCATCGTACAGATCTACACCCCACCCCTACTCCGCCAACGCCCAGACGCCTGCGCATCTCGAGACCTACACTATACTGTTTCCTTTTTGTCAAACCGTTTAGCCATTTAAATAGCAGAGCGGTCAAAGTATCTAAATCTTAAGTCCGGACTCATTTAATCCAAATAAACGTCGACAAATCCGAAATATTTAGATGCATAGACATGGACCCAAAAACAGGAGGTGTGATCAGGTGCTCGCTTGTTTTGGTATGCAGTACACGATTCAGTTAAACATATCGCTACCTGTACGTGACACCTGACACGTGGCAAAATCTCGTTTAGTGCCAGTCGGCAATACACACAGTTTATACCTGCACCAATATTTGACAAACGAGTGCCGCGTTATTAAAAAAATGTATTCAGGCGTATGTTTGTCCTTCACCAACCTGTACGCATGCAACCTGCGCATGCGCAGACCGAGCGTTATTCGCTTGACGAACTGTGAATGCCCACACTGCGCATTTGCGCAAGCTATCCTGGGCATGCGCAGTTGTAAATATATATATTTTTAAAAATGATAATAACAAAAATGCCATGTAATTAGAAGACAGAAAAAGTTTTTTTCCAGTTCGAATTGAATTCTCGATGCAGTGTAACCACATAATTTGCCCAAACTTGCGGCATAAGAAAAACCTGTTTTTTTTTTTTAGTTGTTTTTTTTCCTCATCAGCCGTGAGAAACTGTGCCTTATTGCAAGTGCTAACAGGAAAGACTCTGATCAGTCTGAACATTCGCACAGCTATGTTCAATATGTGCATGCTTGCTAGAAAAATGCTAATCAGACTGCATATGTGTAGGCTGATCTGAGTCTTCCCTGTTCGCGCGTAATATAAAGCCCGTTTTCATGAATAATGTTTTTTTGCGTTAGTTTTAGTGTGCATTAAAATGTGTTTGAATTTCCTTCTTTTCTCTCTCTCTCTCTCTCTCTCTCTCTCTCTCTCTCTCTCTATTTACACGTCCACACTAGTCTGTCGTCGTTATAGGCTAGCCCATTATGACAAAAACTGCCTGCACGAGGCCTTCGTCGGAAAAAAAGTGAGAGGGCAGTTTTTTTCAAAGTATTGTTAGATGACGAAGTCGGTAGTGAAGGATTCAAGGCTCTTCAACGCTTAAACAAAATATAAATATTAATGCTATCTGACTCGTATAGGAACTAATGGCATATCGGAAAACTGCTGAAAGTGATCAAGACGAGCTTTCAGCAGTTTTGTGATATACTCCACCAGTTTAGGTCAGTTTACATATATGTATCTTTAGCAAAACTAAATCTTATACGAATCGAATAGCATCGTTATATTATATAGAAGTCCGTTTGCAGAAGATGGTTTTTAAATTTCTACTTTGGAATAGAATTGCGCATTTACAAGGCGCAGTTTGTTTACCCGTAGTCTTGTTGGGTTTCTCTTGTGAAGACAATAGTGAATCGAAAGGTCCTGTCACTGAAGGGCCAAGTTGTCCAGGGAAGCAAACAGGAAGTCGCAAAAGTTGTTCCCCTTTTTAAAAAATGGCGAACAAAGATTGAGGTGTACCATACACCATAACAGTAATTACATGAAAAAGGCGACGTTTTACATGTCCGAACAGCAAACAGCATGTGCACTGAAAACTGTCAGTGACTGCCGGAGATTTGTAAGATTGATCAATGTTCGCAAATGTTGAGTGTGATATGGGTGGTTGCGGATCGTACATGTTCTAAGATCCTTTTGAGACGCCCTTCCGATGTCTGTTTTAGTCGCAGTTCATGTATCATGTATGGAAACTGCGTATGGTCAGATTAAGGACTGGTGACAAATGTGCCATTGGAAGTGCGAACTTTGAATGCAGAGACCGTGCACATAGCTGGTCGGTGCTCTCACTGTTTGCGGCTGCGTTCCGACAGACTTTGTCAGGACGCTTTTAATTTAAATGAAAAGCTACGACAAAGCAGTTTTTCGTTCTGAAAGTTTATATTCTTTAACAACTGAAGTTCATAAAACATAACAAAACAAAAAAAACAAAAACAACAACAACAACAACAAAAAAAAACCCCAGATGCCTGCGTAGTTTGACGCACGTGCACATTCCCGCTCAAAAATAGATTTGTTGTGAGAAATGGCGCCTTATCGCATAGACGAAAAGCAAAGACCCACTTCAGTCTGCACAACCGCGCATCCTCGTTCGGATTTCCATGATAGATTGTTGATGCAGACAGAGACCAGGCTAATGTTACTGCACAGATATGTCGGCTGATCTGGGTCTTCGCTGTTCGTATTTGGTATGAAGCACCTTTCCGATGCACGGCCCAAAAACATTTCGACTCGCATACCTATAGTCACACCCGCTTTTACGCACGGGCAGATTCGCGCAAAATAACTGCGTTCTGAGACTTGGAAGTATAAAAAATAGCCGAGAAAGCAAAAACGAAGTCCCACGAAGTCCCATATTTTTTGCTCGAAATTTTAGAAATTCACCTTTTCAAGGATGACCACAGATGGAAATTTCGGAGAACCTTCAGAAATTATTTTCGGCAATAATTTTAGGTGTCCGAAACTTTAGAGTGTGCGAAATTTTAGAAGAATTACCGTATCTGAAAAGCACAACATATACCATCATGAGAATTATACTAATATGTAGATAAATGATTTATGCAATGTAAAAGAAAAATAATTTTGTATGTTAACTTTGTGAACTCTAGTTGCAGATTTTTTTTTAAAAAATCGCGTAATTTTTATAAAACCTGGTTTCCATTGGCGTCTATTATTTCTGTTTGCTCCAATATACGCATAAATGATAAGTAATTTTCTGAGGACAGGCACCTGGAGATTTGATGTCACAAACGCAGACATTAAATTTACTAATTAGATTAAGTCATACTGTTCTACTAGCAAAGAATGATTTTTTCTGGACATAAGGCACGCGAAGTTTTTTTTTTCGGTAAATGTTTTGAAGACAAGTTTGAATAGAACTAATCTGAAAATGTAGTAGTAGTGGGGGTGGTGAGAGGGGATGGGAAGTCTGAGGTAGCCCCTCGACCTCCAAAGATGAAACTATTTTTTTTAATGTAGACGGATACACAAATTCTGACCCCCACCCCCATACGCCTGACAAAATATATGACCCCCCCCCCACACACACCCCACCCGACACCCCATCCCCACTGAATGTACCCGGTCCCCCACCTAATCATAAATGACGTCCGTAATAATCATGTCGCTGTGAGCGGGTAACATCAACACTTTTGATTTAGTAAAATACCGCCCAAAGGATAAAGTACTAACCTCAAAATTTTGATGTGGTGTCGGGTCTCAAGAACATAGACTATTTTACTGTGACATGCTTCGTAGAGGAGATTTGGAGCAGCCTGATATGGTGTACCAAATGGGTCAAAAGCGACGGTACCGTTCGAACGCTATTTTTTTACCGTTCGAACGCTATCTTTTACTGTTCGAACGGTAAAATTTAGCGTTCGAACGGTAAATTTGGCGTTCGAACGGTAAATTTAGTGATGCGTTTGCGTGCACTAATGAAGTCTAACGTAGGCTTTCAGCGCAGTTAGTTCACTATGACATGTGCAGAAACTTCACTCCACCACTGTGGTCACTCTGGTCAGTTTTTGCGCTTGAATGTGCTAGCTGTTTGTTGCAGATGCGCGAAAAAACACTTTCTAACTGATACCAAAGTAAAATTAAACACACCACTTGGCAATTCACTACAGTTTCAGATGCAGTCAGCTGTAGATTCTAATTGACAGCAACATCACACGTCATCGTTACGTGTACCAACGAATCTAAACAAACCAGCTGCAGTGTATTTGAAGAGATAAGAGAATTTTAGCCGTATGCCTAGGACTAGGCCTGCTTAGCAGAACATATTAGCTGAAGTAAGATTATATCTGTCAACAGGCATATTTTTTTATATCATGTATAGCCCTCAGCTCATCAGAGCTCCTTTGGTGTCCAAGGGATTTGGCCTCTCGCGGCCTAATGTGAGTGGGGTGTATGGGATGCATCAACTTGCTCCGAAACTCGTAAAGACAGTCGAATATTTTGTCAAGTAAAACCAGAGACTGTCTGACGGATGAGATGCCGGATGACATAGAAACTAAATGCAGTGTGGTTAGAGCCCCCAAGAATATATTTTGCAAATTGTAAAGGCATAGTAAAGTGCCTGGTGTGCAGACAAATAACGACATCACGGGTTCGTGGGACCTAATATCTCTTGAGCGAATGAAAAAATGGTAGCGCTCGATTGAAAATTATACAACAGCATCCAAACTTTTTAAAAACATAGATCTAGTGATTTTATATTATTACTTAATTGTAATACAGCAAAATTACGACAGCCGACGCCTGACATTCCGAACAGTTGTTGGCAGTTGGCGTTGCGCAGAAGTGTCAAATTCGTCACCAGCGGACATCCTTAAATAAAATTAAGAAATTACAGTATGCTTTTTTCTGGTTTCGTCACCAGATATTGTCAGGGTCACTGACGAGGCTTTATTAGCCGAAACTACGTAGTCTAGTCCATGTTCGTAATTCTGTATGTATTCTCTGCTCTTGAAGGAACTTTCTAAGATTTTAATTTCATAAGATAACGCTGCCATCGCCTTTTGCGTTTCAGATATGTAACGTTGTTTTACTGACGTCAATTAAGTAAATGATATGAATAAACTGCGTAATCTTTAAATTTGATAAGTTTCAAGCATTTTGCCGTAATATATTCAGCACTGTCACGAGTGAAAGGATCACCAGCACGCAATAAAGAGTGGAAGTTTTTAAATCCCCTTAGTATGCTATTGTTTACGTTGTATGGATACAACTAAAAGGGCGATTAAATGGGAGTAAGTACCTCGTTTCTCGTAGGAGGCTACGCCTGAAGGAAATTATTTTCTTTTTAGAGGGCAAATCCATACTGCTTTGTGCTGACATCACTGGAGGAGAGATTCACCTGAAATGGTACCAACACTCGTTTGTTAAAATTGTTTCCTTAGAAAGCATATTGGCGAAGCACAGTAATGTAGTAGCATAACTTCTTCCTGTTGCAGAACTGTGAACGATTCACATGTTAACCTAAGATTTCTAAACTATTTCCACGCAAGTTTTGTATCATGGTGGTAGAAAAATCAAACCCAAAACATAGTCATTGTATGGTTGATGAGGTTGAAAGTGGATGGGTATGTAAGATTAGTTGTCGACAATGGATTGCGTTTTACACTCTACAAAGGATAAAAAAAAATAAAAAAAAGTATAAAAAAATACATAACATACATACCCTGAGACTTCTGTGACAGATAATTTACAAAGGCATTAGAGAGAATGTTTCGAGTTCCCACCATTCTTATTAGAACAAGAAAAACTACAAGCGAAGATACTAGACATGAGATATCTTTTATTTGCAAATGCAACATTCGAAAGTTGGCATTAAAAGAAAAAAAAGCCGCAGTGCATTTGAAAAAGGTACTTATTTCAATGCTTTATTAATGGCAAAAAGTTTAAAACATACTACGCGTCAATCCACTACTGCAGCATGTCGTTGTTGGAGAAGGTTCAGAAACGTCCCGTTATCTCAAAATAATAAAAAAACAGACAATCAAAGTCATTTCTTTATAGACGTCGGCTCAGTTGATCCTAGTCACAAAATCTATCTTTAACGGTACCTGTCAGCTACATTATTAACGACTTCCGCGGCGGTCACTTTGTTAGCGCGAGGTTTACAGAGTACAGTGTGGCTCTGACGTCACAAATTCTAGTTACCGCGACTTTAGTACCGTTATATTTGAATTAAAAGAAGTCAGTTTTTCGGCGGAATATTTTATCTGACAGTTGACAGTAACAAATTGCCATCGCCTTTAGAAGGACGTTGGTTGCAGTATATATTTGATTTGTAGTAATATTTCTCCTAGGTAGAGTCATTTGGTCCAAGAAGTTTCATGTCAGGGAGGTCAAAAGTAAGTCTGAATATTTTACCACGACTTATAAAAAAGGTCTGTCTCCTATGGGACAAAAATAATAATCAAACATTAGCATGCCAATTTTAGATGAACAACGATAACATCTGTTAGATAATGAAAATCACATTTTTGTAATAGATATGAATCTCAGAAATGTTAAAACAGTTCGAAGCTAAGTTCAAAAAGTAGTAATGTAATATACATATGACTCAGACACTCAGAATGTGCACGCAGCCATGTTTTTATGAAGATGATTTGTGAATGTAGAGTTTATGTCTTTCGAAACCAAGTGCATTAATGCCCCTTGCTTAGGGCAAATTACAGAAACATACCTGCAGATAGCGACCTGAAAGAAAAACGTAAAGAAATAAAAAATTATTATGAAAGACATAACATGCATTAATGGTTTAAAATGCATAATATCAGGAAAATAACACAAAATTATAGTTTGGCATTATCATTAAAGTATACGTTCTGTTTAAAGTGTATGGGTACCCCTCTGTGTTTTGTTTTGATATGTATTAGAAAAGGGAACACAATTCCTGACCTCCTCTGTTTCCCTTGGGAACGTGCTCTTTCAAAACGAAGTCAACTCTTGAAAGAAAAAAATCTCCTAGAAAAGCGAATTCTCTTCTTTAACAGTTAACCCGTTTTTGGATGAGTGGCGGCAATGAAACTGAAGAAGTTGCGTTCCCTGAAAGTGTACCCATTCACATTAAACTACTGTTCGTCTATCATTTCTAAAAACAACCATCTTTACATTAAGCGTTTGCAATGCTACTGCCTTTGGTGTGTTTATCGGTGCGTGAGTAGTTCAATCCTTGCTCTAAATGGTATGTTACAGATGAAACAGTTCTTAAACTGTAAGACAGTTCTGAAGATGGAAGCTCTGTTGAGAAGCATTTTGCCTCAAAAGTAAGGTCGGGTCGGGCGATGATACTGGATAACTAACTTTCAATACCCGGGCGTCCTAATAACTTGGATAATACGTAAGGCAAGGGCTGGCTGTGTTTGCAGCCAGTCCGATATGGGGTTGTTTGGCGTTTTGTTTTGCTCTTGGCTGTTCTATCGTCTTTTCTTTCTCTTTTTTTCCGTGGAACGGCTCGACTGACATACTGTCTCAAAGGGCCGTTCGATCCTAAACTAACCAACTGGTCTCTCAATTTAACAAATTCTGTTAATTTTAGATATACTCGTATCTGCAGTTTTTCTTATGAGATGCCGACATACTGAACGTTCCCATGACTCAGGTTGTACGTTTAGGAATTTCTTGTAAATGGATAGGCTTACAATGTAATCTTCATCTGTTAACTTTAATGGGTACAATTTCAAGAGCAACTCCGATATTTTTTTTTAAGTCTCCCTTCTCAATGATGGTCAACTATTAAAGGAAAGAATTTGCTCCTCTAGGAGAGTAGCTCCATTTTGGAAGGGATATGTCACCTAGGTAAGCGAACAGGAAGTCACTTATATCATTGAAAACTGTTGGAAAAATATGGTGGTGTACCCATACACCTGAAATGTTCTTTGAATCTTAACCCATTGCATTCTGGGTATTTTTGTCGTCTGCTGAAATTGTCGTCTGCATCAAAAATCAAGAACATTTTGACGATATTTGTCTAACTCTTGTAGAAATGATGTCTAGGCAGCAAACAGTTTGGATCTCAGATCAGGCCCCATGTTTGTGGGGCCTGATCTGGATCCAAACTGTTTGCCCAGATACCCCTTAAGGGGTATCCCGAGGGGACCATTCCATACAAATTTCGTGATGCCTTTTTGAAGCTGTGTGTTTTCTTTCCTTGTTATGCTTTATCAAGATATTGCACAGACAGTTATTTCATCATTACAAAGTCTATGATACGAATCTTATCTTTTTATGACTGCTTGATATATCCTGATTATAATACTGCCAGACTAAATTCCAAACTTGCCAGCATCATTAATCAGAGCACCTCTGCGCCTTCCAAAATAATCCCGTCCTTTACAGAGGCATAACAATACACGCTGCAGTAACGTAGTTCAACTTACTTTATCAGCATCGCTATTTTGGCGGCAGTTCTTGGATGGCTTATGTTTTGTAATTGTCGCTTTTTCCTGGAACTTTCAATTTTATTTTGTTAGCAATTGAAACATTATTGAGCAGAAGAAGAAAGTGTTGTGTTCACAAGTCCAGATAACGTAGGCTCTATCCCATTTCACGTTAAAGCCCCCACCTGATTGTTCTCCCAGGGTTCATCGTAATAATTGAGCCGCGACACGAGAAAACCAACAAAGTGGTTGTGCGCCCAGCGCAGACTCAGATCAGACTGATCAGAGTCTCCGCTGTCCGCATGAAGGTAGCTTAGACTCTATGCCACCCTTTAAGCGCTTAACGAAGAGTCTGATCAGATTTGGCGGATACCCAGGCTGATCTGAGTCTGCGCTGGCCGCACAACCACATTGTTGATTTTCTCGTGTCGCGGCTCAATTATGTCAGTGAAAGAATTGAATTTAAGGAATGTAAGTCAGGAAAGTAAGTTAGTTAGTAAGTAAAGACTTTATTTAACTAGGGTGACAACATTTAGCATATGGTATAGCTTATCTTCCACGAGGCCCTCAAAGAATAACACAAGTGTACATATAATAAATATGTTTAAGTACAATGAAAATACAAACTACAGTCCAACCTGTATTAAGCAAGCACCTAAGGGATAATCAAAGTCTGCTTGCTTAAGGCAGGTGCCTGCTTAAGACAGGTGCTTGCTTATACAGGTTCATTTCAATGTATTTGCCTTTTCGGGAAATGAATACGTGCTTGCTTAATTAATACGGGTTGCTTGCTTAACAGAGGTGGCCACTAAGACAGGTTTTACTATGTACAGTAAAATAATGCGAAAAATGAAGATTTTTTTCCTCTACTAGTAAAATAAAGAAGCGTAACAAGAGCATTTTCATATTGATCTGTACACTACAGATCGAAGCAAAGAATAAAAGAAAAATGAATAAATAAATAAATAATTAATTTTGATAATTGTAATTGACCGTGAATGAAAACATAGTTTTGCTCTCTGCATAAACGTTGTTGGTAGAATATTTGGATCAACTGCAAGCAAAACGACTTACATCAGATATTACAAGCTTCAGATTTGCCCTATTTCATAAATATGTTCTCCCTAGTTATAGCCAGTTTACTGACAAAATGTATATTTATCAACCGACCTAATGCCATCAAAGGCGGAACTACCAGCGCTGTTTATAAGATACGCTTAGATGCTAACACCACTTAGTGGACATATGAAGCTTTAAAATTACTAAAAAAAAAAAAAAAAAAAAAACATACAAAAAAAAAAAAAAAAAAAAAAAAAAGGAGAAGACGTGACACTTTATCCTACGTCTCATAATTAGGCATTCTTTGTTGGCTGTTTTTGTCAACCGCTAAACTATTTCAGAAAATGTTGTAATAATATTGTACAGCCTGGAGAAGATTACAAACTCATGTAAACTTAAGGTGGTGATAATCATTGATTTGGGGCAAAGACAAAAATCTGCATAAAACACTCAAAATACCACTGATCTTTCCAAAACTTAGCATATGCCTTCTTTATGTTGTTTCTGACAATTCAGACTCCCAAAATGCAGCATTTGTTAATGTTAAAAAGTGTTTTTATAAGTAAAGATCAAAGGGTAATTTTGTGCGCAATAATCTGAAAAAATAATATTGTTATTGAAAATATACTTAGTGCTGAGAGTTCCTTGTTGCATAATGGAGAGCGAGCTAGCAATTATTTTTTCAAACTCTTTCACACATTATCAGGCTGAGCAGATGAAAAAAGATGCAGTCTGTGTCCAATTTTTTTTGTCAAAACACACAGGTGAAACAGGTGAGACTATTTTAACAAGGTTGAACAATTTCATCTACACACCAGTGATCATGTAAGTAATGTATTATTTATACTGTAGGTGTTGCAGAGGCATGCTTGCCTACCCTATATTTAATAAATGCATCCAGTGTACATTACCTTGTACATGGTTGAACATTTGAGAAAAAGCTACCATTTTCATCTGGTCTACATTACAATTTGAGAAAGAGTTGGAATAAATAATTGCTAGCTCGCTCTTCATTATGCAATGACGCACCTTCAGTACTATGTAAATTTTCAATAACGATGTTAATTTTTTTGATTATTGCGCAGAAAACTACCCTTTGATCTTTCCTTATAAAAACACTTTTTTAAGCAGCATGTACGTCATTTTTGTATTCTAAACTGTAAAGAACAACAAAAATAAGAAGTCTGCTAACTTTCAGGGAGATACCTTACTTTTTTATGGTTTTATGCAGATTTTTACATTTACCATAAATCACCACCTTAAGGTCCTTGAAAACTGTATTTTTCCCCTCTGAAATTACAGACAAAGTCGACAAAGAACATTCGGTATAATTTGCCATAGATTCATTGTATGTGTAATCGGCCGGTTACTGAAAATTAAATGTTATCTTGAGCTATCTTGGGATTCACCAAATTGTAAGAATTGTAATTGCAAAAGTTAAGAAAACAATTCCAAGCGCAATAATTCCCAAAGTGGCTGAGAAAATGGGAAAACAAAGCCAAACCAGATGAAAACCAACTATTGTTCTTGTCACAGAATTTAAGCAAGATATATGTTTTCTAAGTTCGTCTTGCCATTTATTTCCGCATTTATTTAATACATTACCGTCTCTCGGAGTGAGGGAGAACGAAGAGAAATGATAGACGAGAGAAAAAATGTCCAAACAACCCCCACCCGCACCTTTTGCAAGCACAGTAGGCCCTTGCCCTACAATGTTCCAAATTAGTAGGACGCCCCGGCACTGAAAGTATATACACTGCACCGTCGCAGCACCCGACCGCCCCCTGTTAACATTTAAACATTGTCATTAGCTTTTTTGTTCAAATCAATTCTAAAATAACAACTTCTGGAAGTAAGGAAAACATTACAGAAATAAAAATAGCAGACTCGGATTAATTGAATCAGCAGACACATTGAATATTGAATAACAACGCCTTGACACCGAATCAACGTTGAATAATTGTGCATGTTGGGCGGTAAATAATACGGTTAAATAGGAATAATATTTCTTAGATTCCGGTCAGTGTACACTAAAGCAACATAAGAATGGTAATTATATACATTAATAAATGAGTTCATAAAAAGTTATCTTAGAGAAAGCTTAAGATATAGCTAGACATCTAAATCTTTCTTTGACAGTACATATTTCCATAAACCTAAGGGCTGTATAAGCTTGTATCGACTCAAGTCAACCCTTAAAGCGCCAAAGGCGAAAATACGAGTTGATTTTGCAAACAGTGTAGATCCAGATGAGGCGGCTCATAAGGAGCCACCTCATCTGGGTCTACACTGTTTGCCCTCTAGTCTTTAAATTCTAAATATGAAATATTCAGCAAGAAATATTTTTTTGAAAATTTGCAGACGTTTGTCGTCAGCCTTCAAGTTTGTTTTAGATCTGCAATTAATAAGTAAATTTCTGCATTACCATACATTCTTTGGAAACGTACAATTAACTGGATTTTTGCAACAATTAGTTAAGTTGTGATAGGATCATGGCTCTTGCACTCTGCTCATTCTTTCATTTTTCGAACTTAGTTTGTGAAGCTTCATTCGGTTCCCTTCAATATGCTCCAGTGAAGCGTATAATGCAAAACTTAGGAAGAGAAATAACCCTGGTCGTAATGTTTTTGTTTTTCTTGTTGTCTGAATATATGCTTGAGCAAAGAGTATCATCATGTCAGATAGAAACTGTCATCTACAATTTATTGTTTTCAATTTTTAACAGTATAGTTTATAAGCGCTCTGGTCTTATAGCAAACGCCTTACACCATTCATTAACAATATCTACATTTCAGAAGCGAGTTTGAATGAACAACAGAAAAACAATTTTAACAAGACGGATACACATAGGCTAGAAACACAGTTTTAAAAGGAACTCCTATCAACAGATCACGGAAAACAAGGATGGAGAGACATACCAACTTAATGTGCCAAAAGGACGCTACATTTGATGAACTGAAGCGTATGATAACTGAGAAGTACTTTCCATCTGGGCGGAACGAAATACTATCCTTAAAGCTGTCTGAACTAAAGTCGTTCCTCGCTACCTTCACGGGCCCCAAACTGACAGATCGCATAAAAATGGCGATCTCTTTATCTTTGGAGATATTTTAGAAGAGTATAACAGCAGTCTCGTGCGAATCTATCTCCATATTAAATGTGAGATAAAAATCAGAAAAGTGGAATAGGCCGGCGGGTGTGGCCGGCTGACATAAAATAAAACTTTCGTTGTACTCACATAACTGCATTCATTGGTCTCGACTTATTACGTAATTTTATCGACCATCGAGGACTCCCCTGAGAGCTTATTCTTTCTCAAAGAGTAGATCTACACTCACTTTTGGTAGGGCATACAACCCCGGATCCAGGGGGCTGGCTTTGGGGCTTGAGCCCCGCCACCTGGGCCTAGCTAGATTAAAATATATGTTGTGACATCTCATTTGAGTCGCCTCGGTGAAGCGATTCTAATGAGATATCACAACATATATATTTGGGCATAAAAAAGACAGCAAAAATTCTCATGAAATTGATCCCTAATTATGCCATATATTTTTAAGCCCAACTCCCCCCCCCCCCACACACCCAACACGCACAGACATCTCGGCACCTCCCAACCCTACCAGTTGTACAGAGCCCCACCAGTACGCAGTGGTCTGGATCCAGGTCTGGCATAGTCCTCCAGGGAAGCAAACAGGACGATACAAAAATTGTTCACCATTGGGAAAATGGTAAAAAACAAAGACAAACAAACAAACAAACAAACATGGAGGTGTACGCATCACATACACCTTAAGCAACTCTGCCATTTTCATTTTTGTCACCCTCCTTTTCAATAGGGGTTAACTAACTCTTAAAAATAGTTTGCTTCTTTAAGAGAAAATTCTCTCCTTCAAGGGTAGACTCAATTTTGGAAGGCTTCACGCGCAGATAAGCAAACAGGAAGTCACAGAGTAGTTCCCCTATACAAAACTGGCGGAAACAGAGGTGTAACGGTAACCGTACACTTTTAGTAGCTTCGCAACCGCACGGTCTACCCTGACTCTATTCTGTTCGCATAGGCTTTGGTTGGTTGGTTGTTTTGAGTTTAACGGCCCTTTAAGACGGTATTTCAGTCTATATCGGACAGTCTCCAAAGGAAAGGGGAGAAAGAAGCGAGAAATGATAAACGAGAGAAAAAATGTCCAAACCACCCCACCGCACATACTGCGAGCACAGTAGGCCCTTACCCTACTATTATCCAAATCAGTAGGACGCCCCGGCACTGTAAGTTATATCCAGCACCATAGCACCCCCAGATAGGCAATAATTTCTTAAGTTTCTAAACATGGCACGGTCCAATCTTGAAGTAGTAGACTAATTGTTTTGCGTTCAATATTTATATTACCGGGCCGCGTAGCGCAATCGGTAGGGCACCGACTCACAAGTCGGAGGTCCTGGGTTCGATACCCGGTCTAGCTACATACATTCGTTTCTCTTTCCGCTGATTCAAGAAGGGCAGTTGTCAGTTACTGGCGAAAGTATGTGCACTTAGTACTGGTTAACCGCTTAGGAGGTCTAAGCCTGCCCAGGAATAGTGTGGTTAGGTTAACTGACCGTCCCGACATGACCATTACTGTTTACCGTGGACGTTAAGCATCAGATCAATCAATCAATCAATCAATCAATCAATATCTATAGTGAAAACATCGTATCGGAAAGCAATCTGTTGGCATCAAAACGTCTGAATAGTCTGTAACTTCAAAATTGTCCATATAAATTGGAATCGTAGACCTCTTAGCCAAATGATTTAATAAATGATACTGACTGAAGTGTCGGTGGTTTCACGAGCATTCATGTGGTGATAATCACTGACTTATCGGGCAGAGCAGATAAAACAAAGGAGTAGCCTGTGTCTAAATTTTGACAAATTATGAAGAAAACACAAAGGAGTCTATTTTTTTTCAAGGTTGAATCAACTCACTGACACACCTGTCTTGGTCACAACAATGCAGTTTTTATACTGTAACTGTAAGAGTGCTATAGGTATACCTGTCTCCCCTATATTTAATGAATGCACCAGTACACATACCCGTTATACATGGTCGAACTTTTGAGAAAAAGCTAATGTTTTTGTTTGTTCTGCCCTACAATTTGAGAAAAAAAATGAAGGAAATAATTCTTGGACGTTTTTTCTGTTTTTAACGTCCACGGTGAACAGCTATAGTCACGCCGGGCCGGTCAGTTAACCTAACCACACTATTTCTGGACAGGCTTAACCAATACTAAGTGCACACACTTTCGCCAGTAAGGGACGTTCCTCTCAATTTAATGAACTACCTTCAGACCCATATACATTTTCACTAGCTTTCTTAATTTTAAGAGTTTTGCGCAGAAAATTAGCCCTGAATTTTATTAGAAAATCACTTTTTAATTAGATGTCCTTCTATATTTGTACTCTAAACTGTAGAGAACACAACAAAACAAACAAACAAACACAAAAGTCTGCTCGTTTTCGGGAAAATACTTCGGAAAATTAATTGTAATTCAGATTTTCGTAATCACCACAAATCCTAAGAAACCCGAAGTTTAGATATAAAGTAAAAAAGATAGGCAATGATCAGAAATTAATACAATCGAATCTCACATCCCACCCTCAGAGCCAAAAGGGAAATGAGCATGCACACAAATTGACAAAAGCCCTCGAAAGACACGCATGGCAAACCGAATAAACAGAACTGATGTTTAAATGTTTAAACCCATACATAACAGGAACAGAAGTTTAAAAAGTGCAATTTTGAAAATTCATAAATGAGGGGGGCAAATATGACCCAAATCATACCAGGCCCTTTGGAAATGTGGGTGTCGACCCTTTGTCTTCTTCAAATTTACTCTTGGTCACGATGTAAACGTATCAATATTCATACTGAAGGTCTATCTGAATGGTTGTTCTATGAACAGTTTAATATTCATCTGCTCCTTTTTCTTAATTTTGCTTTCTTAGTTGTCTTAATATCCCTAACTTATTTTGAGCAGTATAGATACGGCTGAAAATATAAACAGGAGCATGAACGCGCTGGCAGGACGGTTGGGAGAATTAAAATGAAAATAATACTTTCTCAGTGTTTTTGAGAGTTAGAATCGAACTATTTTAGCTCTAGAATCGAAAGGAGCGGCTGTAGCGTAGTGGATAACACTCCAGACTACCAATCCAGGGGTCGCAAGATCGATCCCCCGCTTCTCCGGTCTTTCGGATGAGACTTTAAACCGAGGTCCCGTCTGCATATGACCTCGTTGTTGTCGGGACGTTAAACCCGAGTTCACTCACTCCATACTCTAGAATCGAAATAGTTCAGCTCTAGCATTAAGTTGTTGCGCTCGTGATTTGATCTTCTTAACAACTGACCTACAAATAATTAATACTCAACAATTAAACGCTATAGCTGATCTATTTCTTAAACAACAACAACAAAAAAAAAGCAGAGTGGGCAGCTATTCACATGACCATATTGCTGGAGACATTGACACATGCATATAACAACATGTAACATTGAGTACCGCATTGGAACGGTCAGGAACGGTCGAAGTATCGATATAAACCTTAAACTGTGTAACATAAAAAGCGCAACGAAACAAACTAAACTACGTACACTGTAAGAGTATAAGGGTCAGGCATACTTTTATATTTTGTGTTTCGTATCTCGAAATTTCGACTTAGTAACTCGAAATTGCGACTTATTATCTCGGAAATTCGACTTATTAACTCGAAATTTCGACTTAAGTATCTCGAAATTTCGACTTATTAACTCGAAATTTTGACTTATTAACTCGAAGTTTCGACTTATTCTCTCGAAATTTCGACTTATTATCTCGAAATTTCGGCTTATTAACTCGAAATTTCGACTAACTTTCTCGAAATTTCGACTTAGTATCTCGAAATTTCGACTAAGTATCTCGCAATTTCGACTTATCAACACGAAATTTCAACTTATTGTCCTAATAAGTCGAAATTGCGAGAAAACAAGTTGAAATTTCGAGTTAATAAGTCGAAATTTCGAGATAATAAGTCGAAATTTCGAGTTATTAAGTCGAAATTTCGAGATATCTAACAAAAAACCCCCATCTACAGCCACATTATTTACGCTTTGTTACGAGCCTTATAAAAATAAACATAAGACGTGTACAAAATGCCATTTTCTGCTTTTAACAGAGTGAAGATAAACTGCAATAAATGTACGGCTAAATAGAGTTATTCTTCAGAGTTGCAGTGTTAGTCTTTTTGTCGGGTCTCCAGCGTTCTTTCGTCACAGTTTTGTTTCTTGCTTTCCTTTTGTCAGTGTAATTATGGGCCGTGATTTAGAAAGCCTCCATGACAAGGTCTTATCTTGACCATGGGCTGATTGGGTAGGTTGGGTTTTACGGCTCTTTGAGATAGTATTTCAGTCTATATCTCCCAGAGATAGGGAGAAAGAAAAGGGATACGATAGGTGAGAGAAAAAAGGCATACAACCCCCATCCGCACCTACTTCAAGCACACTAGGCCCTAGCCCTACTGTTATCAAAATTATGACGCTCCAGCACTGAAAGTTTCGCGGTACCATCGCCCGACCGCGACCACCCTCTCCTGAACTTGACCAAGAGTCATGATTTAATTTTCAAGAACTAATGTTGTCGTATGGAATCTTACAAGAAATCGTTTCCGAAAGGAAATATTGGTGTTAAAACGTCTGAATCGTCTAGGACTTGAAGTTTTTGCCTAGCAGACAATTGTCTATAAATCGGAATCGGAGACATCTTAGCCTTATGATTTATCAAATGATATTAACAGAAGCGTTGGTGGTTTCGCAAGCATTAAAGAACTCGAAGAATAACTATAAGCCTTAAATGTGTAACGTAATTCACAAATCTCAGACGGAATGAAACTACAGCCGTCACCGGACAGCATAGCTCGCCTGAACTGGCACTTGCCCATCATGAACATAAAGTTCTTAGAATGTGACCTTGACCTTCAAGAGCATTTAGGAAGGTGATGCTTGTACACAGTAAAAATCTGAAGCAGTATCTGTCATCTGTCCACGTATACAGGTTTTCCACCCTGGCAATGTGAAGCGATAAACCTTTTAAGTCTGTGACCTTGATCTACAGGACACAAAGGTAGGTGAGTTTGGCACTGTATAAAAATCTAAAACAGTATCTATCAGAGTTCTAAGAATATTCGTATCAACCGAATCCATCCACACACTGTGAAAACACCGTGACTTTAGAAAACTAACAAAAAATTTCAAAGTCCAAGACCCTGATTTCTGTCACATAGGAAGGGTCGAGGCGGGTCGTGGTGGGTGAGGGGAGGGATGGGCTGGGAAAGGTAGTATTGCATAATTTTTTTAAGACCATTATCTTACACCTGTGGAAGATCAAAGGGGTCAGATGTGGATCTTTAAAGAAAATGACTAAGAATATGCCAAATTTTAATTTAAAATTTTTAGATCCATGACCTTGACCTATGGCCACTTAGGGGAGTTGGGGAGGTATTGCATAAAACCTAAGACCATTATCTACAATTTATGAGTGTATAAGGTATAATCATGAAAGGGTTAAGGAGATATGTCTTAAAAAAAACTTAAATTAAGAACATCCCATATTTAAACATAAAATTTCTCATGAGCTTTCCATATCTAAATATAAAATTTCTAAGTCGATGACCTTGACCTCAGGGTCATCAAGGGGGTAGGGGTAGTAGTGGGTAAATATTTACATCATTAACAAACATCAGTGTGAGTATCAACAACATCCATTTGTCGATTCAGCAGATATGAGTCTTTAAAAATTTTAACCTAGAACATCCAATATTTTAACATGCATTTATAAGTCCATGACTTTGCCCTCAAGGTCACTAAGGGGGGTGGAGGGGGGGGGGGGGGGCTACAAAACAAGAAGTAAGGCAATACAAGCTGATAGCAAAAACAGCAGTTCTTCCTCAGGTAGGTTGTCATTAAAGCTAGTCTGAACCATACCTGACATACAAACACATTTTTACCTATTTTCTACCATCGATGTATACATCGTATGTACGTGCAAACTAACACGAGAATAAAAGAGAGCAAACATACAAACAAACCAGTTATTCGAAGAGTACAGATAAGCAGACTCAACAAGTCCACCTTGAAACGGTCAGTGATAAATTACTGGGGCCTCCAACCGAGTTTACGCAACTCCAATCCTCGTCACAGCTTCCATCGTGAGTTAAGTGACATTTGGTTCGGTCCGCATGGAGGTCCTTCAGCTCATCAGTAAATCATCACATCAGATGAAACAAAAAAGAGTACTAAACGGAAACATAGACACTGAAATTCCGAAGGAAAGGAAAACCATCAGCTGATCCCCCGAAGAGCCCTACCAAAGGTGGAGAAACATGCGCTGACCCACAACACATAGTAGGTTTGAGTCGGAGCGATTTTTAAGTGTGAGGTCTGGCCAACCGGTGGGCAATAATAAGGAGCAGCTAAAGTGTCAACCGTGATTGGTTTAAGTTTGTGTCGGTAACGAATTCAGCTTATAAAGGCGTTTGTATCATTCACTATAGATCTAATTACTGTAAGATCAAACGGGTTCTCATTATCAATACACATTTAACCTTTCACAATTCATGTACGTTAACGGTGGCAATACATCCTGAATGTTATGAATGTTTGCCTTCATCTATCAAAGCTTCTAGTACCTACCCAACGGGCACATGACGTCGAAATGACGTCGCACCGACGTGGATGCGTTGTTATTACATCGCATCGACGTTGGTACGACGTCATGTGCCTTCTGGGTCATAACTGCTTATACTCTGTTCTTCGTTGTTTACATATAACTTAAGGTAGAGATGAAAGGACGATGTCAGGGAATGCATATTAGGCAGAAAATCTGCATCATCGTAGAAGTAACTGAATGACAGAAATACATGCAAAAACAACAACAAAATAAGAAAAAGTCCAGGAAGCGCCATAATCAAGAATTGCAGTCATTCTCTGTCAACAAGAACAAGAGCAATAAAACGTAAAACCATATAACCAGTAGACATGGTAGATGACCTGCAGAGCGACCTGGGGCCAGTTTCACAAACGATCTAAGCAAGAACTTTTGACTTAAGTCTTAACTTAAGTCAAAAGTTTATACTTATGTGGTTTCACAAAAAATCTTAGTTGAAACTCTTTTCTTAGATTTTGCTATAAACTTAAGTCAACCAGCGAGGTGACTTAAGTTCTCACATAAAAGGCGTAGGGTAGATAAGCTGATAATAGTCATAATTCAGGATATAGGCCTACCACAAAATGCATTAATAAATGAAGACTGTTTTATTCATCCATTATGCGTCTCGAATTCTAACTTGTATTTTATGTTGTAACCTATAAGCGGTTTGAAACACAAGCAATTTTGCTACTGCACGTCCAGTGTGGTTTCTGCTCCGATTTCTCTTTGCTCATTTAGTAGGCACTGTACATGGCAGAGTTTGATTGTGTCCTCCTTCAGTCTTCTACTGCTCGTGCTTCGGGAACCCTATGTTCTATTGTTGTGGCCATTTTTGGGTAAATTCATAGCTCTGCCATAGTTGAACCAAAGCTACTAAAACTGTTTACATGAATCATATAGACGAGAGAGAAGGTGGCGAAGATAGGGCTCGGATTTAGGGCCCATTCCCTGCCCCTCTGAGTGCTTACCAGGTAAAAAGGTATGTGCATGCCAGCCGAGTCCTGTACATTCAGGACGTTTTCTCACGACAGTATGATTATGAAAGCCTCACATGGTCCCCTTTTCCATAGAGACAGTCGGGAAACACTAGACTCCCTAATAAAATAGTTAATTAAAAGCAGAATCAAACGTTAGAGAGAACAAGAGGGCCATGGTGGCCCTGAATCGCTCACCTGAGCATTAATCAGTTCACTGGCTCTGGTGAAGATTTATAAGAGTTTTTACCATACTAACATTTGACCTAGTTTTTGACCCGACATGACCCAGTTTCAAACTTGGCCTGGATATTGTAAGAATAAACATTCTGACACAGTTTCATTGAGATTGGATCAAAACTGTGCCCTCTGGAGCGTATACAAGGGCGTTCTTATATTTGACCTAGTGACCAAGTTTTTGACCCGACACGACCCAGTTTCAAACTTTACCTAGATTTCATTAAGATAAACATTCTGACAGAGTTTCATGAAGATTGGATCAAAACTGTGCCCTCTAGGGTGTACACAAAGTTTTTCTAAGATTTGACCTTGAGCCGACGGGACTCAGTTTCATAGGGGGCTTAGATATATGGACAATAAACATTTTGACTAGTTTCATGAAGATTGGATCAAAACTATGCCTTCTAGTGCTTACACAACGTTTTTCTAAGATTTGACCTAGTGACCTAGTTTTTTTACCCGACATGACCTACTTTCAAACTTGGCCGAGAATTTATGGAGATAAACATTCTGACAAAGTTTCATAAAGATTAGATCAAAACGGTGTCCTCTAGAGCGTTCACAAGGTTTTTCTATGATTTAACCTAGTGACCTAGTTTTCGACCCGACATGACCCAGTTTCAAACTTGTCCTACATATTATGAGGATAAACATTCTGACTAAGTTTCATGAACTTTGAATCAAAAGTGTGCCTTCTAGAGCGCACACAAGCTTTTTCTAAGATTTGACCTAGTGACCTAGTTTATGACTCGACATGACCCAGTTTCAAACTTGGCCTAGAGTTTATAGAGACAAACATTCTGACAAAGTTTCATAAAGATTGGATCAAAAGTGTGTCCTCTAGAGCGTACACAAGGTTTTTCTATGACTTGTCCTAGTGACCTAGTTTTTGACCCGACGTGACCCAGTTTCGAACTTGTTCTAGATATTATGAAGATAAACATTTTGACAAAGTTTCATGAACTTTGGATGAAAACTGACCCTTCTAGAGCGTACACAAGGTTTTTCTAAGATTTGACCTAGTGACCTAGTTTTTGACCCGACGTGACCCAGTTTCAAACTTGTTCTAGATATTATGAGGATAAACATTCTGACAAAGTTTCATGACATTTGGATGAAAACTACCTTCTAGAGCGTACACAAGGTTTTTCTAAGATATGACCTAGTGACCTAGTTTATGACTCGACATGACCCAGTTTCAAACTTGGCATAGAGTTTATAGAGATAAACATTCTGACAACGTTTCATAAAGATTGGATCAAAAGTGTGTCCTCTAGAGCGTACACAAGGTTTTTCTATGACTTGTCCTAGTGACCTAGTTTTTGACCCGACGTGACCCAGTTTCGAACTTGTTCTAGATATTATGGGGATAAACATTCTGACAAAGTTTCATGAACTTTGGATGAAAACTGACTCTCTAGAGCGTACACAAGGTTTTTCTAAGATTTGACCTAGTGACCAAATTTTTGACCCAACATGACCCAGTTTCAAATTTATCCTACATATTATGAGGATAAACATTCTGACAAAGTTTCATGAACTTTGGATCAAAACTGTGTCCTCTAGAGCGTACACAAGGTTTTTCTATGATTTGACCTAGTGACCTTGTTTTTGACCCAACATGGCCTACTTTCAAACTTGGCCAAGAGTTTATGGAGATAAACATTCTGACAAAGTTTCATAAAGATTAGATCAAAACTGTGTCCTCTTGAGCGTACACAAGGTTTTTCTATGATTTGACCCAGTGACCTAGTTTTTGACCCGACATGACCCAGTTTCAAACTTGTCCTACATATTATGAGGATAAACATTCTGACAAAGTTTCATAAATTTTGGATCAAAACTGTGCCTTCTAGAGCGTAGACAAGGCTTTTCTAAGATTTGACCTAGTGACCTAGTTTTTGACCCAACAAGACCCAGTTTCGAACTTGGCCTAGAGTTAATAGAGATAAACACTCTGACAATGTTTCATAAAGATTGATCAAAAGTGTGTCCTCTAGAGCATACACAAGGTTTTTTTCTATGATTTGACCTAGTTTTTGACCCGACGTGATCCAGTTTCGAACTTGTCCTAGATATTATAAGGATAAACTTTCTGATTAAGTTTCATGAACTTTGGATCAAAATTGTGCCTTCTAGAGCGTACACAAGGTTTTTCTAAGATCTGACCTAGTGACCTAGTTTTTGACCCGACATGACCCAGTTTCTAACTTGGCCTAGAATTTAATGGAGATAAACATTCTGACAAAGTTTCATGAAGATTGGATCAAAAGTGTGTCCTCTAGAGCGTACACAAGGTTTTTCTATGATTTGACCTATTGACCTAGTTTTAGACCCGACGTGACCCAGTTTCTAACTTGTCCTAGATACTATGAGGATAAACATTCTGACAAAGTTTCATGATGTTTGGATGAAAACTGTGCCCTCTAGAGCGTACACAAGGTTTTTCTAAGATTCGACCTAGTGACCTAGTTTTTGACCCGACATGACCCAGTTTCGAACTTGGCCTAGATTTTATGGAGATAAACATTCTGACAAATTTTCATAAAGATTGGATCAAAACTGTGTCCTCTAGAGCGTACACAATGTTTTTCTGTGATTTGACCTAGTGACCTAGTTTTAGACCCGACATGACCCAGTTTCAAACTTGTCCTAGATACTATAAGGATAAACATTCTGACAAAGTTTCATGAACTTTGGATGAAAACTGTGCCCTCTAGAGCGTACACAAGGTTTTTCTAAGATTTGACCTAGTGACCTAGTTTTTGACCCGACATGACCCAGTTTCAAACTTGGCCTAGATTTTATAAAGACTAACATTCTGACAAAGTTTCATAAAGATTGGATCGAAACTGTGCCCGCTAGAGCGTACACAAGCAAAAGTTGACGGACGTCCGGACGGACGGACGTCCGGACGGACGTCCGTCCACACGTACGACGGACATCACGGTATCCCAAAAGCTCACCCTGAGCACTTCGTGCTCAGGTGAGCTAAAAATGGAGAGCTGAAGGAAAGTGTGTGTCCGTATGTTTTATTTTTGCCCATGGGAAAAACAGCTGTCGAAATATTATCTCTGTCTTTCTGCGCCTGTCAGTCATGCAATTTGTGTGTGTAAGTGTGCGCATGCGGTCGTGTGTGTGTGTGTCCGACAAGCGTGTATTTGCGTGTATGTGCATGCTTAGTGCATGCCCACACGCAATGTATAAATGTGCTTATTCTTATATATATGTGTGTGTGCGTTTGAAAATGCATAAATACTAGCTATGGCGAAAGGGAAAATTTCTACCGAAAAGTTCATGTTTTATATTCATATTTCCAGTCAAAAGTAAGGCTAGTTCAAATTTGTGTGTGTCTCTTTTGTATGCCTTTTCCCCTTTATATCGATACGAGGATATCATAAACTAAAAATGCACGCAGGACGCCTGACCAGCGACTAGTTGATTGTTTTTACCTTAATGGCCCCGTTGAGACAGTATTTTACTCAAATGCCGCACCTACTGCAAAATTAGCAGGTCCTTGCTCTAGCTTAGGACGTCCAATTGGCAAATGTCGAAAGTTTCGTGGTATCTTTGTCATACTTATGTGCGAATTTGATGATAGTCTGCATGATCATTCATATGCGTGCCCACATAAAGGTGCATATTTCAGATCGAGGAATTCAGCTATCATGAGAATGGGAAATGCCAAACTCCCACAAAGTTCTTCTGTAGCCATATTTTGGCGGAATACAAGAGTTATTGATTGATTGATTTGGGTTTAACGGCCCTTTGAGACAGTATTTCAGTCTATATCGGGCCGTCTCCCAGAGAGAGGGAGAAAGAAGGGAGAAATGATAGACGAGAGAAAAATGTCCAAACAACCCCACCAGCACCTACTGCAAGGACAGTAGGCCCTTGTCCTACTATTATTATCCAAATCAGTAGAACGCCCCGGCACTTGAAGTTACACGCAGCACCATCGCACCACCCGACCACCCTATACAAGGGTTAAGTTTGGGTGACAGGGTGAAGTGAGGAAGTGCCTATCCGATGTAGGTATATTTCACTAAATTGTCGACATTTATTTAGGAAGCAAGAGAAGTGCTCCAGATAAGAAGGGGTAACTGGGATAATTCTGAGAAAATTTTCATTATTTCTGAATAAAAACATATGTTGTGACCGTTATTTGAACCGTCTCGGCAACACGGTTCTAATGAGGGGTCAAAACATATGTTTTTATGGAGAAATATTGAAAATTGCTCCTATATTATACGTGCTTCCCCTTCTTGTCTGAAGTACTGAAAGAGGGGCCCTACTTTTTGGCACTGACCATTGTACACTGTGCTGATAACGGCTAAAGATCTCAGCAGCTCTACACATTTCTTTTCCATTATCAAGTTTTCGACCAGACAACTCCGCTATCACTTCCGCACTTGCTGTGTCTGCTGCAACTGAACGGGGCATAAAAGGCTGGAGATTTAGTTGGTTGGTCGTTTTTGGTTCAGCGGCTCTTTGAGACAGTATTAGAGGGAGAAGGAAAAGAGATAGGAGAGAGTACAAATTGTCCAAACAATGCCCGCCCGCACCTACTGCAAACACAGTTGGCCCTTACCCCACTATTATCCATATCAGTAGAACGTCCCAGCACTGATCATGAAAGTTACCCAGCATCATCTCACGGCCACGACCATCCCCAAAAGATTGGAGAAGCTTGAAACATAGTTTTCGATAACGACAAGCGTGTCAGGAAACTTTTATACTCCGTTTAACTTTAGAATGCCTAAAATATTAGGGAACACATTCAAAGCTGTACCATATTAAATTTAAAAAAACGTAAATAAATAAAAAATGATTAAAACAAACTGAAAAAAAATGAAAGGGAATAACTGGGATTTGAACCCGTAACTGTCTGTTCTAGAGCGCAAAACGCTGTCCACTACACCACCGCCCCAGGTACGTAACCATGTTGTTTGGTACATAAAAGTATATTGCAAACTTTTACCACGGTTAAAATAGACTCCTAAAAATAGAAAAGACTTAAGTCAAAACAGATTAAGTTTCTGCTTAGATGAATTTGTGAAACGGCTTAAGTACGAACTTAAGTCATTCTTACTTTTTTACTTAAGTTATAACTTAAGTTGTAACTTAAGCACAAATCTAAGACATGTTCATGAAACCGGCCCCTGATCCTTTTGCATCTCTTTAGATGATTACAATGACACACACGCATACAAACAGACGTTTACGCAAACAAAGAACATGCAGCAAGTCACATCTAGTACAGCACCAACGAAGTTATTTGAATGCATAGAGGTAGATAAGTACTATATTTATATTAAAACATATACATTGTAATGCGTTTGTAAAGCCACAACAGCTAGAGATAATCTGCAAAACGCGTAAGCAATAACATATTAGAGATGTAGATTAAACGATTTTCCATCCTCCCTGATAAACGAAGACAGACAACAATAAAAGATATTAATCCCTGGATATCGCGTTGCTAAAATATCTACATATGATAGTTTGGGCACTGGATGAACGAGACAACATTGCGTCTGAAAATTTTACTAATCCTTCTGAGACCGCGTACAATATGAAGTTAATAAGTTAATGTCGCACACAACGTGCGAATTCGCTTAATATAGAAAGAAGTTATGGAACAATAGTTCTCAGTGCACTGGACAGAGTGCAATGTGCTTTGTTATGTTCTGAGCTCAATAAAAGGACCAAAGACCATGTAAATGTTAATGCCATTGACTTCAAACGTTCATTGTAACTTGTCCTCGAATGCTACAGGATTGTGCTAAACGAGAGAGAGAGAGAGAGAGAGAGAGAGAAACCAAACAAAAAAACAACAAAAAAACAAACAAACAAAAATAAAGGAAAGAGTAAACGCCAGCAAGCCACCCCTATGCCCCCGCTCCCCCCCCTCCTCCGCCAACACACACACACGGGCAAAAAACTTCGCTTAAGGAAATCTTTGAAGTATGGAGAACATAATCTGT
The DNA here is from genome assembly GCA_963989385.1 of Ctena decussata. Classification (NCBI taxonomy): domain Eukaryota; kingdom Metazoa; phylum Mollusca; class Bivalvia; order Lucinida; family Lucinidae; genus Ctena; species Ctena decussata. Next base: position 17,187,668 of record OZ022505.1, on the reverse strand, counting down.
ACATGTATCACCGAGAATGACTGATTGTAAAATGTCGCCTTTATGTATACAATGAGCCACTTAAGTTACGCACCACTAATGAAACCAAGAATTGCAAGTAAACAATCGATTTATTTTTAAATTCAAAACTACGAGCTGAGAAAGCCTTTATTTGTGCATGAGTCCTGTAAAAATGGTGCCTGTCGAAAATCAAACAAAAGCGTGGTCGTACGCAAATGAACGGTACCAACCAAATTAGGATTCGCAACGCTACCAACTTAATCTGAATTCGCACCGTGAGGGGATATAAACTACACTAAATTTTCGCACAGTGTTCTGTTGGAACGTTTTTACTTTCTTTGACATGAAAGTCCGCCATATTGCTGTCAATACTGGCCTACTTTTCATTGTCAATATCCGCTGTTTACTTTGCGGTGACACCTTGAAAACGCAAGTTTAATTTTCTTGTTTACAAATTGATGTTGTTCAGTAAACAAGCCATCGAACTGCTTCTACAATAACGTCCTTGTAAACAAAGTCATGTTCTTTGTTAAGTTTTATGCGAGCATTGTTGAGAATTCTACTTTAAGACATTGACGTTAGTCTCGACGTCGGTACCCAAAAGATTCAGAAACGAGTCAAACTTCTATCGTGTTTCGGTTTTACTGACTTTGATGTTTTCAACGGTATCCCGGCCATCACAACTTCAGGTAAGTACTTTCATTGGTGATCGAAACTGACGTTACAATGACGTCAAAAGTAAAATTATTCTAAACAATGAACTTGTGTTGTAAATCCGCCGTAAGAAGATTGGCTTGCCTACTGAAATCACTACACCTTACGTGTTTTTCTAAACTGACTATCATCAAAGATGAAGTTCAATGCTAATTCTAGAGAAAAAGATTGATTGATTGATTGATTTGATGCTTAACGTCCACGGTAAACAGCTATGGGCATGTCTGGACGGTCAGTTAACCTAACCACACTATCTATTCTTGGGCAGCCTTAGACCTCCTAAGCGGTTAACCAGTACTAAGTGCACATACTTTCGCCAGTAACTGACAACTGCCCTTCTTGAATCAGCGGAAGGAGAAACGAAAGTATGTGGCCAGACCGAGTTTCGAACCCAGGACCTCTGACTTATGAGTCAGGTGCCCTACCGATTGCGCTGCGCGGCCCGGCTAGAAAAAAGAACGGCCGCTTATGCTGCACGTGCATGTTTGCAAAAATGAGCTCGCAAATAAGTGTGCGGATACACTCCAGCAACTCAGCAAAATTTTAACTGTCTTCAGCTAGACAAGTCATCAATGATTGTATTCTGCATGAAATTTTATTGTAAGCGGTTACGGACTAAAGAACGGCCGCTTATGCTGCACGTGCATGTTTGCAAAAATAAGCTCGCAAATAAGTGTGCGGATACACTCCAGCAACTCAGCAAAATCTTAACTGTCTTCAGCTAGACAAGTCATCAATGATTGTATTCTGCTAGAAATTTTATTGTAAGCGGTTACGGACTAAAAATATGGGCACTGAAAAAGTGGTGCGTAACTAAAATGGCTCAGTGTATGTATGAACTTAACGAAGTCTTCACCTGAACTGAGAGAGGGTATACACTTAAAACTGAATTTCTGGGTCTGATCAAATAATTCCTTGCACCTGTAAAAGGACAGATTGGCGCTCTCACTGATTAGCATACACAAACTGGCAGTCAGACGAGAACCTCTGATATTCAATATATTCTTTAAACAACGTCTGTCAAGAGTTGAAAAGAACTTTGAGCAGACAGCGCGAAGACGATGTTTGCTCGAAACTGTATTTTTGTAGTTTTTTCCGACTTAAACAGTTCAAGATGGCCGGAATTGCTACAACCCATAGCCTCACTGTTATGTTATTGATTTAGAATTCAATTTTTAAGAAAGCTAGTGAAAACAAAGATGGAACAGCGTTAATAAAATACCAGAGAGATTTGATAAGAATGTAGTCACGCAAGCTAAGCAAGTCTGTCACAGAAACCTTAAGCTCCCTTGGGGTTCAGTAAACTGAATGTGGTTATTCAAATATCTGTTTTGCGTGTTGTATACAAATTGTCGTAGGTAATGAAATTAAATAAACGGAGTGGCTATTACCAGTCGACTTGCAATAGCGATGATACGTTAAAACCACTATAGACAGCTGACTGCCAATAGCGATTTGAACGTTAAATCTTTATTGCCAGTTGAATAGCAATTATAGCGATTTCACGTTAAAATCTATATTGCCAATAAACTGGCGATAACGTTTTGAACAGCTTTTTGCTGCGATCAGCTCACTGATAATAGCGATTTTAAAGTAAAATGGCTACTGCAAGTCGACTGGCGATTTTTGCGTGAAATTGTTATTGCCAGTAAACTTTCAGTAGTAATTTCAAAGTAACTTGACTATTATCAGTCAACTGGTACATGTGACTGACCTTTCGTTAAATAAATGATGATGGGCAGGAAAGGCACACTCACAGAGAACAACCCACCCAAGACACCGAAAGATGAAGACGGGAGAAATACAAACCACAAAACTGAACAGTTCACACTCAATTTCCACTCAGTTAGAACTGTACATCAATATACGACATCAAAAAGGGACAGCTTTATGTTAAGTGGAAAAAAGCTTGATCGACGCAAAATGTTATAACTTTATTACATATTGCGTTGTTATAACATTTTTCGTAGTGACGTAGCTACCCTTGGAGCAGTAGGTGCGTGTGAAGGTTGTTTGGACATTTTTCTCTCGCTATCCTATCTCTTTTCTTTCTCCCTCTCTCTGAGAGACGGCTCGATATATAATGAAATACTGTCTCAAACAGCCTTTAAACTCAAAACAACCAATCAAAATCGATAGAATTTAGGTTTCTTTTGGTTTTGTTGACGAAGTGTTTTCACGCTCATTGTGTATGGGAGCATGAGTTCTGTATGCCACCAATAACACGTAGAAAATGCTTTACATAGTTTGTAAAATCTTTGATAGCCTCGTCAGCAATTCAAAGTTTATTCCGATCATTTAAGTCATCAATTTGACTCGATGCTTTTGCAAATATTAATTTACGTTGATTGATTTGGGTTTAAAGGCCCCATTGCTCTATCAGCATGAAAAATTTTATCAAGAGGTATCGCTGATAGCTTCTTCCTATAGTTTCGTCAGTGTAAATGACCGTATTTAGCCAGCTTTAAACAAATAAATCATCATTGAGTTTCACATAAAAAGGGTTTGAAAACTTATTTGGGTCATTTTAGTTGGCAACTAAAATGACCTACTTTCGATTTCATAAAATGGTAAAAATACAATGTACAGGCGTGGAGTCCCAATTACTACCCCGCCTGTGTTTATGTAGCATTGCTAGACGGGAAACCAGAACAGGAAATTGTATTTTTGGAGCGATTTGTTATTTTTTCAAAAACCTGTTTTCTCTACTTTTTGCTAGGTATATGACTCAATATATGCACACCAACCCACATTTTATTACCAAACGTGAAGGCTGAAGCGCTTTTGACAGTGATTTAAGTTTAGGCGTTTTTACCGCTGTTAGGACTATGGAGACTTTAACGGCTCTTTGAGACAGTATTTCAGTCTATATCGGACCGTCTCCCAGAAAGAAATGATAGACGAGAGAATTTTTTTTCAAACAACCTCCACCCGCACCTACTGCAAGCACAGTAAGCCCTTGCCCTACTATTATCCAAATCAGTAGGGCGCCCCGGCACTGGAAGTTACACCCAGCACCATCGCACCACCCGACCATCCCAATTTTACCTTTACCTTTAGAGTGACAGAAGCGCCTTTCTGTATATACCTTCTTCAGCGCCGCTAAACCCCAAACATTAGTGAGAAAAAAGCTGATGGACAGGTGTGGGCAGACAACGTACATCCCTCTTCGAGCCACACTTACTGACGCTCTCCGAGAGGCAGAGCAGCTACAGACGCATATGAGCCGCGACACGAGAAAACCAGCAAAGTGGTTGTGCGCCCAGCGCAGACTCAGATCAGCCTGGGCATCCGCCCAGTCAGATCAGACACTTTCCTAAGCGCTTAAAGGGTAGCTATGGTTCTAAGCTATCTCCATGCGGACAGCGAAGGCTCTGATCAGACTGGGCGGACGCCCAGGCTGATCTGAGTGCGCTGGGCGCACAACCTATTTGTTGTTTTTCTCGTGTCGCGGCTCATATGTATTGCGCAGGCGTCTTCCAGTGAGCCGTCTTAACCAAAAGGTAAAGGTTTCCCATAGCCTTATAGCCGTATGGGGCAGTGGGCGTTAGAGGCCCACTGTAGCTTGAGCACAGCAGATGAAAGGCGGAGCCAATCCGTCTCCCTTCGCTGCCTTATCCTTCCTTGTAATTTTATACTATTCAGTTCTACTATGTAACTGTTTGTTAAAAATATTTTATCGAAATTTAGAAAGGTTCCAAATCTTTATAAGTTGTTTTCCAGTTTGACATTTTGAATAATTTTCCTAACATGTCACATCACTGAAGGGTGATTACAGACTATCTAACACATTATGCTTAGTCTTTCACGGCGGATGTTGGATGCAACAATGTTAAAGATGAAAGGAAGAAAAGCAAGATACATTACATAGTTTATTTCCATGAACTGTATTTGTATGTATCTGTATTATTTGTACAAATAAATAAAGTTTAAACTAAGATACATTAGTGTTTATCAAACCAGTACATTATAGATATCCTATTTTTTCAGTCATTAAAGAATCCATGGTCCCATCAGTGGTGAAAACGTCTAAACTCAAATCAATGTATAATGCGGTTCAACCTTCGCGTTTGGATATAAAATGTGCGTTGACGTGCATATGCCGCGTCATATAACTGGCAAAAAGGAGAGAAACAAGTGTTTGAAAATTACAATTCACTCTACAGAATACAATTTTCTGGTCTGGTTTCCCGTCTAGCAATACTATATAAACATAGGCTGGATAGTGATTGGGGCTCCACGCCTGTACATTGTATTTTTACCATTTTATTCAACTCAGTTGGTCATTTTATTTGCCCCAAATAAGTCTTCAAATCCTTTTTATGTGAAACTCAAGGATGTTTTTTTGTTTGTTTAAAGCTGGCTATTTTTCATGCTGATAGAACAATGGGGCCTTTAAACAGTTGAATTAACCCCAAAATATAGGTCGATCTTATAAGACAGATTGAGAGATATTGGATTATTTTGGAAGATAAACTCTCTCTTACAGCAGAATGTAAGAGGACTAACTTAGGTATCTGGGATCATTATAGAGGGGAAGACCCTATTTTATAGCTGATTTATTACGTTATTTAACATTTACGCTTATTTAGTCATGATCTACCGAGATGGAATACCTGAACTGCAAATCAGATGGATTAAAATTTTCGACGGTTGTGCAACATATAACTATTCTCGATAATCTGTCCAGTCAATTTTGTTCACAAATGTTCCAAAGTTTTGAACTTTCGAAGGGACATATACATCTCCAATAAAACATAGTCTGAAGAAAAACTTCATTGCACCATTCTATGTAATATACGCATACTCAAATTATCTGAGGGATTCCTTGATGATTTGGCAAGATATCGCATGTAAATGTAATATGTCATAACAAACAGCAGATTCGATATGTCGAAGTACAAGATAAGTTCGGCTTAATGGAATGCTAGGCGATAGAATTGTGATATGGCAAGAACTACGCTAAAACCTTTCAATATTGGAAAATCGGTGTTAACTGACGTAAATCAGAACTACACGACCGATTGATTGTTGTTTACCTCATTAATGTAACTAACGAATGTGATAAAGGTTATGGCCCAATATCTTAAACCAGAGGACCAATGGTCCTGTAGCTCACCTGACACTTGGTCCTGGTATATATTTTCATGCTTTTATACATGTATATAGCACCAGGGCAGGGGCCCCCTCCCTTGGGGATTAATGTTGAGTCCCAATTCTATATACCAAGCCACAAGGTCACTGGGCCTTTGTTTCTGGACAAAGATTTCTGCAGGGTTTTTATCATAAATGGGTGTGGCGGCCACCATGTTCATACGACCATGACCATCTGAACAAACTTTGATTCCTTTGACCCAGTATTAAAGCTCCATATGAAATACAGTAATCATTTGTATGAACTATGATGGGCCTGAGTGCCCAATGCTACATACCGGTACCAAGTTTCAAGGTTATAGGCCTTTTGGTTCTTGAGAAAAAGACTTTTGAAGAGTTTTTACCATATATGGGCATGGTGGCCATCTTGGTCAAGTGACCAAGACCATCTGAACAAACTATGGTTCCTTTAAACCGGTGAAGCTCCATATGAAATATGGCTTCAATTGACCTTAGTGGCCTCTGAAAAGATGTTTGAAAATGTTGACGGGTGACAGAATCTCAATGACCTTGTACAAAAGTCGAAGAATGACCTTGACCTTTAATGACAAAATATCTTCATCTGGTCATTTAGTCAACCATATATACCAAATATTGCACCTTAGACTTAAATAGTTTCTCAAAAATCCACTGTTTAAGCATTTTCCCATATAAAAGACTACATAATGTACCAAAGTTAGGTCAAGGTCAACGCACGATCATTTGTATAAACTATGATGGGCTTGAGTGCCCAAAGCTACATACCAAGTTTCAAGGTCATACACCTTTTGGTTCTGGAGAAGAAGATTTTGAAGGGTTTTTACCATATACGGGCATGGCGGCCATCTTGGTCAAGACCCTGAGAGCAAACTTTTATTCCCTGATCACACTTCCATATGAAATTTTGCTTCAATCAGACCAGTGGTTTCAGAGGAGAGAAGATGTTTTGAAAACCTTGATGACGGACAGACCGACAAAATGACCTTGACCTTCAGTGACATAATATCTATATCTGGTCATTTAGTTTACCATATATACCATGTATTGTACCTTAGACTTAAATAGTTTCTCAGAAATCCACTGTATAAGCATTTTCCCGTATAAAAGCCTAACGTACCAAAGTTGACCATGTCGTAAATTAATTCAAGATCAACGCATGGTCATGATTTGTATAAACTATGATGGGCCAGCATGCCACATACCAAGTTTCAAGGTCATAGGCCTTTTGGTTCTGGAGAAGAAGATTTTTGAAGGGTTTTTACCATATATGGGCATGGCGGCAATCTTGGTCATATGACCCAGACCCCGGGTATACATACCAAGTTTCAAGGTCATAGGCCTTTTGGTTCGAGAGAAGAAGATTTTTGAAGGGTTTTTACCATATATGGGCATGGTGGCCATCTTGGTCATGTAGCCCAGCCCCCCGGTATAAACTTTAGTCCCCCTATCCCACTGAGACACCATATGAAATTTGGCTTCAATCTCCCCAGTGGTTTCAGAGGAGAAGATAATTGAAAATCTTGATGACGGACAGACCGACAAAATGACTTTGACCTTCAGTGACATAATATCTTCCTCTGGTCATTTATACCACATATTGTATCTTAGACTTAAATAGTTTCTGAGAAATCCACTATATAAGCGTTTTCCCGCATGCCCGATGCTACATACCAAGTTTCAAGGTCATAGGCCTTTTCTGGAGAAGAACATTTTTGAAAGTTTTTTACCATATATGGGCATGGCGGCCATCCTGGTCATGTGACCCAGACCCCGGGTACAAACTTTCGTTCCCCCATCCCACTGAGACTCCATATGAAATTTGGCTTCAGTCGGCCCAGTTGTTTCAAAGGAGAAGATGTTTGAAAATCGTGACGATGGATGGTCCGACAGAATGACCTTGACCTTTAGTGACATAATATCTTCATCTGGTCATTTAGTTGACCATGTATACCAAGTATTGTACTTTATTTGTACCTTAGACTTAAATAGTTTCTGAGAAATCCACTGTTAAAGCATTTTCCAATATAAAAGCCTAACGTACCAAAGTTGACCATGCCGTCAATTAGGTCAAGGTCAACGCAAGGTCATGATTTGCATAAACTATGATGGGCCCGCATGCCTAATGCTACATACCAAGTTTCAAGGTCATAGGCCTTTCGGTTCTTGGGGATGAAGATTTTTGAAGGGTTTTTACCATATATGGGTATGGCGGCCATCTTGGTCATGTGACCCAGACCCCGGGTATAAACTTTCGTTCCCCCATCCCACTGAGACTCCATATGAAATTTGGTTTCAACAGTCCAGTGGTTGCAGAGGAGAAGATGTTTGAAAATCTTGACGACGGATGGTCCGACGGAATGACCTTGACCTTTAGTGACATAATATATTCATTTGGTCATTTAGTCGACCATGTATACCAAGTATTGTACCATAGACTTAAATATTTTCTGAGAAATCCACTGTTTAAGCGTTTTCCAATATAAAAGCCTAACGTACCAAAGTTGACGATGCCGTAAATTAGGTCAAAGTCAACGCAAGGTCATGATTTGTACAAACTATGATGGGCCGTCATGCCCGATGCTACATACCAAGTTTCAAGGTCATAGGCCTTTTGGTTCTGGAAAAGAAGATTTTTGAAGGGTTTTTACCATATATGGGTATGGCAGCCATCTTAGTAATGTGACCCAGACCCCTGGTATAAATTTTCGTTCCCCCATCCCACTGAGACTCCATATGAAATTTGGCTTCAATCGGCCCAGTGGTTTCAGAGGAGAGGATGTTTGAAAATCTTGACGACAGATGGTCCGACGGAATGACCTTGACCTTTAGTGACATAATATCTTCATCTGGTCATTTAGTCGACCATGTATACCAAGTATTGTACCTTAGACTTAAATAGTTTCTGAGAAATCCACTATTTAAGCGTTTTCCAATATAAAAGCCTAACATACCATAGTTGACAATGCCGTAAATTAGGTCAAGGTCAAAGCAAGGTCATGATTTGTACAAATTATGATGGGCCGTCATGCCCGATGCTACATACCAAGTTTCAAGGTCATAGGCCTTTTGGTTCTGGAAAAGAAGATTTTTGAAGGGTTTTTACCATATATGGGCATGGCGGCCATCTTGGTCATGTGACCCAGACCTCGGGTATACACTTTCGTTCCCCCATCCCACTGAGACTCCATATGAAATTTGGCTTCAATCGGCCCAGTGGTTTCAGAGGAGAAGATGTTTGAAAAACTTGACGACGGATGGTCCGACGGAATGACCTTGACCTTTAGTGACATATATCTTCATCTGGTCATTTACTCGACCATGTATACAAAGTGTTGTTCCTTAAACTTAAATAGTTACTGAGAAATCAACTGTTTAAGCGTTTTCCCATATAAAAGCCTAACGTACCAAAGTTGACCATGCCGTAAATTAGGTCAAGGTCAACGCAAGGTCATGATTTGTACAAACTATGATGGGCTGGCATGCCCGATGCTACATACCAAGTTTCAAGGTCATAGGCCATTTGGTTCTGGAGAAGAAGATTTTTGAAGGGTTTTTACCATATATGGGCGTGGCGGCCATCTTGGTCATGTGACCCAGATACCCCGAACAAACTTTCGTTCCCCCGACCTAGGTAGGCTCCATATAAAATATGGCTTCAATCGGCCCAGTGGTTTCAGAGGAGAAGATGTTTGAAAATCTTGACGACGGACGGACGGACGGACGACGGATGCCTGGCTATACTATAAGCTCACCTATGAGCCTAAAGGCTCAGGTGAGCTAAAAAGGGTAGCCAGAAAGATGCATGTCAATATGGTTTTTTCAAGGTAAAAATTTCCTGTAGCCTAGTGACCGTATGCGCAGTGGGTGCTACAGGTCTATCGTACCTTGGGCACAGCGTATGAAAGACGCAGAACATCCCTCTCCTTTCGCCGCCTTAAACCTTTCCTGGTTTGAAAAAGGTACCCATTTACTGCTTGGTGAACAAACATGATTGCTTGGTCACCAATTGGCCTAGATGGACATAGAATCAGCCGCCTTCTGCATCTTAACCAAGCGGTTCTAACCTCATAAGCACGCGCCTCTCTGTTTATGTTATAAAAATTCTTCACTGTAGTCATTTGTTGTAATAACACAACACTGCAATAAGATGTCTTGAAAACTGAAGCTTCCAGCCCATGGACAAGCTACTTCCCATTGTAAGGCAATGGAAAGTGAAGATATGCAATGATCAGGAATATCCAGGGGTTATAACTATGTAGGGAATAGTCCGACCTTGCACAAATTCAAACCTGTATGAAGTCTAATGCATACCACTATTGTACATGTATCAATATTTCAAATAGATCTGTTGAAAATTCTGCTGCTTCCATGCGGAAATACCTTTCGGAGTATAAGCGAAGTAGTACACGATACAATATTATTTGATTAAATTTCCATTGTCCCAACCATTGGAGGATACATCCAAAGATTTGTTCTAAACGGCCCAGTGGTTGCACGGGATATGTTTTTTTTTTAAATGTAGGCGACAAAAACTCATTCTTGCTAAAATAAGTGGTTTTAGGTTGCAGTAAAACCTCCATGCTGTTTTAATATTTATCATATGACGTCGCATCTGAGAGTGTAATAAAGCCATGCTTAAAACTTGATAATCAACTAGTGGATTAAATATGCAAATTACGTCGTAACGTTATGCGTTGACGTCCATAAAAACGTCGCGTTTTCTAATGGCGAAATCGTAACATTTTAGCGCAAAATTTGCTCATGAAATGCAATTTTAGTGTCATATGATAAATAGAATCTTGCATTCGTGCTCCTGTATTACTGGATTTATTAAACTCGTTGGGAAAACCGATAAGATGCTCGGCATAGCCTCGCATCTTATCTTTTTCCCCAACCCGTTTAATAAATTTAATAATACATGAGCATTCCTGTAAGATCCACTATATAGGAGAAACTTTGTTATAAATAGCAGAGTTAAATAAGTGCAGGCGTTTAATCTGACACTATATGTAAACAGCACATAAAACTGCAGTTGCGGAATCAAGGATCTAGCAGCAATAGCAAAACACTTCAACAATGACAACAGGGAAAACTGATGAAATGATTTCTCCGACAATATCGATGAACCGATAAAAAGACAGGAGTCAAACAGTTGCGTAAATGCTACCCACTAAACAGTGCAGCCCCTGATCAGAGTGCTACGGTTAAGCAGTCAGATTACGTTCTGCACCGATTGCCAATATTTATCTTTGCTCTTAGCTGATAGTTAAATTCAAACAGGAAAGAGAAAATAAAATAAAAATGAGAAGCTCTGAATATTTGAATTTGTTAAGTATTCAGAGTTAATACGAATGTAAAAACACGAGACGAGCTGCTAAATGAATTGAACAGTTGCGCGCATGAAGGTCCTATTCGCATTTGCGAAAATCCATACTCTGTATCTGAGTTGATTTGTAAGAGGCTTTATTTTGGAGGGCATAATTCGAAAGTTTCTTGTCATTTGATGTGCAACAAATGAGTCAGCAATCAGAGACCGTTTACGAGGCAGCAGTTCCGCATCTTTGCTAACCGTACATGTGCCGAAGAACCACTATTCATGTGGCGTTTCTATTTTTTTTTTATTATTTTGGCGTTAAACTGCAATAAATATAGTATCTGCAATATGCACTAATTCTATCGGGATTAAGCATGCAAAGGAATGCATTATACATCTTGAGATTTAACGATGTGATAACTCCAACGATTCACTCGATGATCTTTAGTTAGTTTAACATGATTCCGCCAGCCAGAGGTTACATGTACATATCAGTGCAATTCTTACATAAAGATATTCAGTAGTAACCTTTAAAACACCCCCACCCCCTCCGAGAAAAGACGACAAAATTTACTTCCGTAAATCTCAAAAAAAGTTCTGTCCAAACAAAGCATTTCGAGACTTTAAGGACTAGAGGGCAAACAGTGTAGATCCAGATGAAGCGGCTCATTATGATCCGCCTCTTCGGGCTTTATGCTTTTTGCAAATTCAACTGTTTTCATTTTTGGCAAGTGTTAAGGCACCAAGCTCATGGGAACAATATGCTTCGGTTTGATCGATGAAGTGTTGAAGATAAACATCGAGAACTTGAAGCGTGTCATAAATCTTGATGGAAAGTCGATGCTTAATATCATGTTTGCATCACAATATAGCATACTAGGTCTGATTTGTCATGTAATCTAATGTAATAAAAGTCCCAGATAGGATAATTTTCTCTGTGAAAGCTGAATTGGAAATTCCCAATTTCATGAACCTTGTGTTCTGTAAAAGCACTGACAAACACACAAACTCTCGTAAGCTTTCCTTTATCCTTGTTGCTGGTGTTGAAAGGCACTATTGCTCTATCGGTGGTTTTAATTCATAAAATATTTTTTCGTGTGTGTGTGTATGGGTGGGTGGGGGCTTTGTTCGTTGGTTGTTTTGGGTTTACGGCGAGACAGTATTTCAGTATAGACAGACCCGACCTGTACGCGGACACTACCAGTACTTAGGTGTTTGGCATCAGAAAACGCTAAGATCATTTCTAAGTACAACTGATTTTGTAATATTTTTTTTCAATGCACCATTTCTCTATTTTTGTGTCAATCACTTTTACACTTACACAACACAGTATATCGAGCCGTCTCTCTGACAGAGGGGGAAACAAGAGATGCCATTAGGTGGAATACCATATGGAAGAGAAAAATGTCCAAACAACCCCACCCACACCTACTGCAAGTACATTAGGTTCTTGCCCTACTATTATAGAACGCCCCCAGCAATGAAAGTTAGTAAATTACCCAGCACCATCGCCCGCCCTCTTATCGTGAGGCATCGCTGCAAGCTTCTCATTACAGTTTCATCTTTAAAGAAAATAACATCCCTGAGTTTCATACAAAAAGGTTTGAAAAACGATTTGGGTAATCTTATGACCTAGAATCTATTTATCATAAACTTGATCAAAATGGTAAAAATTCAATGTACAGGCCCAGGACCCCATTCATTATCCCGCTTTATGTTTATTTTGAATCGCTTCTAAAACAGAAACAAGCTCTTTTGACAGTCATATGATTCAATATATTTACATCAACTCACATTTTATCACTATACGTAAGCGTTGAACCACTTTTCATAATGATCTCTATTTATACGTTTTTTACCATTGCTATGACTAATGAGAATGTATATGCCATTTACTAGGTACTATCGATTTAAATACATAGGCATTACGGCTTATAAGACTTGTTTCTCCTTCTAAAATAAAACTTTTATGCATAAAAAATGAAAATATTCCAAAGACAAAATTTGAATGTCTAAATGTCCATTTGCGGAGAGTTTACTATACCGAGAGGACACCCGCTTTAAAAGTACAATCATGTTACTTGTGCAAAACTGAGTAAGGCCTTAATCAATACATTAGCATAAGAATTTGCGAACATTTATGCCAATAACATTTCCCTAATTGAACTTAATTGAAAGAAATTCTAGAAGCTACTTATCATGCGTATGGATGTCCGTTGAGATTTATTCATTGTAAAAAAACTGATCTATTGCGAGCAAGGGCCACACCAGAGAAAACGAAACTAGCATACTTGGCTTCGTGAGTATCTTCACGTATAACAGTGCCAGCTACCCTCTATCGTCGGTCTCAGCAAGGCTACATTTTGAGAACTATTACAAATAGACGTAATGGTACGAAATAACCAGTTGTTATAAGCACTCTTCTTTTATGGAAGTATTCTGTATTGGAACTATATCGCTAATCCATTTATCTCATCTTGAATGTTCATAATAGTAATGAACAAAACATTTGAGCTGATATAGCTTTTATTATAATACAGCTGTCCTCTGCATTTTGATTGATCGTACATTTGAGGCCGACAAGACTTTCAAAACAGTGGAGTGTTGTAGAAAAAAAAAGATATTGAAACGTGATATAAAAGCCTCAACTTGCCGCTGTTGCAAGGCAGGATTTGACGACTGTATCGCTGTCAGTTTTTAATTTTCACTCAGCGGTTTTAAACTAAACTTTGTATTTATTCGGAAAAGTAAGTCCTTATTGAAGCATGGTCACAAATATATTAAAAAAAAAGGATTTCTACGCTTATGGCGTGATTTTCCCCGTAATTAAAAAGTTATACGGATCACTGACTTTTGCATTGCATTTATGTCTATTACACGTAGCTTGCATAACAAACAGGCAAATTCGTTGAATTTATATCCCCCGCCTAAGTAGCTCCAAGCCGTGTATGGTTTATTTCAAGTTTCATAAAAATTGTTCACTGGTTACATAGTTACGGCTAAACTAATGAATTTTAAATCAAGGGCAATAACTCATGCTTGAGATCATTCTAAAAATATTGCCTCAGCATTACCCCATTATGATAAAACATATCTACATGTATATTCAGATTCAAGAAAGTTTGTTCATTGGTACCTTAGTTATGGCTAATTTGTGGTATTTTAACACAATTAAAGGGCAATAACTCATGCACTACTGAGGCCATTAAGACAAACCTTGATGTGCACTGCTGTTTTATGACAATTGTATTGACACTAATGTATTAAGTTTCAAGAAATTCCATTCATTGGGTACTTAATTATGACTCAATTTGCTGATTTTAAAGTGATTCAAAGGCAATAACTCATGCATTACTATAGTGATTCTGACAAAATTTCACATGCACCACCATGTTATAGTGAGCCATATTCATTATAAGTTTCATAGAATTCCATTCATCGTTTTTTAAGTTACGGATGAATTTAGCAATTACAAATTGATCCAAGGGCAATAACTCATGCACTACTAATGCCATACTGATGAAACTAAATGTGCACAGTTATGTTATAGTGATACATATTTATTATAAGTTTCAGGAACTTCTGGTGATTCGTTACTTAGTTATAGCTTATTTTACTGATTTCAAATCAATTAAAGGGCAATAACTCATCCCTTACTGAAGCCAGTCTGACCAAACTTGACGTGCATCAGCGCGTTATAGTGATACATATTTATATTAAGTTTCATGAAATTCCAACAAATAGTTACTTAGTTATGGCTCCGGACGGACGGACGGACGGACGTGGACAAAACTATATCCCTCCGCCTTCGGCGGGGGATAAATTTTCGAGTGGTTGTGTCTATGTTAAATTACGTTAAAGGCCCAATTGCTCTATCAGCATGAAAAAAAATATCATGAGGTATCGCTGTAGGCTTCTCACAATAGTTTCGTAATTGTATAAGACCGTGATTAGCCAGCTTTGAAAAAAATAAACATCTTTGAGTTTCACATAAAAAAGGTTTGTAAACTTATTTGGCTCATTTTAGTTGGCAACTAAAATGACCTACTTTCGATTTTCTTTGATGGTAAATATGTACAGGCGTGGAGTCCCAATGACTATCCCGCCTATGAAGCCAAACCAGAAAATTGTATTTTGTGGAGCGTTTTGTTATTTTTCAAAAAACAGATTTTCTCAATTTTTTCCAGTTATATGACTCAATATATGCACACCAACCCGCATTTTATTACCAAACGTGAAGGTTGAACCGCTTTTTACAATGATTTGGGAATAGGCGTTTTTTTACCGCTGATAGGACTATGGAGACTTAAAACATACGTTTACGTCATTGCTGACATTAATTATGAATTATGTACAAACTGATCGTTGAAATCATGATTTATTGTATATATTCACAAATCAATGACTTATATATAAATTACATAACAGACAAAATTGGATAGAGTTTTGAGTATATGTAGGTGACCATGACCGCATTTCAAGGTCATGGTACAAATATAATCCTGTAAGATCACAGTGCTACTTTAGACCATTCTTCTTCTCTGGCTTACTGAATATCGCCCCTCCCCACCCCCCGTGACCCAGCTTCGCACTCATATATACTGCGTAGTTGCCATGCATAAGTCTGCTGTATAATGGAAATGCTGGGTCACGGGGGGCGGGGTTGGGATACTTTTATTTCAATTATAGTGAAGCGCTCCCTTTTAGCTGTTTTGACCGGAACTAGAACTATGGCTTTGCAAGTTTTAATGCCAATCAGGCGTAACAAGAAGAAAATTGTTGTTGTGTGTTGCGATATGCATGTATTTAGCATGCATTTATGACGAAAAATTTTTGGAATGAACAACTGATTACCTCAAAAAATGAGGTATGAGAAAACCTTGATTTAGGTCTAAATCACAAATGACCTGATTTCATACGGTTTACATATTTGTGGATGCTCTGCTAAGGAAATTATACACACTTTGTATTCATGAAAATTCGCACCTGTCGTGCCGATCTAATGGAGAGCATCCTCACCTTTAGCTTAGAAGTTCTTACAAAATAAATTGATCAGTCGAAGGTTTTTTATCTAATTTATTTTTGGAATAAGATCTGTGTTGTCCTGCTAATTATTTCAAAATAATAATTAACATATGCCTACTTAGTAATATGAAATTAAGGCACTGCCTTTATGCGAACACACCCTTTACGGTCCTTGAAGATATTTAAAGGGATGATGTGCTACCCTTGGCACTAGACCTGTACAGGGCCCTATGTAGCGTCTTACATTGCTACGTCTTTTAGTGTAGTTTTGAGAAGCGGAGCTGTGTACGCAAGTTTCTGCCATTTTTACACAGGGGAGTTGACTTAAGTGACGTCTTGCTTGTTTGCCTTGGCAGTGAGGTGGGTGGGTGTGTGTGTGTGTGGGGGGTGGGGGCTGTCCTTAAGGGAGGAAATTTACCCTAAAGGGAGCAAATTCTTTCCTTTGGGTGTTGGTCCCAGTTTTGAGTTCACAGAGACAAGCTTCCCCTGGGGTTGTACTTTAACCATATCATTCAGATACTTACAGTGAAGGTGTGAAAAACACCAGTTTTTCAATGGCACAAGTAACTGGCAAAATAAACTTCGTGCTATGATACAGTTGGGGTGTGTGGTGAAACTTCATATTTTCCGCCACTTTTGCTAAAGTGAAAAGTAGGCAGTTTGTACGACTTCCTTTTTGCTACCTCGGGAGGCGGCCCTTCCTGGTGAGTCTTCTATGGAGGGAGAGCGTTTTCTCCAATGATTGGGCGAATTCTTTTCTTAGGAGCTGGTCCTGAGTTGGAGGGGGTGCAGAGATAGTCCTTAGGATGGCTGAGTTGCTTCTTCTGAAGGTGTTCCACTTCAACATTATAATACTACATGTAAGTATACCATACACTGTCATGGTCAGAAAATACATCACTCGTATGTACCAATGTTTTTTGTTGTATTGTATTTTGTTGTTATTGTTTTTAGTGTCGATCCTGGTAACTGGATTTTAGAACAGCTAACTGATTTGTTTTGAAGACGTTGCTAGGCCGCCAATACCCATGAGCGACATGAGCCTTATTGTGCAGGAAAGAGCATCAGCAATGGGGTTATGCTCTGGAGTATTGCATAGTAGAAAAGAAAACTGAAAAGGATGGTGGGGTCCTTAACTTTCCTGACCCACATTCGCCGTCAAGGCATTATCTGGTCCCGGTTCAAGAAAGCTGTTGATGTTGAATGGATTTTCCAGCCTATAAGTTCTATCCTATGTGCCACTGGAGGACTGCAGGAGACATTACAGACTTCTAGAAACCCAAGACCATCAAACTGTCAACACACAAACACACACACACAAAAAAAAAAATTGGGGTTTAATGCTGGTTTTTCAATCCTTAAGACGGGCTTGAACAGTTATTCCAATTCAATTCAATTCAATTCTTTATTCAGACTGCCAAATACATTTTAGCGCATCTACAACACATCACAGAAACAAGACAATGATCTAATCACATTTACCTGTCCAGCAGGCACATGACGTTGCAGTGACGTCCCACTGACGTCCCATTGACTCCAGTGCGAGGCCACCGAGACGCCCTGTGCCCGCTGGATTTAAGGGCTGGGATGTTCTGGCCATATACCCTGGTCGGTCAGGATAGATGAGAAAGAAAGGAAGTCAGGGCAGTGTCTAGAGCAGTGCATCCAATATCAGTAGCTCTGCTCCAGACACCGTCTCCCCCTCAAACAACGCTCAGTCCGAAACACGCCAGACCAGGTTCCCAGGGGACATATTCTAGTGTATTGTCAGAGTCTGTATTTAAATGTGGAAGACAAACCGCAGTGCCCATGAAGAGAGAACCACAGCAGACTTGCTCGGTGTGCAGACAGAATGGAAACATATTTAAACTCCTCTTCCTTAGGTGTCCTAATTGTGCTGTCACAAGTTGATAACCCTGATAAATATAAAGCTACCTTGTGACAGTGGAAGTCCACGCTTTCTTCAGCAATCTGCACCATTAAGAGGCAGGGATTCAATTGCCTTCAACATATTATTATCGGAAGTCAATATTGCTGCCCTCTCTCTGCAAACCTAATATTCCGCAGCTCAGAGACACATACTTCTGATAACAGGTGTAATTATTGTATTTAATATTACTGTGTTTAAAGTTTACTCATGATGGTTGCTTTGATTAGCAAATCAAAGACCTCGTTTTTGTATCAGATTTTCATTTTTTTCAGTTCCAAAGATAATTGAAATATGAAAAATTTAGATGTAAAGGCTGTATCATGATTATTTTACTAAAATAAGTCATAGAAAACAACCTTTCATCAAAGTTTATCTTAACACTGGCCTTACACACTTCAGTTCAGTTCAGTTCAATTCTCTTATCGACGTTACCCAAGTGGCTCAACGGTACGTAACCATAGTTGCACACACTTGGCCTTACACACCATTCTAACTTAGATGGGCTCTCTGGTGCGCTCTCGGGTGCACCCTCGGGTGCGGCGTCATTTCCAATTAACATGACGCGCCACGGTACGGGGTTTTACCCAGGAACTTAGTTCCGATTTAGGGACGACAGTAATCTCAAACGAAAAACAATTTCAGTTTGATCTTTTCTTTTTATGCACATATGCAACAAAAATGAGAATTCATGTTGCGGGAAATATTTTATGTCCATAGAATGATTGTAAGACGAATTTTATGCTTCATAAAATTTGGTAACAGCATCTGCTCTGCTTTGTGGCTAGTCTCGCGATATTTTTCGAACTTCCGGCTTTCAAAGATGGCAGCCTCCATAATTCGTGTCCACTACATTTAGACGGGTAGGTATATAGGACTAAAACTGATACAGTAAAGCGAAAATACTTCGTGTGTTCGCTATTAAAAGGTTTTTATGCTTTGTCTGGTCCGTTTGTATTGCATCTAGTTCTTTAGTCGCTTCTAAACTTATTCCGCATGCCTTCCATAGCACAAAATGGAAAAGTTTATACAGGTAGAAACAGCACCTGACAGCATTCAGTGTACACTAGTGGAATTTTAAGTGAAAAGCTTGGTTTCCCAGATTGGTAGCCGACAAGCTACCCTCAACATGATATGACATGGCGATTTCTTATTATTTATATCGTGTAAGGATAAACATAATAATATGTAACATAATTGATCTAATAAGTTTCTGTGTCTTTAAAATCATAAACTATAGTAATTTGCGCCAACTTGTGATTTACCAATGTACCGGAGTCGGACATAGAAATAGTTAATAAGAAAGTCTGTTTTTGGGCTGACTTGTCGAACTAGGCAAAATGCCACCGATAAAAGTTAGCAAACACATTTACGAAGTTATTTTTCAGGTTATACTTTTCTCCACAACTGCTGGGTTTAAATGCTGTTTACAGCCCTACTGTGGTGTGTAGTTCTTTGAATTCACTGACACCACGTAGTAATAAGAGTATTTTACTTAAGAAAAGAGTTTTGCCAAAACTGGCCACATTTGTAGCACTGCACATTTGACAAGAGCCCTTGAAGCAGACAATACCAGGTAGTGAAATGAAATCTACGAAGTCTGATCCACCTTCTTTCTTATAAATGTTTTCATTGCTCTAAAATGAATTCATTTATGATTTTGACGGGCCGCGTAGCTCAATCGTTAGGGCACCTGACTCATAAGTCATGTCCTGGGTTCAAAACCTGGTCTGGCCACATACTTTCGTTTCTCCTTCCGCTGATTCAAGAAGGGCAGTTGTCAGTTACTGGCGAAAGTATGTGCACTTAGTACTGGTTAACCGCTTAGGAGGTCTAAGCCTGCCCAGGAATAGTGTAGTTAGGTTAACTGACTGTCCCGACATGACCGTAGTTGTTTACCGTGGACGTTAAGCAATAAGTCACTCAATCAATCATTTATGATTTTTAATTCAAAAAGTTTACTCCCACATCATCTACCCACGTTTGGTATAGTATGCCTAAACGTTAACTCCCAGCTGGTGTACTGTGCCAAAACGTCAAATCCCGTCAAATTGGTCCTCGTTTACACTAAAAGCAAATAATTTCATGTAATAATATTTCATCGCTGACTTAGTTTATGGTATAGCATGAAAACATACAACATCAGCATCTTAAACATAATTTTTGTAAGAAGTTGTTTTAAATTGTTTAAAACTTTAGTATATATTAACTGTTAAAGTGATATAATTTACCATTGACGTATGCATATAATTTCATCTGTAAGATATAAAATGGCTGGAAATCCTCTGATTATCTATGTGCTTAAAATCAGATAATAACATCTTAGAAAATTATAAAATGGCAATGAAAATTATAAAATGGCAATGGAAAGGATATCCTTGAGAAATAAAATCTTGAGGCATAACATATCTTCACTCATTTACACAAATGATTTAAGTTGCAAAAATATAGCCAACAGCTGAAACATATTCGGGCAAGGAAGAAAATTTGTCCTTTTTAATTTCTATTTAAGCCTTTTTTATTTTTTTAATATGTTTTTTCTTAATGCTCTTATAGATTTTAGAAAAAACACCCTTACGTAACTGACTGATGGTCACCTCCATTTTTTCAGTAGTTCAAGCATTTCATAAAGGCTAGGGCGACGCTTCACTACTGATTTATTCGCCCTCATACATGTAGTTAATTTGTTCTAGGTCTGCATTTTCCGTGATGATTCCAGTGCTTTATTGGAAATACATACGCCAGACAACCATGTTATTTTTTCAAAGTATTCAGGAAAAGCACAATATTCCAACGAATCAAGAATTATTTTTTCCAAGTCCTGACCATACTTATTTAACATAAATAACTGGAACAAATGGCGTTATTGTAGTACACTGAATAAAAAGTCTTAATTTGCTCATTTTCTTTGTACAAGACAGGATATTCATTATCTTGAGCCTGCCTCCTGAAATGGCAATAACAACCATGAAGAGTTGAATTGGGACAAATGATGTCATATGTGTTGGTGTACTGCTCATTTGTTTTTGTAACTCCTGTTTTATAAGCAAAAATGCTTTATCATTAATTTGACGTCCAGGAAGGAGCATATACCCAGCAGGAAACTGCTGATCTTGAAAAGCATTGTTTACTGTGAGTAAATGACAAGCCATGCATTGAAAGTGTTATTCATATACAAAACCGATACTTCATATAACGTTCAAGCATTTGTCAGTATAGCATATATAGTTATTTTGGGTTCCCCACCACCGTACGAAAGAAGAAAGCTTTGTCATTTTTGTAAAGGCCAGTCACATTTAAATCGATTTCTGCTATAGACTCCGCATCTTAGGAAAACGATGTTCTTTCATAGACGATTTTAAGCCAGTTAACGTTTGAAAATTGCTTATGATTTCGATTTGATAACAATGTCAGTTTCTTAAACATTTATTTGTTGTCGTGCTCTGTTGTATAGCTAAGGAACTTAAAAAGTATTATATTTCACAACACTTTTAATGATTCTCATAACCCGAGTCCAGCTTTGCGAAATCGGGAAAGATCGGTGGCCATTAGTTTATTCAGTACATGTAGAGTTTCCAAAAGTTGTTATTCTCTTTGAACAGTTTCTATAATATCTCCAAATCACTTTCTAATTGGTTTGCCTATTTCTTGTATATCTAAAACATTATAAATGATACTATCAGTGACTTTTTTTTAGTCTTATGATATTCCATTTTTCAAAACAGAACCGGAATCAGACTTAAACATAAGACACTGACTCGGACTCGGATTAAAACTTAAAAATACTGATCACAAAGTCTGAACAAAAGAAACTGTTACATTCTGGGATATAAAATTTGCTGAATGTCTACTGAGCAGTTCTGAAGGACAGAGAACAGTTAATAACATCCTGTTTGTGTTAACCTTATTTGCCTTGATATTGTTGTAGAAGTGCATAGCCAAACTATTTTACATGTGTGTTGTATACTAGTTGTTTATGAATATAATCATTATTAAAAGTAGCAGTTAGTAGCTATAGATGCAGCCGTCTTTGTAGTATTAGACTAAATATGATAGGCGATTTGAGATAGTTGACCGAATGGGAGTAGATGTTATGACACAGCAGACTTATGGGGAGAAGGCAGTATGGGAACAGAGGGTTTGAAAGGAGATGTTGTGTACCTTATTTATCATTCCTTCTGAAGGATCTACCGTTTTAGAATTTTCCGATCATACTGCCATTTTCGGTCAAACACGTTGATAATTGTCCCAGTTTAGGTATTTCTAAGGTAAGATAAATGACTCTGGCCTAGATGAAAAACATTCCATTCATTGTTATTGATTTTTTTTTCCGTAGCATTAAAAGTATTCACAAGCAAATTGATACAGTCTTAACTAAGGCAATAACAGATAGCAAAATTATTTGTCATTAATCAAATTAAAACTTGAATACTTACCCAAAATATGGAAGCATCTTTACCAAATGTTTTGATTATCCTAAATTTGAAAATGTGGATTTCATATCCAGCCATGAGTAAAAAAAACAAACAAACTTGCAGAATTGCGAAAAGTGTACATACAGATCAGACTGCTCCCGTTGGCTGTACACTTTTTGCAGGGATATATTCTCCAATTGTTTCAGGTAATGGCGGTATGCATTGCTGGAGTGATTGAAAAAGTAGCTCAATGCGGATTATTGTATTTCAGTGATAGCTTACGGATTTAGTGTGCAAACAAGCTGTAGCAGAATAAGTTAATAAATATGGTTTATTTAGCTTTATAAAAATAATATTATTCTTATGGAAGACAAAATTTATCAGGAATATTGAAACAAGCGATTACGCAGCTTTGTGTAGGGCAAGGCGATCTCAAATTAATTTACGATGCAATATAGTGCAGCATCGACAAATGGAAATCGTTGTATTAGAAAATCTTTACCTCACAAACAAGTTTGGTTTTAACAAATTGCTGGCATTTATGATATCCTCAGTAGATTATATTTCAATATAATGATTATTGATCCATCTAGTCAGATTAAATTGTTCTAAGTTAAAATGTTATATCGGCAACGTAGTTATGGGAGCTCACCGTTCGAATTGTAACTCTTTACTATAGGCTGTCATTTTGTTTCACACTGGCCCGCCGCTGTGTAAGGATGCGACAGAATTAGGTACGACGGGGCTTAAACGACACGATGAATACCATATAACGCATATGTATCTACTAGATGTAAAATGGAATAACTGATAATAAGTAAAATAAAACGATAGGCAATGATCATCATCAGCTAATACAATCATATCCGATATCCCGGTCCCAATACCAAATCTTAAGACGTATATACATAAACTGACAACAGCTCACGAAAGACACGAATAAACAGCTCTTTACTAATAGATGACCATTCAGCTACCCCATCTGAAAACAACAGTAACATCTATTTATAACCCTGCTTTGAAAAAGTGCGATTGGGATATATTGGTTTACAATTTTCCGTAGTTCCCTCCGTCCGTCCTTCCGTAACACTTTTTCATCAAAGATATCTTTATACAGCAGATAAGAAAATTTAGATTTGATGTACAGATTGACTACAACTAATTGTATCGTGGAAAAGAGATCCGGCCTTCTCCTGTTTGTTCTTCCCTGTATTTGTTCACTTTTTTCTCTCGATGCATTCTGTACGATTAATGTAATATTTTTTTTAAAAAAATCTCAGCAACTGTTCAAGGCAGAAGATTCATGTTTGGTATATGAGTTTACGGTGACTTGTTGTATCGGGAGATTGAGAATGTGCCTTCTTCTGTTAATTCTTCTCTGTATTTGTTCCCTTTTCTTTAGCCGGGCCGCGTAGTGCAATCGGTAGGGCACCTGACTCATAAGTCAGAGGTCCTGGGTTCGAAACCCGGTCTGGCCACATACTTTCATTTCTCCTTCCGCTGATTCAAGAAGAGCAGTTGTCAGTTACTGGCGGAAGTATGTGCACTTAGTACTGGTTAACCGCTTAGGAGGCCTAAGCCTGCCCAGGAATAGTGTGGTTAGGTTATTTGACCGTCCCGACATGACCATTGCTATTTACCGTGGACGTTAAGCATCAAATCAATCATTTTTTTCTTTCCCTCCACTTTTTCGTTAAAATATCTCCACAACCGTAAAAGATAGAAAATTTATATTTGGTATACAGGTTGACAACAAAATATTGTACCCTTGGGTAGAGAACTGGCTTTCTTCTAAATGTATTTCCCTGTTTTTATTTATTTTTCTTTCTCTCCAATCATTCACTGTAATTTTCATAACCCAAACTTTTTCAAGGTAGACGGATTAATACTTGATATAGGAGTTGACAATGACTTGTTGTATCATGGGATCGAGAGCGGATGTTCTCCCGTGTGTTCTTCCCTTTTCTTTCTCGCAATGCATTTTTAATTTAATTTTTGTGAACAGATTTCTCAGCAAACGTGCAAGGTAGAAAGTTATGTTTGATAAAATTATCCTCTGACATTGACGTGTTGTATGGTTGGATACAGAGCAGGCATTTTCTCTGCTGCTTAGTATTCTATGTAATGCCTCATTTTTTGTTAGTACTGCGTATAATGAAACTTTACATAGCAGATTCGTAACAGACTCATACATAGTAGATTTGTTCATTTAATGTTTTGTTTTCTTCATACAGACCATATACTTTCAAAGCGCTACGGCGGGGGCATAGTCAGATTTTCTGACAGCTCTAATTTTATATGTTCCTTTTTTTCAATAACAAAACAAAACAGAGAGCAAAGTGGGAAGCTATACAGTTGACCGTATTGCTAGAGGACCAAAGACGAGCGGACATAAGAACACGTAACATTTACAAACCACATCAGAAGTACCGCCTTGGAAAGGTTAGTAACAGATTACTGGAGGCGGGGTGGGGGGAAGGGGAACTTAACTGAACTAGTTTTATTGGACCCAAACCCTCGTTCGTTTCTTTTCTAGTGGTTCGAACATTTGATTAGCTGTATGGTCCGCATGAAGATTACCGAACCCATCAATGACCCATCACAGGAAACAAAAGCACCACGGTAAAACCCTCTATGAATTGAGCCGCGACACGACAAAACCAACAATGTGGTTGTGCGCCCAGCGCAGACTCAGATCAGCCTGGGCATCCGCCCAGTCCAATCAGACTCTTCACTAATTGCTTAAAAGGTAGCTAAGGCTCTAAGCTACCTCCATGCGGACAGAGAAGACTGATCAGACTGGGCGGATGCCCAGGCTGATCTGAGTGTACGCTGGGCGCACAACCACATTGTTGGTTTTCTCGCGACGTGGCTCAATTAAAGATGAGGACTCGACAGAATCAGCGTATTGATACGCTGCCCAAGCTGATCTGAGTCTTCGCTGGGCGCACATGCCACTTTCTTGGTTTTATCGTGTCGTGGCTCGATTTTACAGTGAGACTACCAAGAGTATAAATTAATCTTATGCCCGCAATGTCATTCTTCTGATGAAGCTCCAAAATTGTGTCTGTTTATGGACCGCCTCACTTATCAGTGAAACATCACACGGTAAAACACATATAAACAAAGGTTAGGTCAGAGTGGCTTTCAGAAGCCAGATGAACAGGATACCACTACCATCTTCTTGACGTGTGCTGTATTACAGTTATTGATTTCTGACAATTCAGCTTCAGTCGACAATCTAGGTAAATGTTTGGAAGTAATTTCAGTAACGTTGGCGGTTGTCCTCTTAAATTTTGACAATCACCAACTGTTGCAAATAAAAATACA
The DNA here is from genome assembly GCA_963989385.1 of Ctena decussata. NCBI lineage: Eukaryota > Metazoa > Mollusca > Bivalvia > Lucinida > Lucinidae > Ctena > Ctena decussata. The sequence continues at coordinate 17,161,810 of OZ022505.1, read as the reverse complement.
AGGCGGCGCATATTTCTAAACGAAGTCAACTCTTAATGTTTTACAAGGGTCAAAATGTTCTTAGGTACTTCTACTGGGTCTTGGCATCAAAAGTAAGCATAAAAGCATTTAAGAGGTTTCATTAGATTTCTGGAAAAGTCTCAACAGCTTCTAGTAGTATTTTAATACTCATATCGACGTTGCCCCCGCACCTCAGCGGAACGAATCCATAGCCGCAGTAACGGGGCGCCGAGCGTCCGTCCACTCAAAGCCTTCCTATATATATTCCCTCAAGCACAAGAGGGCTGGTCATTTCTTGAAATCAAACTCGATTGGTCTTCCGCTTGTAAAATCGGGTTTAGCTCAACTCCAGTAATTTATTTCTTGCCATTCCAGGCGGCGCTTCTGTTGTGGTTCTGCTTGTTTTAATGTTTTAGCATTGCTTATCTTTTTACTTTACTATAAATAGTAGAAAAATTTGAACCTGACCTCTTGTCTTCTTTTGCTGTGTGTGCCGTCCTTTTTGTTTTTATTTCCCATTGGTGTTTGGGGAAGGATGTGGAAACCCATTGTGTCAGATTCTCATCCAGTTTGCACTGCTTTTGGGTGTGAAACTTGGCATGCTATAGGGGTAACACGTTCAGATCTATGCCGTAATACCGAACGTAAACATTGAATTTGGCAATTTGGTACCTTGACCGTTACGACTAATAATCATAAAGCAGACGATTTTAGCATGAATAAGATTTGCCGCAAACCCCATATAAAGTTTCTCTCAAATTTACATGTAAATTTTGTAATATAATGTTTGTTGAAAATGAAAAAAAAAATCGTTCTTAAAAGTTATTGTTTTAGTACAAGGGAAAGAAGAAAAGAAAGAGTTTTTTTTAATCGAAACTTGTGTCTTCAAATCAGTTTCACGTCGCTCTAACTGTACATCTGCATTATCATTCTTGCTCTTTCGAGAGTAAACAGTCATTATTCTCTTGCGTTTAGCCATAGCAGAAGCAATGTTACTAAATTCATATTACATGCCAGACCTGCCATGTGCATACACTAAATGTCTAATACACGCTAAATTAAACTCATTTCGGATACATTTCAGTGGAAAATCGCTTATGTTAACACTGTAGGGACTCTAATCGATTATGGAATCTACAAATGTAGTGCACGGTTCTGTCTCCTGGGGCAGACAGCTTGTGGTTTGTGATTATAAATGCTCTGCTGTTTTGCAATGTATTTATGAAAAAAAAAAAAAACAGCCTCAAACAGGTGCCGAAAAAAACATATAGTGGTACTCGATTGGACTATCTGAAAATCTAACTTCATGCTGTACCAAAATTAACCCAAAAATTGAATGCTATGATAATCTCATTAAAAATTAAAAGCCATGAATACACAATTAATCTTGAAAAAAATTGAAATGTTTAATATCAAGTAGGATGTGTAGGATGTGATTTGCTAATAGAAGGGTCTCAAAGAGTTCCTCTTGAAAATGAATAACATCATAATGCCTACCTATTTTAAACTATGCAGTCTTTGAGTAAAATAGAATAAAAATCACTAGACAGAACCCCTCCAAGACTCCCCGAGAAGAATTGTCAAGCAAAGTTGGCAGAATAGAACAGTAGGTTTTCGCTAAGAGACCCAGTCAGTCTATTAGACGAACTGCAATGCAGGCCTGCAATTAAATACCCAGTTTATTATGACCATGCTTCCTGATTTGTTTGACAATTTTCTGACTATTTAATATATCAGTCCTTCATCACATTTAGTTTTACTTCATATTTTTTCTCAAAAAGGTGGTCAGTAAGTCTTAGTTTAATGTCGTTAATAACAATACAGAACACAATTTAGATGACAACACTTGTCCTCCTTAGCAGTTATTCCATTTTATATGTGCCAGTTTGAAGTCTGAGAGGAGCCACACAACACATTAACTCTGTACTGCTATAGCTTTTGATATCAATAGCTTTCCATACTGATTTCGTATTTTTTCAAATTCTCTTCCATTTCTTGAGGACATACGAATTGCTGACAAGAATTTATGGCGTATAACGACAAGCTATGAGCGCGAGAAAACTTGCAATGATATCAGCTTTTGAAGCATCGCTCTCTTAAATGCTCTGTTTTAATTCTTACGTATTTTCGTTATTGGTTTTTATAAATAAAGAAATAGTTAAATAATAACAAAAACACAATAACAAAAGGGCTGGCATTTGATAGTAGTTTAATAACTAAAAATTTTCTCGCAAACGGAACGACAAATACAAATAAATGAATAAATGCATACCATATAAAGAGTAAACCGATTACCGGGATTGAGCAAGGAGTAGGGTACATTGTACTTGTTTCTTCTGGTGTTTTGCAACCGCTTGAGGTTACAATGGTCGGTATTGGGCAATATACAGATATTGTTTTCAACACTTTAGCAATAATAAATTCAACAGCATTAAGAGTACAGATTTAAAATATTAATTTGTTCGAGAGAAAAGCTGGCGTATCAGTGAGGTCCTGAAAACTGAACATGACCTGAAGCATTATAATGTAAACACTTTAATATATGTCACCAGTTTATAAGGCGTTGAAATGCAGGAAACAACTAACACACAATGTGCAAGGCCATAAAATGTAAAACTCTTAACCTTTCTTTTATTAGACGATTAGGTTTCGAGTAAAGTTATTAAGGAGGTAATACCTGCTGCCGAACGATCAGGAGGCTGCCGACTGAGAATATGGCCGTAAGCAGTATCAATAACGGTAAATGATACTGTTGCTAATGCCAATAGACCCAGATGATACTGCTGTTCATTGTCTCGGTCGACAACCACGTTTGCATGTGTGGCAACCGATTAGCTCGGTTGACAGCCTGGCAGGAAAATTGGTATCAACCCGGTGGTAATAGTCCATTGAAGGAGATCAAAATAATTCTCGAGTGAGTCATAACGATAAAACAACACATTCTTAATCTTTTTAAACTTTTAATATTAATGGTTTAAACACATTTTGCATAAACTTGATTTACACATTGTCAAAATAAATTTCAGCAGACTCTCAGTACTTTTACGAAACTGTACCCTAAATAGACATAGGTCATATGGAACTTGTTCTCTGGCATTTTGTCGATGCAGTACTTGTTCTGCTGAAGCAATATTTATTTCATAACATGCAAATAAAGTACCACAGAGTATATATCAACCAGTAAACGTCAAACACGTGCCAAATTAAAGCATATTCGAAGGAATGTGAGAGGAAAATCGCTTATTTTAACACCACAGAGACTCTAATCGATTATGAAAGATAAACATGCTCTGCAACATTTGGTCTCATGGGACAGGCAACTTTGCGTTTGTAAAGATACAATTTTATGCTATTTTGTAATGTTTGACTAAAATGAAATTTCGAACAGACGCAGAGCGCACATATTACTCGATTGAATAAATAAGACATTTGCAACTTAACTGTGTGACCTTTGCCACTACAAGTACATTTATTTTAAACCCAGGGCTATTGATAGGGGCCGCCATTTGGATCATCCATCTCATTTCATATCAGAAAAATGTTAAATAGATAGGAAAACGTCGCAAAAGTCCGATATTCATCAATCCAAATACATGGCTTCGGAATGACTTTCTTTTTTAGCGCTTGAAATAATTAAACTGAGTTCAGAAAGGTATACAGCCAAGAATTGACAGGTGTAAAATTAGGAACATGGGCCAGACCACGTAGCCTCATCAGTGACCCTGACAATATCTGGTGACGAAACCTGAGAAAAGCATACTGTAATTTCTTAATATTAATTGGGTAGTCCAGTCTGATTAATATCAAAAAAGGGTCCAAATAATATAAAAGACGATGATCTAGAATAAGAGTCTAAACCAATCTCGAATTTCAGATTTCACAGAATATATCCTTTGATTTCAAAGGAAAAAAATAAAATATAATCTGCACTATGGATGATGTACGGGGAGCTGTTTTATGGCGCCACACGGCACAACACTGCAGTTGCAGTGAAGTAAAATTAAAATCTTACAGAGTTCCTTCAAGAGCAGAGGACACATTTAGACGAGGGAACATGGGCCGGACTACGTAGTAATAAATAAAGCCTTATCAGTGACCCTGACAGAATATGTAAGTCTGTTAAATGTACCTCCTTCCTTGGGATGTACATGCGATGGCCGTGTGCATAATTCGTTTTGTAAATATCGGGCTTCGCTATAAAACACAAGTGGTTACATGTTTAGGTGTAAACATATTCAGGAATATGTCATTTAGCTATACACGTACGCCTTTTCTATTATTTTCCCGGACAAAGTCTGCTAAACACGTTTTATTCTGTTACGCGTTTCGGATGAATCCATTCTCTCTTTTCCCCGTTGAAGAACAAAAAAAGGGGCGAAAATGTTGGCAGAGGAAATTTTCAAAATAAAAGGTAGATATAACCAGTTTTGTACATGTTTAATTTCTAAACATAAACCTAAACATGTTGCAAATTGAACATGTTACGATTTAAACACATAAAAAATCGGACTGCATCTTTTGCATTGATTCTAAACACATTTTTTACAGTGTATATAGTGTCTAAATGGTGATTCATATGGGCTACAGTTAGCAATTCTATCTGTTGAAGAAAGACACAAAGAAGAGGTCTTGTACGGAATTTCCTTTCCGAAATTTACCAGAATAGAAATGGAAGCAAAGAAATTAGAATGGAGATCAAAACAAGAAATATCTCATTTAAACGACTTATTACATGCATATTGTTTTAAGAAATAAATTTCATTTTCCGATGTTCATGAAGTATGAACACAATGGGTCATGCGCAAATTTACGTGAACGCCATGAACATCGGAGCGTTCATGTTAATTTGCATATGACCCATTGTGTTCATACTTCCATGAACATCGGAAAAATGGAATTCTCCTCTTATAGTTACATTTAATTTAAAATTATTTTGAGCAAGATTTTCGATTTTTTAGAGCCACATTTGTAAAATATATGACTAAAAGCTGTCACTAACCTAAAGGTAAGCCGCTTGCGTTAAACAGCCGCGACCATGACGTGACGTCAAAAAGAACATTACAATGGCCAATTGCATATTTTGTTTACATGTGACGTTGCATACCAACGATGTCGCGTGACCAATTGTTGTTCATGGAAGTATGAATACTGTTTCTTCGAAATAGGTTCATCGAAGGAAACTCAAAGGGAATCTTTCCGTAATTATTAAACGATATAATACGTCGTTTAAACGATATATTTGTTGTTTTGATTTCTGTTCTAATTTTCATGTTTCGATTTCAATTCTGATAAATGTTGCGAAGGAAAATAAATAATATTTTGTTTAAACGACATATTTGTTGTTTCAAATTCTTTTCTATTTTTGTTGATTTAATTTTCTTTCTGTGTTTCTTGTCTTAATTTCCACTCTATTCTACATCATTTAAACGCTATGATAAGTCGTTTAAACAATATACATTGTATTTTTTTTGTATCCTCATTAAATTTTTGTTTCAATTCTACTCTGATAAACATCGGAAAGGGAATGTCTCTTCCGGTGTTCCGTAGTCTTGTGATGCTTTCATTTTAACTCTTTCAGTACTAAAAAGCAGACGACAAAATGTACGTCTGCAAAAGTTAAAAAAATGCCTTGTCCAAGACTTTTTATATTGAGAATTCAAAGACTATATGGGCAAACAGTGTAGATCTAGATGAGGTGGCTCATTATGAGCCCCATCATAAGAATCTACGCTGTTTGCAAATGTTGCTAAATGCGTCACTGGGGCTTAAAGAGTTAATTAACTGACGCCGTTTCGCCATAAGACAGACAGATAACAATTCAATAATGGTCAAGATTCAATATCTTCGAAAGGGTAGAGATGTCAGATTTAGGGATATCAGCAGTGGATTATATTTTAATAAACACTAAGATAAAGTGTTATATTACTGATACTGGGTTTACATATAAACATTTGTAAGCCACCAACGTTATGAAAATTGAAATAGCAGTATAAAATTCTGGCATGTCTCGGTTAAAAAATAATAATTTACATGTACACTTTAACCCATTCCATTCGGGGTACCCCTTTAGGGGTATCTAGGCAAACAGTTTGGATCCAGATCAGGCCCCACAAACGTGGGGCCTGATCTGAGAGTGGGGCCTGATCTGAGATCCAAACTGTTTGCTGCCTACATGTAGACATCATTTCTACAAGAGTTGGTTAGACCAATATTGTCAACATATTCTTGATATTTGATGCAGACGACTATTTCAGCAGACGACAAAAAATACCCAGAATGCAATGGGTTAATAGCTTTGCTTACAGTTTCCCTTGTCCCTTGCGTCACGACTCCGATTTACACCAATATCTGATGTAAATGCAAGTCGCCATAGTGCAACAATGCATTTAACCTTAATTTACAACGAAAGATGAGCAATGACCAGGAATTCCAAAGTCCTACCCTCAGATCCGAAAGATGTAAACACATGAATTAACAGAAGGTCGCGAGGAACACGCACAGTAAACCAAACGAACAACTCTTTCCCAGTCAGGTGTTCCTTCAGCTACCCTAACTAAACATTTGTCACCTACATATTCATAATAGGTGAACGATAGTATAAATATGGACAACATGAACAAGTAACAGTGAAGAACCATAACAGAATTGTCAGTAATAAACTACTGGTTAAGCTTAATCGGTTTTACGGGATCCAAACCCTCGCCAAGCAACCTTTCATTTTAGTGAAGCGGAACCATAACAGAATTGTCAGTAATAAACTACTGGTTAAGCTTAATCGGTTTTACGGGATCCCAACCCTCGCCAAGCAACCTTTCATTTTAGTGAAGAACCATAACAGAATTGTCAGTAATAAACTACTGGTTAAGCTTAATCGGTTTTACGGGATCCCAACCCTCGCCAAGCAACCTTTCAGTTTTAACTGCTCAAATACAGTGGACCCTCTTTACAACGACGATATTTGTTACTAAACATTTTGGCGTTTAACTGAATTTGCTGTTATAAAGAATGCATATTTTGAACAAAACTGCCATTCGGTGCAAATCAAAATGACATTATAAAGAATTTTTTCTGTTGCAATAAATACAGTTCTAAAGAGAGCTGCCTGTATAGGAGCCTTTCAGCATAAACTTGATCCGAGATAGATAGATTTATAATATTTAGCCGCGACACGACAAAACCGACAATGTGGTTGTGCGCCCAGCGCAGACCAGCCTGGGCACCCGCCCAGTCTGATCAGAGTCTTTGCTGTCCGCATGGAGGTAGCCTACATCCTTAGCTACCCTTTGAGCACTTAACGCAGAGTCTGATCAAACTGGGCGGATGTCTAAGCTGCTCTGAGTCAGCACTGGGCGCACAACCACATTGTTGGTTTTGTCGTGTAGCGGCTGATATTTATTTTTTGAGTTAAATTGCTCTTATGTCTGAACATTCTGGACAGAAATCGATTTTTATTTCGGAATTGCAGCAACGGTACCTGCCAATTACATGTAGTTACGAAAATATTGTTGCATTGTTTGTTTACTTCTCAAAAGATACTTGGTCGTAGAGTACATGTACCTCGGGTATGCTGAAAATGTCGAGGTAATTGTGGTTTAGTGACTGGGACATTTGTCTTTGTAGGCCATGGAGTCCGATATACCCTAAAGGAATACAGTGAAATCCAATTGCACAATGATATGAACCGCGACGTGACAAAACCAACAAAGTGGTTGTGCGCCCAGCGCAGACTCAGATCAGCCTGGGCATCCGCCCAGTCTGATCAGAGTCTTCGCTGTCCGCATGAAGGTAGCTTAGGCCCTTAGCTACTCTTTAAGCGCTTAGCGAATAGTCTGATCAGACTGGGCGGATGCCCAGGCTGATCTGAGTCTGCGCTGGGCGCACAACCACATTGTTGGTTTTCTCGTGTCGCGGCTCATATTTTGTCATATCAAGCTCGTAATTGTAACGCATTGCTATTGTGCATATAAGCGCGAACTTGGTAAGGCAAACTGGTCCCAGTTGTCAGGTCAATTACTAGACCCATACTTTTATGAAAAATTAGGTATTTGCTGTTAGCTTAGGTTCTGTGGGACAGTAGCTGAACAAAGTGTATCCTCATTTTCACCAAAATTTGATAAAATTCATAAAGGGTAGTTGTGTTTGATGTTTAATTCTTAATAATTGGCCGAATCAAAGTTGACAGATTTTAAACGCTGTTTTTTTTTTTGTTTTTTTTTTTTAAATTATATTGTCAACTGTCTATTCGTGAAGATTCCGGTTCATCTTCTGATAAACACTAAACACGAGAAAATTATGACACTTACAAACTCCGTACCCTGTTTCATTTCTAACAACATTGACAACGTTTCGGAAGCGAGTGATAATTAAGCTGTCCTGGGTTGTTAACACTTATAGTCATTTGCTTCTGCAGTAAAACAACCGAATCGTTTTGCATTTAAGAGAGAGAGAGAGAGAGAATCATATTTGTCTACCAATATTTCCTTAAATTCATGATCGGCTTTCCAATTTTTGACATATGAGCCGCGACATGACAAAACCAACAATGTGGTTGTGCGCCTAGCGCAGACTCAGATCAGTCTGCTTTGTTGGTTTTCTGTGTCGCGGCTCATTATAACACAACGACTGTTCGTGGTTTCGGCATCCTACTACAGTTTTCTCAGCAAGAGACATTACGTGAATAAACACTTGTCAGTGCTTAAGAATATTGTTTGTATGGCTTGCCAATCCTGAGGATACGACCAATTAAAGGAGAATACATCTGGCATGCAACATGACAACAATGCAATGCAGCAATGCAGTTATTAAACCGAAGGAGAAAGTGTGAACAAGAACAGAACAGAGTATTTAGTTATTGTCGAATATAAGAAACTTTATCAGATGACGTCGCATCTGAGAGTGTAATAAAGCCATGCATTAAAAACGATAATCCACTAGTGGATTAAATATGCAAATAACGTCGTAAGGTTATACGTTGACGTCCATTAAAACGTCGCGTTTTCTAATGGCGAAATCGTGACGTTTTAGCGCAATTTTTGCTAATAAAATGCGATTTTAGTGTAATATGATAAAACGAATCTTACATTCGTGCTCCTGTATTATTAAATTTATTAAACTCGTTGGGGAAAACCGATAAGATGCGAGGTACAGCCTCGCATCTTATCTTTTCCCCCAACTCGTTTAATAAATTCAATAATGCATGAACACTCATGTAAGATCCTGTATTTACAACATAAGGCCTGTAGGGCATTGCTTCGACAAACATGTGTAATAATAAGAATTATCAGAGTGTATGGAAGATTTAAATAACTAGTTATATTACAGTATGTACAAAGCACAGAATTCTAACAAGAAATGTTACAGTATGTAACAAATGCCCCCGAGGGCCCCTTAAACTGAACGTTGACCCGATTGTGACCTTAACCTTGGGCGAAGAATCCCAAATCTTGCAAGTGAGACGCCTTTTTAACATACTTTACCGAATTGTGAAGTTGGACGAAATTCACTTGAGCAGTCTCCAGTCAGTTTGTAGATATAATCTGACCTATGAGCCCTGATTGTGACCCTGACCTTGGGAATGGGAACCTACATTTTGTTTGTGACATACCATCTCATTATGTTTTACCATTTCTGGAAGTTTGATACAGTTTGCTTAAGCAGTCTGTTTAGTAATTGGGGAGAAACAACTTGATCTTTGACCTCAGACCGTGACCTTGAACTTGGGTGTGAAATCCTATATTTTGTGCGTGGTTTACCTTTTTAGGAAGCTTCATCTTTCTGTAAAGTTTATGGAACTTTCCTTTGGTACGTTTCTGAGCAATTGTTGAGACATGATTTGACATCTGTCCCAAGATAGTGACGACCTTGGGTTTGGGAATCTTATATGACAAACCTTCTCATTATGTTTTGTATTTCTGTGAAATTTGATGGAATTCAGCTATGTAGTTTTAAAGTAATCACAGAGACACTGTTTGACCTCTAACCTCAGACAGTGACCTTGACTTTGGGAATATAAATATTAAATGTGACAAACCTTCTCATTATGCTTTACATTTCTGTGAAATTTGATGAAATTCAGTTATGCAGTTTTAAAGTAATCACAGAGACACTGTTTGACCTCTAACCTCAGACAGTGACCTTGACTTTGGGAATATAAATATTAAATGTGACAAACCTTCTCATTATGCTTTACATTTCTGTGAAATTTGATGAAATTCAGCTATGCAGTTTTAAAGTAATCGCAGAGACACTATTTGACCTCTAACCCCGACAGTGACCTTCACCTTGGACATGGGAACCTAAATCTTGTATGCGACACACCTTCTGATTATGCTTTATCTTTCTGTGAAGTTTCATTAAATTTGCTTCAGTAGTGTTTAATTTATCGCTGAGACACGATTTGTTAAGGACGGATGCACGGACTGACGGACGGACGGTGCGATTTTAATATGCCACCCGAAGTCCCTTCGGGGGCATAAAAAAGACACATAAAAGTAGGTAAACATTTAAAATCATTCATCTTGGTGTAAATAAGAATTTAGTTAATACATTATCATACATCAAGGATTCAGTAAAGAAAACCATCAGACAAGGAACACACCTAGAGAGTTTGGTTTCCTTAAGAGGAACTCTAGGAAAGCCAGTGCTCCTTAACTCTTCAAATGTGTTAAAGTCTGTATAAGCCCACTAGGCACATAATGTTGAATCATTGAATACTGCAAAAATATATTAGGGATAGTTAAAAGGAGGAAAATTAACAGGTTGGGTGATCACGTGGTTTTTGTTAGCTCATCTGAGCAGAAGGCTCAAAGGTGAGCTTATAGTATAGGCAGTCCTCCGTCGTCAACATTTTCAAACATCTTCTCAGAAACAGCTATGCAGATCGAAGCCAAATTTCATATGGAGCATCCAGCTCACGTGACCAAGATGGCCAGCATGCCCATATATGGTACAAACCTTAAAAAAATTCTCCAGAACCACTTAACCGATTGCCTTGAAACTTGGTATTTCACATTTGGAACTCTAGTACTACAAAATTTATATAAATAATAACCTTTGGTTGACCTGGAGCTATTTTGTGGCAAGGTCAAAATTGGTCCCTGAGGCTTTTGAATGGGAAAAGCTGAAAAAGTGTATTTTTCTGTTGCTATTGTGTTCTGTACTGCAGCAAAATTCAACCCCTCTGAATTCTAGAGGTCAAGATCGTTTAGTGACCTTGGCCAAATGTAACTTGTCTGTTGTCTGTCAACATTTTCAAAGGACTTCGCCTCTAAAACTACTGGGCCTATTTTATTTAGATTTCATATGCAGCCTTCAGGCAAAGGGAAACTAGAAAATTGTGTCTGTAAGACACTAATGATGCCCCCGTGCAGCGCCTGTCACATGATATGTATATATCCATAAAGCACCTACAAAGAATCCATTGAAAACATAACCTGCCATGAAAAAAACTGCCCAAAATGACTAAGTTAAAAAGGCTGTGATTCTGTCAAAATTAATTCTAGACCTATCAATATGCCTCATCATATCTTCAAATATGTCCACCATATGTAGACAAGGGTTGAAAAAGATCCATTGAAAACTGTGGAGCAAGTTGATAACACAATATCCATACCCTACAATGCAAAATTTCCCTAGAATGACTAAGTTCAAAAGGCCATAATTCTGTCAAAATTAATTCTAGGTCCAACAAAAATCCACATGCACATCTTCAATATGTCCACAACATGTATGCAAGGTTTGAAAAAGATCCATTGAAAACTGTTGGAGGAGTTGATTACACAAACTCTATACCCTACAATGCAAAAATTTGCCTAAAATGACTAAGTTCAAAAGGCCGTAATTCTGTCAAAATTTATTTTAGGTCCAACAAAAATCCACCTGCACATTTTCAATATGTCCATAACATGTATGCAAGGTTTAAAAAAAGATCCGTTGAAAACTGTGGGAGGAGTTGATTACACAAACTCTATACCCTACAATGCAAAAATTTGCCTAAAATGACTAAGTTCAAAAGGCCGTAATTCTGTCAAAATTAATTCTAGGTCCAACAAAAATCCTCATGCACATTTTCAATATGTCCACAACATGTACGCAAGGTTTAAAAAAAATCCATTGAAAACTGTGGGAGGAGTTGATTACACAAACTCTATACCCTACAATGCAAAAATTTGCCTAAAATGACTAAGTTCAAAAGGCCGTAATTCTGTCAAAATCAGTTCTAGGTCCAACAAAAATCCACATGCACATCTTCAATGTGTCCCCAACATGTATGCAAAGTTTGAAACAGATCCATTGAAAACTGTGGGAGGAGTTGATTACACAAACTCTATACTATAAAGCGTGACGAACAGACGGACAGACAGACAGACAGGGGCAAATCTTAATGCCCCCTGACTATCGTCACGGGGGCATAAAAAAGATTATATATTTGGTCCAGGTCGCATGACCGAGATGGCCGCCATCCCCATATATGGTAAAACCGAAAAAAATCTGCTGCTTCAGAACCACTGCGGCGATTGCCTTAACATTTAGTATATAGCAGCTGGGACTCTAGTACTACAAAGTTTATATAAATGATGACCCTGTGTTGACCTTGAGCTATTTTGTGGCAATGTCAAATTTGATACCTTAGACGTTTGAATGAGAAGAGCTGAAAAAGTCCATTTTTCTGTTGCTTTGAATACTAAGTTGTGTTCTGTGATATGAAAATGCAGCAAAATTCAACTCCTCTGAATTCTAGGCAAACATCACTCGTCCGTCGTCAGTCAGCATTTTAGCTCACCTGAGCCGAAGGCTCACAGGTGAGCTTATAGTATAGGCAGGCAACCGTCGTCCGTCCGTCGTCCGTCCGTCGTCCGTCACTATTTTCAAACGACATCTCCTCTGAAACTACAAGGCCCATGGTTACCAAATTTCATGTATAGCTTCTATAGGCAGGGGGAACCAATAATACTGTTTTTTATCCAAATCGCTTAAGAACTTTGGTTGCTATGGCAACTTAAAGTTTCCATTGACTTGTATGGGAAAAATTGAAAATTTGCATTTATTGCTATGTCACTGCAGATATTTTGACAAAACTTTTACAGAAATGTTTCTTGAGTATTCTTCTATCAACCACATGAAATTTATGTAAATTGCACAATTCGGCTAGTTGCCATGGCAACCGAATGGTTAAAAATAGAAAAAATATTCAAAAATCATCTCCTCAGAAACTATGCAACCAATAAAGCTCAAACTTCACAAAAAGGATCTTAGTACTAGCTTCTATAAAAGTACTGTTTTTCTTGGCAATTGCTCTAGCAGTTTGGTTGCTATGGGAACTTAAAGTTGTCATTGACTTATAATGGCAAAATGGAAACTTTGCATTTATTGCTATGCCACTGCGGATATTTTGACAAAACTTTCGTAGAAATGTACCTTGAGAAGTCTTTAACCAGCCATGTTAAATTTATGCAAATTGCGCAATTTGGCTGGTTGCCATTGCAACCGAATGGTTAAAAATAGAAATTATTAAAAAATCATCTTCGCAGAAACTATGTGGCCAATAAAGCTCTAACTTAATAGAAAGAACCTTAGTACTAGCCTCTATAGAATTACTGTTTTTTATGGCAATTGCTCCAGCAGTTTGGTTGCTATGGCAACTAAGAGTTTCCATTGACTTATAATGGGGAAAATGGAAATTGGCAATTTTTGTTGTCGAACTGCAGTTATTTAGATTTTTTTCTACAGAAATATGTCTTGAGTAGTCCTCTATGATTCATATGAATTTTCTCCAAATCGCTGAATTTGATTGGTTGCCATGGCAAAAAAAAGGGTAAATTTTCGAGAAAAAAAAATCTCAGAAGCCATAATTATAGGGGATGAAGCTGATATTGTGCAAATGTGTTGATGACAGTAGCCTCTACATAAATTTTATTCTTTTTCTTCCAATCCCATAAGAACTTTGGTTGCTATGGCAACTTATAGTTTCCATTGACTTATAATGGGAAAAGTGAAGCCATGAGGGGGATGAAGCTGATACTTCGCATACATATTAATAACATTAGCCTCTACCTAAAGTATGTTTTATATTATCATTGCCCATGTGAATTCGTTGCTATGGCAACTTAAAGTTTCCATAGACTTTAATGGGGAAAGTGGACATTTGCTATTTATTTCTGTGTTACTGCAGATATTTTGACAAAACTTTACAGAAATGTTCCTGGAGTAGTCCTCTTCCAGTCATATGAATTTTTCCCAAATACCTGATTTTGATTGGTTGCCATTGCAGCTGAAAGGCCAAAATTTCATTTTTTTTTTATTTTTTTTTTTTGCCAAAGATCTTCTGAGAAGCCATTAAGGGGGGATAAAGCTTATTTTTTTGCATAAATGTTTGTGATATTATCCTCTACATAAATGGTGTTTTTATCCCCCGACCGAAAGGTTCGGGGATATAGTGATGAGCCTGGCGTCCGTCCGTCCGTCCGTCCGTCCGTTCGTAAACACTTTCTTGTCCGCTCTATATCTTGAATACCCTTTGGAATATTTTCATGATACTTCACATTTATGTAGAACAGGTCATGAGGATGTGTCGCGTACAAGAATGGTAACTCTTGCTATTGTACTTTTTGAATTATCTCCCCTTTGGTGATTTTTTGGCAGATTCGTGTCCGCTCTGTAACTTGAATATCCTTTGGAATATTTTCATGATACTTCACAGAAATGTAGAACAGGTCATGACGATGTGTCGCGAACAAGAATGACAACTCTTGCTTTCTTACTTTTTGAGTTATTTCCCCTTGATAGTTTTAGGTGTGATTTTTTGGCAGATTCGTGTCCGCTCTATAACTAGAATACCCTTTGGCATATTCTCATGATACTTCACAGATATGTAGAACAGGTCATTACGGTGTGTCGCAAAAAAGAATGACAACTCTTGCTTTCTTACTTTTTGAGTTATTTCCCCTTGATCATTTTAGGTATGATTTCGTGTCCGCTCTATAACTTGAATACGTTTTGGAATATTTTCATGATACTTCACAGATATGTAGAACAGGTCATGACGATGTGTCACGAACAAGAATGACAACTCCTGCTTTCTTACTTTTTGAGTTATTTCCCCTTGATGGTTTTAGGTCTGATTTCGTGTCCGCTCTATAACTTGAATACCTTTTGGAATATTTTCATGATACTTCACAGCTATGTAGAACAGGTCATGATGATGTGTCATGAATAAGAATGACAACTCTTGCTTTCTTACTTTTGGAGTTATTTCCCTTTGATGATTTTAGGTGTCCGCTCCATAGCTTGAATACCTTTTGAAATATTTTCATGATACTTCACAGATACGCAGAACAGTTCATGACAATTTGTCTCAAACATGAATGATAACTCTTGCTTTTAGACTCATTGAATTATTTCCCTTTGGTAGTTTGAGCTGCTGTTTGAGTCTCTGCTCTATAACTGTATAACTCTTGCCAGCTCCAGAATTTGAATAACCGTGTACCTTTTAGAATATTGATGATCATGCTGTGATATCTTATCAGTGTTCCTAACTCTCTCTTACCCCTCCACATTCCCGTGACCCCTCTCGCAACCTCCCTCCCCCCCCCCCCCCCCCAAAAAAAAAAAAAAAAAAAATCCAGATTTGGATTCTTTGTCCAAATTCACTTACTAGAGAGCTCAAAATTAGATTTGTAGGGCTTGTACTTTAGAAGTTATTCACACATTTTGAAAGTTGAATGTATTGTATGCTATACATTTGTGTTTATGGTGGCTGTTTGAGATATTACCTCTTTTTAGCAGTCAAGCATACTGTTTTAGTCTGAGTGTTAGATAATCATGCATCTGTTAACAGTTAATGTCAATCAGAAGCACAAAAGAACAATATATTACTAATATGTGTTTTGAAGTGCACACTTTTTACCAAGGCCCATGGGGGTCTTCGGTCGGGGGATTTGCCATCTCCTCTGATGGCTATTTTTTATTGCTGTTGTGCTTGGTGTTTTGTTGCTGTAACCTCAGTGCTTCAATGCTCAGGTGAGCGATATAGGGCCATTGGCCCTCTGGTTAAAGGAATTCTCCTCTGAAACTACTGGGTCAATTTCATTTAGATTTCGTATGCTGTCTTTTGTCAAAAGGAGAAAGAAAGCATATATATTTGGTCCAAGTCACTTGACCAAGATGGCCGCCATGTCCAGATAGGGTAAAAACCTTATAAAAATCGGTTCCTTTAGAACCATTGGGCTGATTGAAAGTTGGTATGTAGCATCTAGGACTCTAGTACTACAAAATTTATATAAATAATGAGCCTGGGTGGACCTCGACCTATTTTGTGGCAAGGTCAAATTTGGTCCCTTAAGTTGTTGAATTAGAAAAGCTGAAAAAATACGTTTTTCCTTTGCTGTTGTGCTCTGTAATATGGAAATTCCGTCGACTTTAACCCCTATCAATTCAAGAGGTCAAGGTTATTCAGTGACCTTGGCCAAAGATCACTTAGGTTGGATATTTAAAAGGCCTTTTGTTTCAGAAATTAATAGGCTAATGACAATTACTTGTCAATGAACAGACTTGCTGATAAACAGGATTGGCATAATTTTCGTATGAATTTGGCTATGTTGTACATTTTGCCTTTGAGTTACTTGCCCTTCAGTGCTTAAATAGCCCATATTTGACCGTGCACTGCACATAGCAAAAACTTAAATTATTTACCGGCACTTGCTGATGACTAGGACAAGCATAGAATCTCAGACGCATTCGAAATTTGAACAACTTGTACAAGTTGCCTTAGAGTTACTTACCCTTGGGTGTTGAGGATGAATGGACCCAGGTGAGCTACAGGACCAATGGTTTCCTGGTTTTGATTCGCTGCGCAGAAAAATGGCGATGGTGTGAGTGAATCTTGGTTTATGTCAAGGATAATTTTTCTTTCAGATATGACTTGCTCTAACTTTTATGAAATATGTAACACTTTCTAGACCTTGTCTTTCCGATTCTAATGACGCCTCGATGGAATCACAAAGATTCATACTTTGGACAACTTTAATGGACGGTCGTACCGAATATATCGCCATTTAAGTTTCGATATTTCCTGACTGAATTTTTTTACAGGTCTTTGACCAAATTGTGAATCTTTGTGATTGTATCATGTTATTACGATCGTGAAGATCAGGGTACAAGGTTATAAAACTTGAGAATAATCTCAAACTCAAAATAAAGCACACTGGTTGGCTGCTTCCGAGCATGTGCTCGGAAGCAGCCAATCAGTGTGCTTTATTTTGAGTTTGAGACATGCTCGGAAGCAGCCAAACAGTGTGCTTTATTTTGAATTTGAGAATGTACTCAAGTTTAATAGCCTCCGAGCCTGGACTGGAAAGGGACGCATAGCTCAATGAGTAAAATAATAAGCTATTTACCTTGTCTTTAACAAGGATTCACTCATATTTTTCCAGATTTGATAATAGACCGGCTAAATAATAGATGGATGAATGGCTTGCGATTTTACGTCTTTTTTTTAAACTATTTGCGGTTAGGTCGGAGTCGGGCGATAGTGCTGGGTAACTACCAGTGCCGGGGCGTCCTACTAATTTGGTTAATAGTAAGGCAAGAACCTACTGTGTTTGCAGTAGGTGCGGATTGGCGTTATTTTGACCTTTTTTCTCCCCACTATCATATCTATTCCTGGGAGACGGCTCAATATAGACTGAAATACTGTCTCAAAAAGCCGTTTAACGTAAAGCAAGCAAGCAACCAACCAGCCAACCAAACCGTAACAGTATCTGAGTCGCATCAGGACAATGCGAGGGTGATAATGAAAAGTTGTGTGCAATGGAATCCCGTTCACGGTTCGAAAGAATACCACCTCCAGCCGGATTCGAACTCGGGACGGCTAAATCAGCAGGCCGAGTTTAATCAGTTGAGCTACGGGGCTCCTCCTGGTCTAAATAAGGAGGTCGCATTTAATACCATACATTGTCGTGAAACAAACTTAAATGTATAAGCGTTATGGCTGGCCATCATAACTGAGCGTGATAGATATTCATAAAACTTCAGAATGTTCAGGGCATAATATTGCAGAAATATCTACAAAATCTTCAAATAATTTTGTAGATGCTCAATGACTGTATATGATATACTGGGATATCAAACTTGTTCCCATTTATCTATGAATTTATATCTGCAATGCATATGTAAAGTCTTCAGTTTTACGGATTGTGTTCATGTTTATTACGTGTAGTATTACATGCAACAAATAGGTAAAGGTACATGTACGAGATTTACAGTAAGATTGCAAATAGTCGACCAAACGAAGCGGTGTATATTGGAGAATTTGTCAGCGCTGAGGACATAGATTGTAAGTCTTTTAGTCTGTTCATCTGTTCAATTTTTCTGTCTCTCTTAGAAAATATAAAAACAAATATTTGCAAGAATGCGACACTAGCTCATCCTTCTTAACGATCACACGCAAGAAACATTGATATAACATTTTATGCTCTCTCCCTTCCCCCATGACAAAATCTAAAGGTAGTTCTATTTGCTCCTCTAGCTGTCTATATGTTTGTCCATTAATTTTGACAAAACTACGACTTTTGAAGTTCATTTGTTTTGGGCAGTTTTGGGCAAATTTTAGGGTATGTGAAATCTACTCTTGTCGCTGATTTCAGAAGATTTTACTGAGCATCTGCATAAGTATAGTAGACCTCATGAAAGTGTGAAAATCGTTCGAGTAGCTGAATGATTTTTGGAAACAACCAATTGTTAAAGGCAAATACACTGCACCTGAACCGATTCAGTTTGAACTAAACTCTCTTAAAATCGGTGCTTAACTACACTGCACCTGAACCAATTCAGTTTGAACTAAACTCTCTTAAAATCGGTGCTTTACTTAACCTTTAACACGAGTTCAACGAAGCAGACAAATGAAATTTGAATGATTTAGGGTTACTAAGCAGGGGACCCCATTAAATGCCTGCTTCAAATATAGTGGTGGTCGTTTTAATTATTTACAATGGCTGCAGCAATGTCGGATAACTTCAATCTGCAAAGTAACATTTGCTCAGTTTGAGAAGACTCCTCGTTAAAGGCTCAAATGGTAGCTAAGGGTCTGAGTTACCCCCATGCGGACAGCGCAGACTCTGATCAGACTGGGCCGATGCCCAGGCTGATCTGAGTCTGCACTGGGCGCACAACCACATTGTTTGTTTTGTCGTGTCGCGGCTTAATTTTGTTCTTGTTTTACATCACGCTTTCAAAACAAAACCCTGATTAAAAATGCCTTATTTCAAACCGACGAATAAGTAGTTGCAGGTAGTCCCTATAAGTAGTTGCAGGTGTTATTTTAGTGCTAGTGGTCGCAAGTGCTCTGTCATTCTTGTCAAAACGAATTGTTGTATACTAGATAATTTGATCTGTATTATGTTCATAAGGTAGACACTTTAAACTTGCAAGAGAAAATATATTTGTTCTTGTTAAACATCATCCTTTTAAAACAACACCCTGAATAAAAAGTCCTTATTTCAATCTGGGAGACGTTGCATATCTCGTTCAAGTGAAGATAATGGTAATTGAAATACCGGGGCGAATTTTTTCAGAGAAATAAGTAGTTGCAATGTGATTTTACGTGGGAGTGATCTGCCATCCTTTTCAAAATGATTTGTTGTACAGACAATTTGATCGCTATTTACAGGTTTGCACCGGATGGTTTTTGTTTAGTTCTTGTTCGCTTATGAATTATGGCAGCTATATTTTTCGTTGCATATCGCATTTGTAAATACAGTATATTACAGTAATTTCTTAATACTTGTATTGTCACGGCCAAACTTTATCCCTCACAAGTATTCATAGAGTGGTTCAAACTATATGGCAAAACGTATGGGCAATTTTGTGGCCAACAGAACACCCCACCTCATCGATATCAATATTTATCATTTTTGAGTCACAACCAGTGTATCACTCATTTTGCTTTATTCAAGGTATAATGTAATAGGTCAAAAATGCAATCACTATAACTATCTTTCACGAGAGATACATTTAGATAAAAATAGGTGTTGATGCTGTATTTGATTAGGGTAGCTGAATGACCACCTGTTTGGGAAAGAGCTGCTCATTCGGTTTACCGTGCGTGTCTTTCGTGAACTTCTGTCAATTTTTCCGTGTGTGTGTGTGTGTGCTTCTTTCCCTATTGGTTTTGAAAGCGGGTTGTGTGATTTGATTGTTTTAATTCCTGATCATTGCCTATCTTTTTACTCAGATTAGAATTATTGTGTTAATATCGCCATGACAACCAGGCGGTAGTTTCAATGTCATTTATATGCGGAGGCAATGATCCGGAACAGATTCAATCGAATTCCACATCCTAGCCTGGAAACACCAAACAG
Source organism: Ctena decussata (assembly GCA_963989385.1). Classification (NCBI taxonomy): domain Eukaryota; kingdom Metazoa; phylum Mollusca; class Bivalvia; order Lucinida; family Lucinidae; genus Ctena; species Ctena decussata. Next base: position 17,141,456 of record OZ022505.1, on the reverse strand, counting down.
GAAAAGGACATCTACAGCTAAGATGGCACTATAACACTGAAACACCACATGCGATAAGCCAAGGGGACAGTTCTTTGCCAATAGATGGCCACAAGGCTGTCAATTAAAACGAACCACAACAGAAGCAACGCCATGGAACAATAAGTCATACGGAGTGGCTATTGCCAGTCGACTGGCAATAGCCATTTAACGTTAAAATCGCTATTGCCAGTCGACTGGTAATAGCCATTTTACGTTGAAATCGCTATTGCCAGTCGACTGGTAATAGCGATTTTAACGTGAAATTGCTATTACCAGTTGACTGGCGATAGTGATTTCACCCTAAAATCACTATTGCTAGTTGACTGGTAGTAGCGCAAATAACATTAGAAACGCTAATGCCAGCTTCCTCATTTGACTTTATTGTTGCACTCTCATTTATGCATGTATAAATTACTGAAAGTTTTAAATTTGCAGTTTTTTTTTTAATTTTGACAGTAACCTGAGCTTCAAAGTTAATGAGTTGCCACAATTTCATATATTCTTATTCCATTACATGTATCAGGTAACAGGATTCCAAGAAGTGATCTTACTGCTTGTATTAGATAAGCCGTGCATCTCAGCGGTATTTTTCGGAATCTTCTCTGTTATCATCAACAGTCAAAAGCGAGCCATTTGGTCGGTCTTTGCAGATGCGTAGGCTGAGATCCTTATGATGAGCAGATTAGCCGATAGTTTCAATGGTACTAAAGACACCGTTCTAATCATAAGCAAAGTTAGGAGAAATCAGGAGTCCCCGCAGAGGATCACATGCCCCTCCGCGAGCAGATCAGTTCTCTGAACAAGGCTCGGATCCAAAGCAGTGAAAATGATCAACAGCTCGTTTAACCACTTGCCATAGAGACCGGGCCTAACTGCCTACCGATCCATAACAGTCTTTTTTATCAGTTTTAAGACAGATGAATCACTTGCGGTTTAACGGCCTTTCAATATCAGTCATGTCGAGCAGATGAAAGGGTGATAATGAAAGTTTGTGTGCAATGGAACCCCGTTAATGATTTAAATGAAATCCATTCCACCGGGTTTAAACCCAGATGGCCACCTTAGAAGGCCAGTGTTTAACCTGATGAATTACTATGCAGCAAAAAACTTTAAGTGGGATACAAATTCTTAATTTTTGAATTTATTATTGAAAATTGTGGAGTATCAAAAATACAAACTAACTGGCAATAGCGATTTCACGTTAAAATGGCTATTGCCAGTCGACTGGTTATAGCGATTTTGACGTGAAATGGCTATTGCCAGTCGACTGGCAATAGCCATTTTAACGTAAAATGGCTATTACCAGCCGACTGGCACTAGACCTTTCCTAAGTCATAATTTACTGGGAGTGGGGTGTGAGACCGGAGGCCAGGATGTTTTAACCGGTCATACGCTCGAGCAATCTCACCCTAGTTTCTGCAGTGTTTCATATACATATAGAAGTTGTACGGTCCGCGTAACGCCGATTCATTGGGGGTCTTTCAAAATAAGAGGCGTTCACTAATCGAACATTCTACTCGCCTTTACTAATAAAACCAGAGAAGTCTGTTGAGCCATTGAGTTGTGATGGTCACAAGAGTGGTGTCATTATCAGTGTGCTGAACTTTACCTTGTAAGTAAAACGATAGGCAATGATCAGGAACTAATGGAATCAGATCAAAGTATAATGAGTATTTGCACATCAACTCTATTCAAAGAGTTAACCAACTAAATGTTTTGTACCACTTCAGAAACTGAGGGTGAGGTTGGGCCTGTAAAATCGATTTAAGCCCCCCAGTAATTCATTACTGACCGTTCCAAGGCGGTAGTTCTGTTGTGGTTCTCTGTTGCCTGTTTTTGGTGTTAGAGTTTCTGTGATGTTTTACCTTATGTATGTTCTTATTATTTTTGGTTCGGTTTGGGTTGCTGAGTGGCCACCTTTTGGGAACAAGCTGCTCACTCGGTTGGCCATATGTTCTCTGTATCTTGATTATTTGTAATCTTAGTTGTTTCCAACGATGGTTTGAGGGCTGGATTTGGATTTTGATTGTTTCAGTTCCTGGTCTTTGCATACTTTTTACTTTTACTTTGCTGAATATGCTCCAAAATTTTAAGGTATGTTAACTATACCGTCCATAAATTGTATCGCCAGCAGACTTTATCGATAACAACTGATTTCGCGAGACTTGCAATTCCCCAGGTCGTAACTGAATAAATAACACGTCACTTTGGTCCGCAGTTTTCAAATAATATTAGCCTCCACGTTCACCATGGCGCCGACGATATCAATATCCTGATGACGATAATACTAACGTGCTCGCGTGAATCAATATGTGAATGCTGAAACAAGTTGATTGTAAAGTACAGGTACTTTCAATTAACTTACCTGACAGGAAGAGCGATACCCGAATTCTGAAGCATTGGTTAACAAGTTCATCGACCATGATTTCTAAATAAATGACGTCATTGGTTGATAATTTGGTGATAGCCCCTGGTAATGGTTGGTGTGAAATTTGTTGTGGGTTCAACGAGGGCCTAATACACGTGTTTTATAGGGAATCACAAAATCTTATCTTTCTTTATACTAGCAGTTCGTGTACCTAACACTGCCATGCAGTTGCACATATTAATTAAAAGCTGCGGCTTTATCTGACTCCGATATTAACTTTGTTATAATTAAATTATAGTTTCGATTGCTTCTGATTGTGTTCTGCATTACCGTTATAATTAGGTTTTGGGCCACATAATCTGTCCTGAGATTTAAGGGACTTTTCTACCTTGGAAATGAGACAATCCATTCGCTGTTCTTGAGATGTTGTACGAAGCCGTTGGCTGAAATGCAAACAGTGTAGATACAGATCAGACTGCTATAAAGAGCAGTCTGATCTGGGTCTTCACTGTTTGCTCAGGCAGCTTTGCTCCAATACCTAGAGGAATTACGCTCTATTTCGGTGACAAAAGGCTCATTCTAAAGTTGCATAATCCTATTCCGCCCGGCTTTCCCGTCAACATCATAAATTGAATGTCTTGAAAATCATTGAAATATTGGATGAAAGTTGATTTTACATATAAGTTGCATTCTAAAATAAACAAACTGGTCCCAACACGCGCAATTTGAAAACCCCATTTTTCCCGCATTTTTTAAAAAAAGAAAAAAGAGAACGACTTCTCTTACTTTCTGATTGCTTAACTTGGCGACGTAGCAAATGATTGTTTCCAAAAATGATGAATGCATTTTGTCGATACATTCAAATCTGGCCCACTGGTTTTATGATAATATAGTTAGAGTCCTGCTTTAATGAACTCTTACGTCATATGACGTTTACGTTTTCCCCGTTGAACGCATAGAAACGCATAGGACGGATTATTTCGCGATCTGCCCTCAAACAACGTGTTAATCAGCGATAACTCACTGATAATTCACTGGTAAGGAAAACGTATTTCTTGAATGTTATTCCATACCTATTGTTTGCTATGCAGTATCTTCAACTTAAATGGAAGCTTTATGTTATTTGAAATTCTAGGATAACATTATGATAAATATGGTCTTGCACATAATATGGAACGTTCGTTCTTTAATTGTTTGAATTTATTGAATTTGAGCCGCGACACGACAAAACCAACAAAGAAGCATGTGCGCTCAGCGAAGACTCAGATCAGCCTGAGCGTCCGCCCATTATGACCGCGCTTGAAGCGTAGCTGCAGGGTCTAAACTACCTTTATTATTAGACCCAGCGGATGCCCAGGCTGATCTGAGTCTTCGCTTTGTTGGTCTTATCGTGTTGCAGCTCAATTTTACATACACTACACATTACATGCCATGCCTATTTCAGAAGGGTTTGACTCTCTATTCAACTGTTTTACCTTAGAAAACGATGGATGGATGGGTGGAAGTTTCACGTCCTTTCAACAGTAGTTCAGTGATATCAGGATAATGGGAGGGTGATCATAAAGGGCAGTGTGCATCGGAAACCGGTTTACGGTTGAATGGATTTCCGCTTCCAGCGGCAACCAAGAACAGCTAGATCAGCAGGCCAGCGCTTAACCCACTGACCTACCGGGGCTCCCTGTAATGAAGGGATGAAGGTTTAAATGAACTTTGTGCACGCATAACAGATGAATTTTCCAAATCGTTTGCATGACAGGAAATATGACGAAAACACATAAACAACCAGTGTTCTTTCTTTCTGAGTAGTTTACTATAGCTCAGAGGGATAGAGAAGATTAAGGCATCACTGGCTGAAGTAGTCATGCTGTTTAATTGGCACTTATAACAGCAGAATATACTGATATATGATTACATATATCGCCCACCAATTCAAGCATATTTTGGTATCATAGTTTTATCGCAGTGAGTATAGCGTACCTCTGGTGGATGTGCAATGAGGATTGTTATTAAACGTGCCTTCCCTTCTCAAAGTAAGGCTGCTGAAGCTATAATCCCATCCAGGCTAAAGAGGGATGGACACCGTCAGATTGAATTTTGCCCATGAAACACCATGATGGACTGTCTTTTCAAAGAAACCTTAATACCGGCAACTGAAAACAAGACCAGGTCAAGGGCGTAGCTACCTTTACGGCAAATACGCAAGTGCGTATTGAAATTTTGTCAAAATTGACAAAATTTCAAAACGCATCTGCATATTTGCATGCTGAAAATTTATAAATTAGACAAGATTTCAATACCAATTAACAAAGTGGCTGAAATACTAGCTTTCCCTTCAAGAAGTAGAGAATAAAACATGGTTGCGCGTATTATGAAATTGCCCCTAGTTACGCCCCTGCAGGTGGAAAGGTATTGTTGAAAAATCATCCGTGTGGCCGCAACGACCTTAAAACGTATCGGGATATACAAAATAGAGTAGAATGCTATAAACAGGTCAATGTATGCTTGACATTTTCTGTATTGATGAGCCATGAAACGATGTTCTTCCATATCAACTGGAGACTGATCAAACGACATAAGGACAATTCATCCCTTTAGTCAGGTCAGCTGCAAGTTGCATTTACAGGAAATGTACTCTATACAGGAAATGAACTATATAAGAAATATGCTTCCATATGAACCGAACTACTAACTAAGTGTGTGTACCGCGGCGGAGGGTGAGGTGAAGGTTTGGGCCCAGTAAAACCGGTTTAAACCCCCCAGTAGTTATTACTGACCGTCCCAAGGCAGTACTTTCGTTGCGGTTGCATTTATTTTACTAGAAAAGAGCCCGCGCAAGCGCGGAAATATTTCATGATGGTCAAGTTTATATATAAAAAAAAGCGAGTTTTAATTTTTCAATGTAAATGGCCTTAGGCCTAGGTGAAGATATGACCTTTACCATGAATACTCACTAAAGCTTCATTTACCTAATTAGTTGTCTGCATCTACAAACTTTCAGGTAGCAGACTACATTGTTTCTAAAAAAAAAAAATCAACGTTTTTCACTTTTTCCTATAGAAAAACCTAAGTGACTCAGAAGTTGACCTTGCCGTAAAACAGATCAAGGTCATCCCAGGGTCATCATTTATATAAATTTTGTTGAGCTTTTGAGTCCTTGATGCGACATGCTAAGTTTCAAGATCATAGGATTTGTGGTTCTGGGGGAGAATTGGTTGATTTGATGCTTAACGTCCACGGTAAACAGCTAAGGTCATGTCGGGACGGTCAGTTAACCACACTATTCCCGGGCAGCCTTAGACCTCCTAAGCGGTTACATGTAACCAGTACTAAGTGCACATACTTTCGCCAGTAACTGACAACTGCCCTTCTTGAATCAGCGGAAGGAGAAACGAAAGTATGTGGCCAGACCGGGTTTCGAACCTAGGACCTCTGACTTATGAGTCAGGTGCCCTACCGATTGCACTACGCGGCCCGGCGTGGTTCTGGGGGAGAAGATTTTTGATTTTTTTTTACCATGATACATGTTTGCCATCTTGGTTATGTGACCTGTCCTGGGTATTTTTTTTCTAGAAAAATTGGGTCCTGGAACGTTTTGGGGGGAAATATTCAAGCCCTCTGAAGATTAAAGGCTTATTTAGCTTCGTTGAATCATTGAAATTGATTTGTCTGCTTCGCTGGAAAAAATGCCCTTTCTTACCTGGCGCATGTGTGTTAACCTTAGACATTTTTAATTTTTGTCTTTTCGAAAGTTCAGTTCAGTTTGAATTCTCCTAACGACGTTCCCCAAGTGGCTCAGCGGTACGTAACCATAGCCGCACACACTTGGCGCCGTGTGTCCGTCCAACTTTTCGAAAGATCATGTGCGTTGGGCTTTATTCTTCAATGGGCGAGTTCGATTGGCTACTCGTATTGACTATCGTTCTGGAAGAAAATGGGTCGTTTCGAGCCAGGGCCGTCGGGACTATGACCATTTAGTTCTTCATCCGTTTAGACATATGAGCAAAAATACAAAAATAAATCGTTATTTATGGGGAATGACGTACATTCATGGGTGGGATTTTTTGCATTAGAACCGGCTTTTGGACTTGCTAAGCATCGCGCCGATATAACGACGCAGAACCGAAACGACCGGATTAATTTAAAACGTGTATTCGAGTACACGATAATTTCACTCGAACGCACCCATTGTTGACAAAAAAAATTCGACCAATAGTCGAAGTTTCTAGAAAAATACTTGAGAGAATTTAAAATGAAAGACGAATTTAATTCCCAAATTCTTTAAATCTACGTGAAACTAAAACACACGCTAACCGAAATTATCAATGATAGCAATATGCGAAAGAACCAGTACAGAAATTACGCTTGAAAATGCCACCAATTTTGCAGTTGATGCGTTACTTCGTTTATTTAGTATTATAGATGTTCGGTGCTGTTTAATTTATGGTGTTCTCATTTTAACCCTTCTATAATAAAAATAGAAAATAGGTAAAAATAGTTGTTAAATGTTTTTCGTATAATTTGCTTTATCTGTTGTAACCGTTCTGTTGGTCTAAATTATTTAGTTCAGTAAAGATAGCTGAGTTGCCACTTATTTGGGAAAGAGCGGCTGACTCGGCTTATCACTTGTAATTTATTGTTTGTTGGGATGTCTTTGTCAATCTTTCCCTTTAATGTTGGGGATAGGGTTTGGGATCTGATTCAGTCAGTTCCTGAAGTGTAGTTACTCTTTAAATTTGCGTTCATATCCACAATGGATATTACGTGACATATATCTTGTCGGTGAATCTTGTATAATTTATTGTTTAAACCAAGTTACATTGTAATTATTTCATGCCTCCAACGAATACTTGAGGACAAAATTTCTGCACGGATGTTAAATTAACATCCGCGCAGAACTTTTGTCCTTAAGTATATGTATAACAGTCGTGCATTCGTCTGGGCCATGAAGGGTAGAGCTTTTGTTTCTTCCCATATCCAAAAGTGACCGTTCAGGAATGTTTGACTTCTTTTGTTGGTTAACATTGTAGTTTTCTTGGGCAAAATAATTCAGTTCGTGAAGAAAGAAAAGCTCTAAAAAGGGAAAAAGAGTAAAGTGCTTAATGAATAGACTTAAACACGCACACACATGAACGCACGCTCGCAAACACATACACATTAAACACCAAACATCTAAACAGTTTGCAACGTACATGTACATCGTTGAGAGCAAAATGCAGTAAAATAATCAAATTAATTAAATAATCAGATGCTATGAGTATATTTAACTTTAATTCCGCGCTTTGTAAATAAGTTATGAAAGTCGATTAGTGATATGAAAATATGAGGAAATTTTAATTAAGATCAAAGGAAGAAAAGAAAATATTTATGTTGATAGTACATGTTGAAATCTGCAAATGGGATTACTAAAACAGCTCAGAGGCACAGTAATTATATGCAATTAAATTGTTATGACTAGATATTCCCACAGTCAACTCGATAACCTAGTTTCATGATGAGAAACTGGCACAAATTAGAATTAAAATCTAGAAGAGTTCCTTCAAGAGCAGAGAACACATTCAAAAGGATGATCATGGGTCATACTTCGACCTTTCGGCTAGTTAAGCCTCCTCAGTGACCCTGACAATATCTAGTAACGAAAGCCAGAGAAAAGCATACTGTAATTTCTTAATTTAATAAGGCCGTCGATTAAAAGACTTCTTAATATCAAAAAAGGTTCAAATGACGAAAAAGCGATGATCTAGAATATGAGTCTAAACAATTAAAAAATTGGATTCATCAGGGTATTAAGTCTCCATAGTCCTATCAGCGGTAAAAACGCATAAACGCATATCATTGTAAAAAGCTGTTCAACTTTAACGTTTGGTAATAAAATGTGGGTTGGTGTAATATATTGAGTCATACAACTGGCAAAAAGTAGAAAAAGCAAGTTTTTTTGAAAAATATCAAATCGCTCTACAAAATACAACATAGGCGGAATAGTGATTGGGAATCCACACCTGTACATTGTATTTTTACCATTTTATGAAATCGAAAGTAGGTCATTTTAGTTGCCAACTAAAATGACCTAAATAAGTTTTCAAACCCTTTTTATGTAAAACTCGGGGATGTTTTATTTTTTTAAAGCTGGCTAATCACGGTCATTTACAGTTACGAAACTATACTGAGAAGCTTATGATAAAATTTTCATGCTGGTAGAGTAATGGGGCCTTTAAGTCCAAAAATAAGTCCAGAAATGCTGTACCAATTGGCTATATTGGCTGATGTGTACCCTGAATCCTAATAAATCAGACGATGTCAAACAAATGGCTGTTTGGGCTGGCGTATACCCATCCACGCGGTAGCCGAGTGGTTAGAGTCGCTTGGTTATTGTGTAGAAAGTCGCCGGAAGGTCGTGAGTTCGCGGCTCACCATCGCCATCCGACGACTGGAAAACTGTCAACCCAGCAGTAAATGGGTACCTTTTTCGAATAAGGGAAGGATAAGGCAGCGAAAGGAGAGGGATGGACTCCGCCTTTCATCAGCTGTGCCCAAGATACAGTGGGTCTCTAACCCCAACTGCCCCTACGGCTATTAGGCTATGGGAAACCTTTACCTTTACCATACCCACTCTAAACCATAATAGCCTTTGATTAGTAAAAATGAGGGTGGACTCTTTGGTAAACCGCAAGTTGGGAAACAAATAATGCATTTCAAAATAACTGACGCATTACCCTATCAGACACAAGATGCCATAATGTCATCGTACTGACGTCCCATCGACGTCAGAACGACGTCATTACGACCTCATGTGCCAGCTGGGTAGGTACGCTCAGAATTCTTCCAACGGCTGCTGATGGTGGTCTTGGAAGACGCCGGTAACTTCCTTCGCTGATCTAAATTGTAAATATTAGGACAGATAGGTCTAAGCAAACGGTGCAAGCCAAGCAGTCTGATCGGAGTCTAAAATGCTTGGCATTTCAACTGCTGCTTTTGTCGCATTACTTCATTGTTAAACCGAACTGTTCCATTTTTTTTGACAATTACGGTAATTATTTGATTGAAGTGTCCAAGGAAAGTATACACTTATATTTACATTCTTGGTGTATTTACTGAAAAGCCCTATAGTAAACCATTGGAACCTAATGTAGTTTTTATTCCAATAATTACACTGAGACACGCGACGTCAATGACGTCAAAATAAACAATGGTTCTCTACAATCTGATTGGACGTCAGCAACGTCATGACGTCATGTATGCTGTTCTGCTGTTAGCAGAAAAAACTGCGTGTACATGTTTTAGTGCTTCAATTTTAGCGCTCATATATGATTTTTCATGAAAGATTTGATTGAAACGGATGTAAATATAAGCAATGAACTTAATTTTTCTGATGTTAACCGAGGTGTAAACTACATTGGGTCACTAGCAAAGTTTACATGAACCCCTTCGGGGTTCATTCACTTTGCACGTGACCCAATGTAGTTTACACTTCGATAAACCTCAGAAAAATGAAATTCATTCCTTAAATAAACGCCCGATTTTCCCTTATATTTCACTGCTCATGTCTAAAATTCTGCATGAAGTACCTTTCCTCAAAGTACAGTACAATAATGTGGATAGTAAGATAACTAAACGACATGCTTGACTAGCGACACTATACCTATAATATGTCAATTTTGTCCCCTTTTTTGGCAGTGGGTCAACTTTGACAGTAGATTTTTTTTTCTGTGAAATCATTTTTTGAATTTCTGTTGTTTTTCTGGAACAGACCACAATGTATGCGTTTACTTTACATAGCGACAATGATTTTTCTGGCAGACAGCTGACCGCTCCAAGCGATTTATGACTGGCTTAATGAAATACACTAGAGTCACGACTGACTGGCAATGAAATGTGTACTTTATTTTGCATCTGGCTATTTTTTCCTCTGCATGCGTGATTTCTGCCTGCCACAGAGACATTTTCATCATGCAAATGAAATGCAAAATTTCAGAATCGATAGTCAAGCATTAGTAATTTCACTACATCACATTGGCGTACCTGGAGCACAAATAAGACATGAATAATTTCAGACCTGAGCCGTCAGAAACGAGTAAAATATATACGAATATATTAAAAAAGCGTATACTTTCTTTTAACTCTCAGTATACATGTTTCCCTTTTCTTGTTTATCGCAGAGAGAAAATGTCACTGCTTTTACATGCATATTGTACTTTCGATTCCTTGCCGCTGCAGTTTGTGATATCCGGCTTGTATGTCAATGACATAATTTAGCTTTCTAGGAAATCATTAGAGAATATGAGGAGCAGTCAGTTGAAGTTGATTTGAACCGCGACACGACAAACCAACAAAGTGGCATGTGCGCACAGCAAAAACTCTGATCAGACTGACCGGGCCGCGTAGCGCAGTCGGTAGGGCGTCTGACTTATAAGCCAGAGGTCCTGGGTTCGATACCCTGTCCGGCCACTTACTTTCATTCCTCCTTCCGCTGATTCAAGAAGAACATTTGTCAGTTACTGGTGAAAGTAAGTGCACTTAGTATTGGTTAACCGCTTAGGAGGTCTAAGCCTGCCCAGGAATAGTGTGGATAGGTTAACTGACCGTTCCGACATGCCCATAGCTGTTAAACAATAACACAACAACAATTGATCAGACTGGGCGGCCGCCCTGACTCATCTGAGTCTGCGCTTGACGCAACTGCCACTTTGTTGGTTTTGTCGTGTTGCGGTTCATTTATAGTTATTTTGTCAGTGTCCGTTGCTTGTCGAGATCTTACCGTCACCTACATGTATATCTTTTTAAACAGCGGTTTAGCCAGGAAGGAAAATACAGATGCATGCGTATATTGCAATGTGTGTGTGTGTGTGTGTGTGTGTGTGTGTGTGTGTGTGTGAGAGAGAGAGAGAGAGAGAGAGAGAGAGAGAGAGAGAGAGAGAGAGAGAGAGAGAACGGCGAAGAATTCTGAACGACCTTTGGGGTGAGGTAATCTAAAAGCTCCCATAGAACAGTTTACAAGTTTTATTGAATAACAACTTCATGCATTTAATTGTTCAAAAAGTCCCATTTTGAAAAAAAAAATCCAGTTCTTTGTGAGGGTCTTCACAGAGATTTTATTGCGCAACATAGTGTTGAAGGAAAGCTAGTCATTGGAATTCTGCGAAACTTGGGGACCGTCTTGAAAAAAGCTGAATTTGAATTTAAGCAGGAATCATTGGTCGTCAAAATTTTGGGTTTAGAACAGGAGTGTTAGTATCAATTACAGAATCAGTTTATGGGTACACAAAAGTTTTGGCACACAGTTTGCATACTAAGAAAACACCAGCTGCTGTCATTCGCTGAGAATAACTGCTGGGTTGCTGCTATTTTTTCTTCTTCTGAATTCAGTGGTTGAGCATGTGAAATCAGAACGATGTTATATTCCCTATGGCTAGTGTGAAAAAGAGGATTGAGCTGTAAGGTTTAAACGGACACATAAAGTAAACCAAAACGCGGTACCACTCTAATGGATGGACGAACGGCGCACCGTTACTGCGGCTGTGAATACGTGTTCCGCTGAAGTGGGTGGGGGGGGGGGGGGGGGGGTTAGGTAGAGGGGTAACGTCGTTACGAGAATTGTAATACCACTACTGGTACCACTCTATAATGGTTTTATGACCCTGTTATGTCATTACCTATGTGAGATGGGGTATTTCCTTTGATGAAAAAGCAGTATTACTCGACTGTTGCATAATAGGATTATGACATCCATCAAAAAAGAAATATGTCTTTAAAGACTATTTTAACCATAAAAGCTAGGCCTTAAAATGTTATTGTTGCCGCAAACAGTTTGAACAGTTGCTGTTTAAGGATGAACGACGGTTTGACATCAAAATACTTTGTACAACCTGATAAGAACCAGAAAACGACGATGTATGTTATACAGCTCCCGTTACCATTGTGGATGTCCGTGGGAATAAAGTGAAGTTATGACAATTAATGTAATTATTCTTGATACAAAATTCGTGTTATACAATGCAGTTGCTAAATATAAATTATAACCTTAGATTTATAATTGAGTTATAAACTCGATTACATGTAGCAATATGACAACATAAAGACAATTTAATTAAGGTCAAAGACAGAAAAGAAAATATTTAAGTTTATAGAGTTTGTTAACTTTGCAAATCGGACTATCAAAACAGCTCACAGGCAAACACATAAACAGAAATCTACTAATTTTACCTCAGTTGATTTAGTTTCTGAAAAAGACAACAACATCAATCGAAACTGTAAAGTGCATACTTCATAACCTAATTATGCCCCCGTGACGATAGTCAGGGGGCATTAAGATTTGCCCCTGTCTGTCGGTCTGTCTGTCTGTCCGTCCGTCTGTCTGTTCGTCACGCTTTATGGTATAGAGTTTGTGTAATCAACTCCTCCCACAGTTTTCAATGGATCTTTTTCAAACTTTGCATACATGTTGTGGACATATTGAAGATGTGCATGTGGATTTTGATGGAGCTAAAATTAATTTTGACAGAATTACGGCCTTTTGAACTTAGTCATTTTAGGCAAATTTTTGCATTGTAGGGTATTGAGTTTGTGTAATCAACTCCTCCCACAGTTTTCAATGGATCTTTTTCAAACTTTGCATACATATTGGGGACATATTGAAGATATGCATGTGGGTTTTCGTTGGGCCTAGAATTAATTTGACAAAATTACTTCCTTTTCAACTTAGTCATTTTAGGCAAAGTTTTGCATTGTAGGGTATAGAGTTTGTGTGTAATCAACTTCTCCTACAGTTTTCAATGGATCTTTTTCAAAGCTTGCATACATGCTGTAAATGTATTGAAGATGTGCATGTGGGTTTTCGTTGGACCTAGAATTAATTTTGACAGAATTACGGCCCTTTGAACTTAGTCATACTAGGGAAATTTTTGCATTGTAGGGTATGGAGTTTGTGTTATCAACTTGCTCCACACTTTTCAATGAATCTTTTTCAAACCTTGTCTACATATTGTTGACATATTTGAAGATATACATGAGGCAATTTGATAGATCTACAATTAATTTTGACAGAATCACAGCCTTTTTAACTTAGTGATTTTGGGCAATTTTTTACATGGTAGGGTATGTTTTCAATGGATTTTTTGTAGGTGCTTTTATGGATATACACGTCATGTGCTAAGCGCTGCACGGGGGCATCATTAGTGTCTTACAGACACAATTTTCTAGTGTAGTACTATCAAAGATGCCATGACCGTTTTCAGGCTATAAAGCGTTTGGTTACAAGCATTTAGAAAGAAAACCAGAATTTGTCATAGAGCTCGGCTACATAGCCGCCCCGCATCCCCCAACCTCTTACGCACGAACACATTTTTGCACATGTATTACTCTCATATAGGAGGGGGAGGGGTTGCGGTCGGGCGATGGCACCGGTTACTTTCAGTGCCAGGACGTCCTACTAAGTTTGATAAGAGTAGGACAAGGGCCTACTGTACTTGCAGTAGGTGTGGGCGGGGGTTGTTTGGACATTTTTTCTCTCGCCTGACATCCCCACTCCCTGGGAGACAGCTCGATATAGACTGAAGTATCGTCTGAAAGAGCCGTTGGACTCAAAACAATAATCAACCAAATATTCTCATATAGACCTAGTTATTACTTATAATAAGACAAAGCTTTATCTGTTGCCCTTACATAGGAGTACTCAATCTGTGCCTCCGCTTGTCTGCATTTGCTATAAATGGGTACACCTAAATGAGCAGTTTCGGTTTGTCAACTCGAGTAATTAGAGTTACTGACCGAACAACACGAGTAACCTTAATACGCATGCGCAGTACTGCGCACATATTCGTATTTACTCGACTACCGTAACCCCCACCTCACCTCGGGTAGCCTGGATTAAAGATGGTGGAAAGTGAACTTCCGCTGTAAAACAAGCCAATTCTTTGGTTTTGTCTTCATAATGACACATTGTCACGCCAATGATTTGCCCCTTTTCTGTTGTAATAGTGAGAATGGAATAAGAATGTTCATCATACTGATCATTATAATTATTCTGCTTGTGCTTTTGCCATATTCAGCAGGGTTTACAGCGGGGCCAGTAACGACTTCAGAATTGTAATTTCCCATTACAATTTAAAAATTCTTGTGAGTCCTGACTCTTGTGAATATTAAACACATGAGTTTTAAGAAGGAAAATTGCGAGAATAGGACTCTGGACTTAAAGGTAAAAAGATCGATGGTCGTCGCCATTTTGTTCTTTACTCGAAGTGTTCGACACGGCAGTACTCGAGTACCTTTGTACGCATGCGCCAAATTTCAACCCGAGTAACACGAGTTGGCAACTCGAAAATGCTCAATGTTTTCCGCCATTTTGTAAAAGATAAACAACTCCCGTAGGTTCCAGTTTGCTTTCCTGGTCGTCGTACTCTTCCAAAATGAGGTCTACTCTTTCTCCCAGGGGATAGGGGGTGAGGTATTTTTTTCATTTAAGTGTTGACCACAATAGACAAAGGCAGTAAAGAAATTGGTAGAAATTCTTCCCTTCTTCCCTTGACAGTGTACCCATTCGCCGTTAACCCTTTAAGCGCCAAAAAGCAGACGACAAAATTTACGTTTGCAAAATTGATTTTTAAGCTGTTTAATATTGAGAATTCAAAGACTAGAGGGCAAACAGTATAGATCTAAATGATGAGCCGCCTCATCAGGATTTACGCTATTTGCAAATTCAGCTATTTTCGTCTCTGGCGCTTAAAGTGCAAATGTGATTTTTTTCGGGGCCTAAACTTATTTAGGGCCAGCTTAAACATCCTAGGGGGGCGGTTGGGTGGTGCAAAGGTGCTGCGTGTAACTTCCAGTGCCGGGGCGTCCTACTTATTTGAATAGTAGTAGGGCAAGGACTTACTGTGCTTGCAGTAGGTGCGGGTGGGGGTTGTTTGGATATTTTTCCCTCGTCTATCATTTCTCTTCTTTCTCCCTCTCTTTGGGAGACGGCTTGATATAGACTGAAATACTGTCTCAAAGGGCCGTTAAACCCAAAACAACCAACCAACCAATTAAACATCCTAGTAAAGAGGTGCGCTGGCCCTTTTAATTGTAAATTCAGCGCGTTTTTAACACACTGGTATGGGGTGGGGTAAATGTTTGTTCGTTTGTGCTACTAACAATATTTTGACTAATTCAGAGCCGTAAGAAACGAATGACCGGATATAAAACTACTGAAATCACTACAGGGGTAAGGGTCGTACCAATTCCTTATGTAATCCAATAACATTAGACTTCGTATTCGGTATAATGTTACACATTGCGACAATGAAATCAATTTGCTTCGCAAACCACAGTATTTGGTACCTGCTGAGGTTACATGTACCGTAATTATTCTGAATAATGGTACGCATCCGGTGTAATGCGGAAATAACTCCTCCTATGTTTTCAAGGATGTTACGGAACGAAAAAGAGCTGTAACGAAACGAAAACGAGTCATAGTTACCAAACGAACTGGTCATCAGGTCGTTTGGTAACTATGACTCTTTTTCGTTTTGTAACAGCTCCAAGTCGTTCGGTAAATATGACTCTCTTTCGTTTCAGAAAGTTACAGCTCTTTTCCGTTTCGTAACATTTCTTATACATGTATATACATACATGTAGTGAACAAGGGGTGGAATTTGAAAGGACGGAAAGACTCGGTGCCAAGAATTGCATTTTATGGATTCGTTCCGTTGAGCCTCCTGGTCAGCATCGTTTTGAGAATTTGGACAAAAAAAGTCAAAGTTAGAGTAAAAAAACTTGAAAATATCAGAATACTATATTAAGGTGTATGGATACACTTTCATGGAACTAAACACTGCCATTTACATCTTTACCTCCCTTTCCAATATGTGCTAAATCTTAAAGGAAAGAATTTGCTCCACTAGGAGCAAAATTTTCCCGATAATAGCGATAATAGTAGAAATTGTTCCTTTTAGAGTAGACCCCTTTTTGGAATCAGGGGAGCTAACTGGAGGTCACAAACACTGTCTGTCTCTAAAAAAAAAAGAACATACACCTGAACATATGGACAGTTTATTATCGTAAGTATCGTAAAGTTTGAAGCAGCTGATTTTACTGTCTGGCGACAAATACTGGCAGAATCACAGACAGTGCCATGAGCAGTCTGGTCAGGATCTACACTGTTTGCTCCGGAACTTCTGTCACAATACAGTCAACTCTCGATATCTCAAAGTCGAAAATCATCCAAAACTACTGATATCTCAAAGTAAATTTTCTGGTCCCAGAAAATTTACTTCGAGATAGTAGTTTTGGACAAAAGGAGTTGAATGTGAATGAAAATATGAAATGAGTCCGAACTATATTCTTGATATAAGAGGATACTTTGAGATATGAGCCGCGACACGAGAAAACCAACAATGTGGTTGTGCGCCCAGCGCAGACTCAGATCAGCCTGGGCATCCGCCCAGTCTGATCAGAGTCTTCGCTGTCCGCATGGAGGTAGCTTAAGCCCTCAGCTACCCTTTAAGCGCTCAGCGAAGAGTCTGACAAGACTGGGTGGATGCCAAGGCTGATCTGAGTCTGCGCTGGGCGCACAACCACATTGTTGGTTTTCTCGTGTCGCGGCTCATATAAGTGTTTGAGATATCGGGAGTTGACTGTAGTAAGAGTCATTCCGGAAAGGCTAAGCATTTATTATAGAAAGGGCAAATCTTATGATGGCAAGTTTAATTCAGGATGAAAAGCGTAACTGTCATTATTCGTTAAAGAGTAGGAAATGAACAAAATACACATCTGGCATAAGTCTGCAAATAGCGTCCAAATTGCCTCTATAATAATTGGTTATGCAAAGAATGATAGAGCACTGGCAGAAAATATTCCTCAGGGATCATTTATTCCACTAAATGTTCCAGCCACGTAGAGTAAATAGTAGACGATGGCTGTTCTTCAAGATATGTATCGTCTGTGAGAAAAGTAATGACCAAAGTAGGCTGGGTCCTCGGATATAACAACAACAGATATACATCTGCTGAAAGAACCGAAAATGCAATACACTGTGGCACTTGGAACAAATTTAAACTTTTACGCAAACACCAAAAATAAAGAAGTTAGTGCAAGATGCCAATGTAAAACACCGATGAATAAAACTGGGTACATGCTCTGCTTTTTATCAGATTAGGGGTGCTTTATATGAAACATAACACAATACGGACGCTAGGGTAAGAGGGGGTACTCAAACTAGAAAGAGAGAGTGCCTATCCAGAGTAATTTGGATTGGGAACCGACGCTTGTCTTTTTGTGAGCCGTAACTAAGAATTGAGCCGCGACACGAGAAAACAACAAAGTGGTTGTGCGACCACCGCAGACTCAGATCAGCCTGGGCATCCGCCCAGTCTGATCAGACTCTTCGCTAAGCGCTTAAAAGGTAGGTCAGGGTTCGCGCTACCTCCATGCAGACAGCGAAGACTCTGATCAGACTGGGCGGATGCCCAGGCTGATCTGAGTTTGCGCTGGCCGCACAACCACATTGTTGGTTTTGTCGTGTCGCGGCTCATTTATTTTTTTTGGTTTGCACTATTAAAACCGGAAAATTTCCACTCATGCAATTAGAGAACGAGATTTAAATCGTTTTCCTAAATAATGATTAACGGAAAGCTGGAATACTTCTCAATT
Organism: Ctena decussata; assembly: GCA_963989385.1. Taxonomy (NCBI): domain Eukaryota; kingdom Metazoa; phylum Mollusca; class Bivalvia; order Lucinida; family Lucinidae; genus Ctena; species Ctena decussata. The sequence continues at coordinate 17,123,446 of OZ022505.1, read as the reverse complement.
TTAGGCACTAGAATCTTGAAATTCCAGCCACCCTCAGAGAGCAATTGAATGGTATCTAACAGCGTGTAACTGAGGCAGTGGCAGTAATGTGACATGGTTTCATGGTGCAAACCGCCATTTTTAGGGCCCAGTCTCACTGTCACGTTTTGAGGACTAGGTTGTACAAAGTTTCCCGCCCTACGTTTGGCAAAAAATGTACCCCGTTTCGAAAGTATCTAGGTGTTACTACGTTTCTAGTACGTTTTAAATACGCTTAACTACGATTTATTTCGTATTACCCGGTTATCAAACGGCTTAGTGCCACGCTTTCAGAAGGGATGAGAACAGGTTACTTACCTACTACGATTCCGTACGTGTTACTGGGGACTATTAGGTAGTGTCCGGGATAACTACCTAGTCAAAGTGACGTTTGAGTAGGTATAGCAAAACATACCAGATCGTAATAAAACGCAGAATAAAACGTACTAAGACTTGAGAAAGCGTATATAATGCGTAGTAGTACGTACAGGACCTTCACATATGGTTGCGTATATAAACGCTTCATCCACGTTCTAGTACGTTTCGTTACGTTTTTACCACGCATACTGTATTGTTAGTATTTTGAAATGCTACTTTCAATTCAAACGTAGGTAGGCCACGTATGTAGCTGTATACATCAGTACTTAAATACGTATACACTACGTTTTAGTACGCATATTGCCGTTTTGAGACGTTTAAATACGTAGAAAAACCTAGTCCTCAATACGTGATAGTGAGACTGAGGCTTAGAGGACCTCAAGGTTATTCTTGTTACGTTTTTGTATGTCTTTAAAGTCCCCATAGTCCTACCAGTGTAAAATAACGTCCAAACACAAATCATTATCAACCTTCACGTTTGATGATAAAATGTAGGTTGAATTGTACAATTGATCCAACTAGCTGGCAAAAAGTATGGAAAACAGGTAAAGAGCTTGCCTGTAAAATTTGTCAGTGCGTATTTAATTTTCCAAATATGAGGGTACGTGTAATATATAATTTCAAAGAGTTACGTAATTTTTCTTCCATTCTGATTCTTTATAATGTTTAGATATAGTTTTTAACCTGTGATCTGTAAATAAGTTATGCAACTCGATTAGTGGTATGAAAATATGAAGATCAAAGGAAGAAAGAAAACACTTCAATGTATATAAAATGTTTACGTTTGCAAATGAGCTTTGTACAGCTGCTCAATGGAAAACTTACTATATGCAGTTAATCCTGAGCAAATATTTAAGTATTCTGTAATTATCGTAAATATTCTAAATACATGTATTGGGAAAGATAGGTATGAGCAAACAGTGCAGACCCAGATCAGACTGCTCCTGCAGGAGCAGTCTGATCAGGGTCTACACTGTTCGCCATTCCACCTGAATCTATTGGGTGCATTACTGCATTTTAAAGGCCCTATTGCTCTATCAGCGTGAAAAAGTTAATCATGAGGTATCGCTGCAAGCTTCTCAATATAGTTTCCTCAGTGTATATGACCGTGATTAGCCTGCTTTAAACAAGTAAAACACCATTGACTTTCACATAAAAAGGATTTGAAAACTTATTTGGGTCATTTTAGTTGGCAACTAAAATGACCTACTTTCGATTTCATTAGGTTGAATAAAATGGTAAAAATACAATGTACAGGCGCGGAGTCCCAATCACTATCCCGCCTATGCTTATATAGCATTGCTAGACGGGAAACTAGAACAGGAAATTTTAATTTGTGGAGCGATTTGTTATTTTTCAAAAACTTGTTTTCTCTACTTTTTGCCAGTCATATGACTCAATATATGCACATCAACCCACATTTTATTACCAAACGTGAAGGCTGAACCGCCTTTTACAATGATTTGAGTTTAGACGTTTTTACCAATGATAGGACTATGGAGACTTTAAAACCAAACAATTCCATTTTAGGACAGTTACGGTAATTATTTTAGGTGTCCCAATTCCTGGAATTTTACGGTACATTCCCACAGCCCATGGGAAGTCCTCTGTGTATCCCACAAATTAAGCAATATTGATACTTTACTTCAAAATGACATAATTTTGACTTTGTCGTGAGAAAGCATGTCTTCGAGCGTATTAGAACCGCAAAAGCTCAAACCAGCACAGTTGGCTAAATCATTTATCGTTTGGACAAAATACGTATGCTGTGACCAGAATTCTGCTCAGAGCATGCATACACGTAGTTTGTAAATGTGTCAAAAAGCGTTCTCGGCGACACTGTCAACTGTACAACTTCGGCTATTGACCTGACTTAATATCACTCTCAACTATTCGATATATTTATTCAATTGGCAAATAGTGTTTACTATTCGGATAATTTGTTTACATGTTAAGGTCGACAGCTAGCTTTGGTATCGTTATATAATGATGTTAGATACGTTTCAGGACATACTATTTTATCATGAAAATACCGTAAAAAGTGATGGATAACAGGGCCCTGCTTCAACAGGAAAACTAACTAGAATGGCCCAAAACATTTTAATTATTGTTTTATTTATCTACATTATTTTAAGAGGGTAAACACATTTAGCTACATAGCTAGTCTACCATGTGGCCCTCTCTAAAACATGTAAAACATATATACAAATAAAATATTTACAAACAGCATACAATAAAATCAGCACAAGAAAGCAAAGCATGAAATACTAGAGGATAAACTACGGAACCCCGGAAGGGACATGTGCAATATTTTTCTAAGTCGTGGCCACGACTTATTAAGTCGTTCCCACGACTTATTATGTCGTTCCCTCGACTTATCATTTCCTTACCACGACTTACTATCTCGTTCCCTCGAATTATTATGTCGTTACCACGAGTTAGTATGTCGTTCCCTCGACTTATTATGTCGTTACCACGACTTATTATGTCGTTCCCTCGACTTACTAAGTCGTTCCCACGACTTAGTAAGTCGTTACCACGAGTTAATACTGCCCTCCAATTGGTCACTTAACTCGTGGCCACGAGTTAATAAAGCGCTCTGATTTGCCCTGCTTTAATATTGATAAAATCCCTTCCCAGACTTCGTACGTCCCTGTTAAGGCGCTAATCTGTGGACCCCTAGCTGGACTGCCCAAGTGGAGCAGTCTGGTCGGACTCTGCAGTGTTGGCTAACTGGCTGAGTCTTGCTCTTGATTTTTTTTAATTATGCTGACTTTGCATCAGCTGACGCTAATAGGTGAGCAGGCAGTGTACATCCTCGTCATGCATGCTGCTCCTCTCCGGGAGCAGTATGATCGGGGTCTCCTGTTTGTCGCCTGACTCCACCATGCACTTTGTGCTGTTTTTGTCCTAAAATAAGTGACAAGGTTGCCATCTGTGATATTTTACTACTACTACAAGTATTATTATTATGACAACGGGACTCTCTTGGGTTCTCAGACGGTTTATGTAGACTGACCTTTTGCCCTTAATGATTGCTCCCGGATAAAGTGGTCTGATGTTTGACAATGATCGTACTGTGCTAAGTATTTTCCTCGAATATTTGGACACTGATGTCTGAGCTGACATTGCAGAGCTTTGCCGGACAGCTCTAGCAAGAAGTCTATAATCTGCAATGTCTGCCGGTAGACTGTGCCACGATGAAGCAAATTTTAAAAATCTTTCATTGTGTCGCATGATAATAGGACGCTAAAATCTAGGCTAGCATAACAGATTCTGATCAGAATGCTCTTCCGGAGCTTTCTGATCAGTTCTGAAACAGAGCTTAGCTGTTGTGCTCTGACGGTTTTTCATGAAATATTTTGGCCACCAGTGGCCATAATCAGCTAGTCTATGCGGACATGTCGGGTAGATCCATGCAAAAGCTGCGATCATTTTTTAACACTTTGCTTAAATTTTTGGTTTAGGTTTAAGACTCTACTGCTGAAGGATTGAATTGTTGGAATACTAGGGACAGATACGGTATAAAGCATCAGTCCGTCAGTATAAACTTACATCGCACCTTCACACGTATGTACATCATCTTAAGTGGTCCTGCATATATACTGGTTCTAGCCTCTATATTGGTCCTGACAAGCCTCTAAACTGGTCCCGACTGGCATCTATAATGGTGCGATAAGTAGCCTCTAAAATGATCCCAGTTATATACCTGATAACTATGCATAGTAGTACCTTCTACGAATAATTTGTTATTGCTATGAGTAATGTGAATCTAGCGAAGCTTCAGATCAGCCTGGGCATACGCCAAGTGTGATCAGCAGCAGAAGTAGTTTTGTGGCGTCATTATAGGTACAGCTAAAAAGAATTTTTCGAGGCATTTTCTCCAAATTTATCGAGCGTCATAATGTTTTTATGCAATTCATAGTTTAGATGCCAGGACCACTTTAGATGATGTACACACGTGCGTAGATTCCAACGGTTTCTGTCTTAAATCGAAATGATACTTTTATTGTCTACGCCCATGGGCTTAGAAGTCTTAGGAGTTGCTTTTGCTCCGGAAGCATTTTAGAAAAGGTCATGACTGGTTGAATGTTATTTTCTATTGACTGGTTATCATTGATATTTGGCGCAGGTTTGTTTAGGTCCGCACGTACCAGAAAAGGATCGACATGGAGACGGTCTAGTAGTATAGATAAATGCCAAATATTTCTAAGGTGAACAAACATGCCAGTTAATTGAATTAGGGTAATTATATGCCAACATGTTCTTAGAAATGCCGACCAGAAATCTACTAGATCAAAACCGAGAATATGTGATAGGACCGAGGTGAAGATTGACTTGGGTTTGGTAGAGGCGCGATTTGACCAAGGTGCCAATCCAATGACTTCGCAAGTTATTGTGTGCTAAGTGTAGACCAAAGCTTTTTTGTAAAAGCTGATACTTGAGGTTATATTTCATTTCACCACCACCAGTCATCATTCATAGTTCTGCAACATGTCAAAATCCGGCTTGTACAGACTTGGCATTGTTTAGCCGGTTCCAGTCATAAAAGGCAACCGATACAATCTCCTCGCAGCGGACTGATCCATAAATGGGGTGTCTGGAGCAAATTTCAGATTAGAAACAAGTTACAACCAAATCTACCTGTTTTAAACTTTAATGATTTCTCTGTAGAAGCATATTCTTTCTGTCGCTGTCTATCTATTTCAAAATGTGCTCCGTCCATTCTTCGTCTCATCTTCTGTGAGATTGACAGATTGATAACAAAAGGTTGTGTGCAATGGAACCCCGCCTCCAGCGGGTCTCGAGTACGGGACCGCTAGATCAGCAGGCCAGCGCTTAACCCACCGAGCTTCCGGGGCTCCCCTTTTCGCACATGCATGTATAGCTCAGAACACGGTTATTGCAAAGAATCTGACAAGAAGGCAAGCGCAGTCTGTCCTGGCTATTTGCTTGTTAGGTATGCTAACACGACTGCTTATCTCCACAACCACCACATTTAATAATCAGGCAACTTATATTTGTGTTCCAAAATAGTAATGTAGTTCAGCGTTTTATAATGTAAATGCAACTACGAGTAAAGACTTAAAATTTCATACCAATCTAAGCGTAGTTTGGTCAGATTTCAATTTTTGTAAATGTGGTGATTTGGGAGAGCAACTTACTGAAAAGGATCATATGTCGAATATTGTGGATGACTTGTTATCATAAACTGCGTTAAAAGTATATGCAAAATAATCAAGGTTGAAAAACATTCCTAGGTTTTGGAAAAAACATTCATGAATTTCGGATTTTGAATAATAGGCGAGGGTGGAGAGAGCAGCATGGTTACTGCCATTTAAGTGTGTCAAGTCTGTATGGGCTGTCAAGAATACTTTGACTGTATCAATTTCTGATCATTGCCTATAGGAGCCCCGGTAACTCAGTGGGTTAAGCGCTGGCCTACTGATCTAGCAGATCCGGGCTCGAGCCCTGCTTGAGGCGAGTATCTTTCCTACCGTAATGTTGTAAACATTGATCTGACTGAAATACGGTTGAAAAGGACGTAAAATTGCAAGCCACCTATCCATCATTGCCTATCTTTTTACACTGAAAAACAAATTCCGTAGATTTTGCAGTAGAATACCTGGCAACCAGCTGCCAGTCCGTTTCCCGCTATTTTTACGGGCGTCTGCCTGTAGAACATTTGTGTGAAGTCTCGATATGGTAGAGTTATGTTAACTTAGCGTTCTCGCAAAGACCTCTATAGTGTTGAAGGGCAATATGATCAAACCAAACCTCTCTTATTCTACCCTATTGTGCGTGATGATTCCGCCAATGTTTACGGGCACCCATAAAGATAACGGGAAATGGACTGGCAGCTGGTTTCCAGGTATTCTACCGTAAAATCTACGGAAATTTTTTATCGTGTACTTTGTAAAAATGATGGCTTTATTATCATTCCAACATGCAGTAATTAGAGCAGGGGTCCAGATATGTTGGATTTTTAGGACACTTTTGGGATAATATTTCTTAATTCTTAGCAAAACCACATATCGTGATCCCTCACTAGAGGTGCCTTGTTGACGAAGTTCTAATGGATATTCGCAATATCTGTTGCTTAGGAGTATATAAATATCCTCAAAATCCGTTCTTATTTATCCACGTGTCTCCGCTAGATAAAATCTGTAGATGCTGTTTCGCGTTTGAAACTGACGGAACCCAGGTCCGCATCACTTTCAAGTCTGCATAATATGCAAGTAGTCTTGTATCTCTGTTTTTAGTTACACTTTATATTCAGACTGATAATGGATTTTATCAACAGTACACCAGACCCGATTGATCCAATCAGAGCGATTTCAATAGGAGGGCAGTATTAACTCGTGGCCATGACTTAGTAAGTCGTGGGAACGACTAAGTAAGTCGAGGGAACGACATAATAAGTCGTGGTAACGACATAATAAGTCGTGGTAACGACATAGTAAGTCGTGGTAACAACATAATAACTCGTGGGAACGACATACTAAGTCGAGGGAACGACATACTAACTCGTGGGAACGACATAGTAACTCGAGGGAACGACTTGATAAGTCGTGGCCACGAGTTAAGAAAAATATTGCACATGTCCCTTCCGGGGTTCCGTAATAAACCAACATCCATTTAGATATTAAGATATAATAATTAATTAAAATATAGCGTTCGCCAAGCCACAAACCGTTCCAACCATGCATAAAATGATTATCTCCCTTGCCGAGTCTGAGTAGACGGAGCACATGTGGCGGAGCCAATTGCAATGTCCAGACATCATGGCCCGCCACTCAAACGCGGCAAGAGTAGACATAAATGATGGTCGAGGTTTTTTGTGACTTGGCTGTTGTGTCTTAAGATAGCCGAGTTGAAGATATGAAATGTGAATTTAATGAAAATAGATAAAAAAAAAAAGTTTTAATTAAGAGTCTCAGTTATTATTAAGATATAAAAGGGCGCATAAAAACATGATAATACATAGAGAACCGATGGGCTAAGAGTACAGATTAAATTGCTAAGATCACAATCTACTTTATCACAGTTACCTAGTGACCTGGTTATATAACGGTCCCAAGGCCGCCCTTAAAACTATTCAAGGATGACGAATTTCTCAATAAGATGGGAAGAGAATTCCACTGTCTAGGAGCCCAAGACGAGAACGATCTATCGAACAAAGAAGTACGGGACCTTGGTACGGACAATGTGCCATTTGCTGACGACTTTAGCGATCGACAATGAGTTTCAGACATAGGCTTCAACAAGTTTGTAATATATCCGGGTGTTAAATTATTTAATGCTTTAAATGTCAGTACAGCTTTATTGTACGCTAGTCGGTTGCATATAGGTAGCCAATTTAGTTCATGGAACATGGTCGATGATGGCGTGGTATAATCAGCGCGTAAAATAACTCGGGCAGCACGTTTTTGGAGTTTAGAAATTTGATGAGATTGGAGGACGAAGTTGCTCCCCATACCACAGATCCGTAGTCAATTAGCGGTGCGATATATCCCTGATCAAACTTAGATATGAAATGTGAATTTAATGAAAATAGATAAAAAAAAGTTTTAATTAAGAGTCTCAGTTATTATTAAGATATAAAAGGGCGCATAAAAACATGATCATATATAGAGAACCGATGGACTAAGAGTACAGATTAAATTGCTAAGATCACAATCTACTTTATCACAGTTACCTAGTGACCTGGTTATATAACGGTCTCAAGGCCGTCCTTAAAACTATTCAAGGATGACGAATTTCTCAATGAGATGGGAAGAGAATTCCACAGTCTAGGAGCCCAAGACGAGAACGATCTATCGAACAAAGAAGTACGGGACCTTGGTACGGACAATGTGCCATTTGCTGACGACCTTAGCGATCGACAATGAGTTTCAGACATAGGCTTCAACAAGTTTGTAATATATCCGGGTGTTAAATTATTTAATGCTTTAAATATCAGTACAGCTTTATTGTACGCTAGTCGGTTGCATATAGGTAGCCAATTTAGTTCATGGAACATGGTCGATGATGGCGTGGTATAATCAGCGCGTAAAATAACTCGGGCAGCACGTTTTTGGAGTTTAGAAATTTGATGAGATTGGAGGACGAAGTTGCTCCCCATACCACAGATCCGTAGTCAATTAGCGGTGCGATATATCCCTGATCAAACTTAGATATAAAATGTGAATTTAATGAAAATATATAAAAAAAGGTTTTATTTAAGAGTCTCAGTTATTATAAAGATATAAAAGGGCGCATAAAAACATGATCATATATAGAGAACCGATGGACTAAGAGTACAGATTAAATTGCTAAGATCACAATCTACTTTATCACAGTTACCTAGTGACCTGGTTATATAACGGTCCCAAGGCCGTCCTTAAAACTATTCAAGGATGACGAATTTCTCAATGAGATGGGAAGAGAATTCCACTGTCTAGGAGCCCAAGACGAGAACGATCTATCGAACAAAGAAGTACGGGACCTTGGTACGGACAATGTGCCATTTGCTGACGACCTTAGCGATCGACAATGAGTTTCAGACATAGGCTTCAACAAGTTTGTAATATATCCGGGTGTTAAATTATTTAATGCTTTAAATGTCAGTACAGCTTTATTGTACGCTAGTCGGTTGCATATAGGTAGCCAATTTAGTTCATGGAACATGGTCGATGATAGCGTGGTATAATCAGCGCGTAAAATAACTCGGGCAGCACGTTTTTGGAGTTTAGAAATTTTGATGAGATTGGAGGACGAAGTTGCTCCCCATACCACAGATCCGTAGTCAATTAGCGGTGCGATATATCCCTGATCAAACTTAGATATGAAATGTGAATTTAATGAAAATAGATAAAAAAAAAAGTTTTAATTAAGAGTCTCAGTTATTATTAAGATATAAAAGGGCGCATAAAAACATGATCATATATAGAGAACCGATGGACTAAGAGTACAGATTAAATTGCTAAGATCACAATCTACTTTATCACAGTTACCTAGTGACCTGGTTATATAACGGTCCCAAGGCCGTCCTTAAAACTATTCAAGGATGACGAATTTCTCAATGAGCTGGGAAGAGAATTCCACAGTCTGGGAGCCCAAGACGAGAACGATCTATCGAACAAAGAAGTACGGGACCTTGGTACGGACAATGTGCCATTTGCTGACGACCTTAGCGATCGACAATGAGTTTCAGACATAGGCTTCAACAAGTTTGTAATATATTCGGGTGTTAAATTATTTAATGTTTTAAATGTCAGTACAGCTTTATTGTACGCTAGTCGTTTGCATATAGGTAGCCAATTTAGTTCATGGAACATGGTCGATGATGGCGTGGTATAATCAGCGCGTAAAATAACTCGGGCAGCACGTTTTTGGAGTTTAGAAATTTGATGAGATTGGAGGACGAAGTTGCTCCCCATACCACAGATCCGTAGTCAATTAGCGGTGCGATATATCCCTGATCAAACTTTTTTTGAGTATCAGTTGAGACATAAAAAGATAGTTGTCGTAAAAGGGAAATTTTTGATGAAATAGCGGAACAATAATTATCGATATGATCCGACCATGTAAGTTTCTCATCGATTTACTATAGATACAAGATACAAGAAACTTTATTTTAAGTCGGTTTTAGCATAACAATTAACATTAGCTACACAGATTAAGCTACTTTCCGACATAACAAGAGTATAAGAATAACAAGAGTAAAAAAGCTGCAAGAAAAGAAAACGTTTAAAGTTAAATTTTACATTTAAGAACGTAACATACATATAAGCAGGCATTTTATAAAAATTTACTAAGCATAATTACAGACATGCTAAATTTATCATCCTATTTATCATTCATGTAAAGCATTTTCATTAAGAATACAATTCTGACAAAACTTAAGATTTGAGAAAAAAAATAAAAAAATTAAAGATCTTCAAAAGTTAAAATACATGCTTTACAAGTTTTGTGTGGTTTCTTTTTGAACATTAGAAAATTCTAAAAACTTATCACTGAACTTCTGATTTTTTGAGAAAACCACTCTTGCAGTAGCCTTAGGTCGAAAGAGGAGCGAAACACTATCAAATAAGATTCCAAAGAGCCTTATTTCGAAACAAAAAATTTCCCAAGTTAAAAGCAAATATGGTTTTAAAATGAAATGAAACATAAAACCAAAACGTTTCTTTCTCTAATATGATTGTCTTCATTTTGCTGTCTGTGGTCAAATATTCCTAAAGTAGTTTCTATGTCTATATACAGCGAACTGTGATGACTGTTGATAAGTCCGTCAAGCTACGAAGGCCATATGAGTCGTATCTGTTTGACTTTGATTTTAGGCACATTTAGTTTAGTCATTTTGGTATTTTTTTTTGAAAAATAATCTCCGTAACTCGCGATAAATACAGGCAACTCTCGATATTTTGAAGTCAAAGTTTATCTAAAACTACTCATACCTCAAAGAAAATTTTCTGGAACCATATCAAAATCATATCAAAATATGAGCCGCGACGCGACAAAACCAACAATGTGGTTGTGCGGCCAGCACAGACACAGATCAGCCTGGGCATCCGCCCAGTCTGATCAGAGTCTTCGCTGTCCGCATGGAGGTAGCTTAGACCCTAAACTACCCTTTGAGCACTTAACAAAGAGTCTGATCAAGCTTGACGGATGCCCAGGCTGATCTGAGTCTGCGCTGGGTGCACAACCACATTGTTTGTTTTCTCGTGTCGCGGCTCATATATTCTTTGACCCAAGAGAGTACTTTGAGATATCAGAGTTTGAGATATCCAGAATTGCTTGTTCTACTAAAGATACCAAAGAAGTGCCAAAATCACAGGCCACAGCCCTTTACAGTATTGGAATCAAATTTGATTTTCTATGCTTTCACATCTGCTTGGCCCTGAGGGAGGTATTGAAAACACAAGCCTGCAAAATGCTCGGGTTTTCATAACCGCTGTCGGGGCCCGGCAGATGTATATGCATCAGAAAATCATGTTTGATGGCTATCATTGCATTACAACAGTTTTTCATGTAAGGCTCCTCGAAAACCTTGCAGAAAACGTTTCCAAAACGGCTGTCTTTCTCTCGCTATGATGGCGTGAATGTCATGTTAGATGTATCTGTGTAAACACCGCTTTCAGGGCAAATGGTAAGTTAAACGTAATTTTTTGACGTCATGAAATTTCGTTATTTTTTTAGCAAGCTTCAAGTACTGACGTCAGATTCTGCGACAGCCCATGATTACTTATAAACAAAATTGCATGGTTGGTGTCTTGCGTTCTTAAAACATGGATTTCATGGAATAATCACTGATCATGACACAATTAAAGCTTTAACCATGACATTTAACCTGCTTAGTGTGTTAATTTTACAAACGATCAAATTGATCCATATAAAACGGTTATTAAATCTGAATGACTTTTACGAGTGTAAATAAGGTAATAAAACGGAGCCCAAATTGTATTTACTCATATCTATTAAAATCTACTTAACTGTTGTAGGAGGTATTATACAATTTGAATCTTTGTGTTCATATTTTATTGCCTATTCTCATAGGAATGCCAACACACATTCAATATTTACTTTCGAACTTTGAAAGTGAGATACTGCATTAAAAAGTTAGTCATTTCCACAAACTATAAATTATTGACGGCGAATATCATACATACAACTTAAACTGTCGTACATGTATATTTCTGTAGTCCTAAGAAATTTAACATTAAAAAAAAAAAAAAAAAAAAAAGTGTACAAAAAACAAACGTTTATGTTGTTACATCAACAAAATCACGTGACCAAAATGACAACAACACGATGATGAATATTTGACACGTGTTTTCCAGTTTTGCCCGGAAGTGTTTACCCCTTTGTATTTTTCGTAGAAAAAGTATGTTATCGCAACTCCTCCTAGATGGTTTAACGGATTTTCTTGAAATTAAATATGTGAACACATATTGGTATGAAGATGTGCATTAGGGTTTTTAGCTCGCCTGAACGAAAGTTCAGGAAGAGCTATTGTTTTCACCACGGCGTCGGCGTCCGCGTCTGCGTCCGCGTCCGGATTGGATGTTTTGGTTAAAGTTTTTTAAAGACCTATATCTCCTTAACCCATTGATGGATTCTTTTGATACTTGCACCGTAGTTAGATATTGGTCTAAAGTTTAACAGGGTACCACCCCCACCCCACTCAGTGACCTTCATGTCAAGGTCATGGACTTAGAAAATTGGGAGTTTTTTGGACTGGATGTTTTGGTTAAAGTTTTAAAAAGCCCAATATCTCATTAACCCATGAATGGATTCCTTTGATACTTGCACTGAAATTAGATATTGGTCTAAAGTTTTCGACGGTACTGCCCCCATCCCCCTCAGTGACCTTGATGTCAAGGTCATGGACTTAGAAAATTGTGTTTTTATTGATTGGATGTTTTGGTCAAAGTTTTTTAAAGACACATATCTCCAGAACCCATTGATGAATTCTTTTTATATTTGCACTGCAGTTAGATCTACAGAGTACTACCCCAACCCCGCTCAGTGACCTTGATGTCAAGGTCAGGGACTTAGAAAATTTTGGTCTTTATTAAAGTTTTGTAATTGCATACTGATTCATAATGCTTTGCAGAGATTTAGTTTATACTTGAACTGATGTTAGACACTTTTTTGAGTTTTTACAAAACATCTTATACATACCCCAACTGGATCACCTTGAAGTCAAGGTCATCGACATAGAAATTTGTCTTAAAGATTTTGGTTAAAGTTTTATATTAATGAAGACATACCGGTAATTTCACAGTGCCACGATGATGGACTCAGTTGATACTAATACTTGGACTGATACTGATGCTAGATAATGGTTCAGGGTTTTGATACATCCTAGCCCCCCACCCCTTAGTTTTTTTTACCTCAAGCTCATGGACTTTGAAATTCATTTCATTTTTTTATTATTTTGATATTATTTTAAGACTTATTTCTTAGATAGCTTTTGTTTATAAATGTGTTCTCATTATGGACATGCTTGCCTGAAGTTTTATGCATAGCAGTCCACACCACCATAGCGGCCGTGTGATGGGCAAGCACCAATTCAGGCGAGCTATGCTGTCAGGCGACAGCTCTTGTTTATTTTTAAATTCTGCCCCTTTTTGCCTGAGTTATGCCCCACTATTTTTTATGCTGCATCCATGGACACAATTTCAAACAAATTGGAGAAATAACGGCAAAACCCTATTAAATAGGGCAAAAAATACCAAAAAGGGGCATGACTCAGGCAAAAAGAGGCAAAATTTAAAATCAAAACCCTAATTTTTCTGTACCTTGTACTCACTCTTTGACGAGTAAAATATTGTTTAAACCAATTGCACCCATCCGTTGGGTAAGGAGATATGGGATTTTAAGCAAACATCTCATGCGGGTGCCAACGCGGACGACCTACGCCATGGTGACAGCAATAGATCTTCCCGTGCTGTCGTAGCGTGCTAAAACGACAACACCAAACAGCACATTTGTGATAATGGACCAAGTGTTGAACAAAAACCGCCCTAGAACGGGTCAGTAGTAATACTATTGGGGGTTTAATGGATTTATGCTTATTCATGTACAACCTCTTTTAATTTTGATGCAGCGCCACACAGCACAACAGACACCAAACGCACGTGTTTTTTCTGCGTAGGGGCCGTTTTTGACTGATTAGGTTTTAATACTAGTAAGCAGCTAGTATATTTTGATGAATCTGATTAATCCCTTTTTCGAAACTGTTCAACAGAAGTGTTACGCAAGTGACATAAGTGTCGCTAACCCTCAACATTTTGGGGAAAGTTGATAAAGGATGTCTCTTGAACATTTGCTGCGAAGAATGACAAAGACTTCATTTCTGAGCTTTTACATGTAGATTCAAGAAAAGCCAGCAACTGAGAGTATAGGATCATACTAATCATGTTAACTTTTTCGGGCCACAAGGAAGTTTGACGAGGCATAAGGCGAGTGGTCACACTTCCTTCGAGAATACATGTAGGAAACAATATGAAACTACGTCTATAATGATGTTTTAATAGCACAAGAAGTCTATGATTTGAACATGGATTTTGTTTCGTCGGCCATGACATCAAACAGCTAGATCTATACGCAAATACATTCTTTCTCGGGACCCGGCAAATGTTACTGCACCAAAATATGTTTGGTTTCTATATTCGACTACTTTGTATAATAGTAGGGCACTGGGCTACTGGGCTTGAAGTAGGTGCCGATGTTTTTTTTTTTGGTAATTATCTCTTCTTCCCCCCTCTCTCTGCAAGACGTCTCGATAGACTGAGAAACAGTCTCATAGAGTCGTTAAATGAACAAACAAACAAACAAACAAAAAACAACAACAAAATAAAAACAATCCTATATTCGACAAAGTAATGCAGTTCTTTTGAATATTTGAAATATAGAATATAGAACGAAACCTGCATGTAACGATTTAGAAGAAAAACAACAACAACAAAATTTACTCATGAATATCAGGGCACAATATAAGATGGAATTGACGTCATACTGACATCGATGTGACGTCATTACGTCGCATCAACGTCGGTACGACGCCATTTTACATCACGTGCCTGTAGGGCATCTGCTGTTTGCATATACCTTCACTTATATTTCTCGTGATCAAGCTCACACTACATCAGATTATGAATGGATAGCAGAGATATTCACAAGACAGACTCTTATCGATGGATATAGATTTTCCTCCCAATAAAGATGTTTTGCTTTCGATTTTGACGAGACAACATTAGTTATAACATTCATTTGAGTGAGAGTGTTCTATATTTGTATGAGCTGATTTCCTCCTACACTATAATTGCATTTTATGAATAATATGGATCTATACCAAGATTCTATTACATGTAGTATCAGTGTCTGTGTACGCAAGAATGCTTTGAAATCAAAAACATGTATATCATAAAAGCAGACCCACATATGAGATACATGAAAAGAAAGGTATCTAGAACTGCCAGAGGAACTAGTCAGAGAATGTCTAGTGAATAAGATCCACAGTCTATAATGTTCACAGTTCAGCCAACAGTTTGCAAAACCTAGAACAAGTCTATTATATTATGATCATACATGTATTGCAAACTATTCCATGACTTTGCAAGGCCATTGTCTTTGCCACAATATCTCTCCATCTAGTTCTGTTTTCTACTGCCCTAGTTGTTCTGGCAAAGTCCATTCCTGTCCACTGTAATAATAACATCTTCCCACCTCTTTTTCTGTCTACCTCTATATCCTTTAGCTTGCAAGTCACGTCTTGTAAACGCTCCATTCCCAGTTGGAAATAAAAAAAATCTTTCGCAAATAAATTGCAAATATAGCATTGCTGTTAATTTCTTATGTAGGCATACATGTAGCATGTGATTAAAAAAATAATTTTGTGTAACTTCCTGTGAATTTTCCTACTTACTTTTATAAACGAGAAACTGATGCATGTATCACAAAACTCCTGAAAGGGGCCACATATGGCCACTTTCAGGAGTTTTATTAAAACATATGTCCACTTTCAGGAGTTTTGTTTAAGAAAAAGATCAGCTCTAGCAGTAAATTGTTGAGTAATAATTCACTGGTTGGAGGTCAGTTGTAAAGTAGATCCGCGCGAGTGATATATCTATACTTACAACTGACGACAAACAGTGAATTATTACTGAACAATTCAATGCTAGAGCTGAACTATTTCGATTCTAACACTCAAAAACGCTGAAAAAATTATTATTTTCATTCAAATTCTCCCAACCATCTTGCCAGCGCGTTCATGTTCCCGCTAATTTTCTAAACTGTATCTAACATAAATGTACATTTTTATGGCGCTTTTAGAAAGAAATAGCGACG
This sequence comes from Ctena decussata, assembly GCA_963989385.1. Classification (NCBI taxonomy): domain Eukaryota; kingdom Metazoa; phylum Mollusca; class Bivalvia; order Lucinida; family Lucinidae; genus Ctena; species Ctena decussata. Next base: position 17,107,210 of record OZ022505.1, on the reverse strand, counting down.
TTACATCGTCTAACGTCTCAAAACGTCACAAAATTACGTCAGTATTGGCTGTGACGTCAGCAATTAGACTCACGTGCTCCTAAACAGTGAATTGTTGCAGAATAAAACACGGAGACTTTCCATTGCTTGTATAGGCGCACTGTGTTAGAATATAACATATGGCCACTTTCAGGAATTTTATTGTAACATATGTCCACTTTCAGGAGTTTTGTTATAACATATGTCCACTTTCAGGAGTTTTATTTAAGAAATAGATCAGCTCTAGCAGTGAATTGTTGAGTAATAATTCACTGTTTGGAGGTCAGTTGTAAAGTAAATCATATCACGAGCGCGGAGCGCGAGTGATATATCTACTTACAACTGACCGACATACAGTGAATTATTACTCAACAATTCAATGCAAGAGCTGATATATTTCGATTCTAATACTCAAAAACGCTGAAAAACTATTCTTTTCATTCAAACTCTCCCAACCTTCCTGCCAGCACGTTCATGCTCCCGCCAATATTCTTAAATGTATCTAAGATAAATGTACGTTTTTATGGCGATTTTAGAAAGAAAAAAGGACGTTACTCCGTCTAACGTCTCAAAACGTCACAAAATTACGTCAGTAATTGTAGTGACGTCAGCAATTAGACTCACGCGCTTCGTAATAGTGAATTGTTGCAGAATAAAACACGGCAACTTTCCATTGCTTCTATAGGCGCACTGTGTTAGAATAAAACATATGTCCACTTTCAGGAGTTTTGTTATATGGCCACTTTCAGGTGTTTTGTTATAACATATTTCCACTTTCAGGAGTTTTGTTATAGCATATGGCCATTTCAGGTGTTTTGTTATAACATATGGCCAGTTTCAGACGTTTTGTTATAACATATGGCCAGTTTCAGAGGTTTTGTTATAACATATGGCCAGTTTCAGGTGTTTGGTTATAACATATTTCCACTTTCAGGAGTTTTGTTATAGCATATGGCCATTTCAGGTGTTTTGTTATAACATATGGCCAGTTTCAGAGGTTTTGTTATAACATATGGCCAGTTTCAGAGGTTTTGTTATAACATATGGCCACTTTCAGGTGTTTGGTTATAACATATTTCCACTTTCAGGAGTTTTGTTATAGCATATGGCCACTTCAGGTGTTTTGTTATAACATATGGCCAGTATCAGACGTTTTGTTATAACATATGGCCAGTTTCAGGAGTTTTCTTATAACATATGGCCACTTCCAAGACTTTGTGATAACTGCAATGCTTATTTTACATTAATGCAAATATTGTGCACACGTATGTTTTTACTTGCATACGAGTCGAATCACATTGTTATACTTTAAATTTTATTTGCAGAGCTTGATTGTTTTTTAAAATTCAAGTTTGGGATGGACCTGAGTGTTTATCAGGCGTGAAGGGGCTTGACGCTAGGAACAGAAGTTAGCAGAGCGACGTTGAATTACATAGTGGTTATTGCGGTAAATACCGTTTATACTCAGACTAGAAGCATTTTACGGAGGAATGTTGCCAGTTATATCCAAGATCAAAGGATACACTTTGAGACGAAGCAGCTCTGCCAGTTCATGTTTACCTGCCCAGTTAATAGGGATCAACTCTGAAAGGAAAGAATTTGCTCCTAGAAGAGCAAATTCTTTCCTGTAAGAGTAGATCCTGTTTTGAACGCTTTTGTGTTCGAGGAAGCAGATAGGAATTCACAGAAGTAGATTCTCATGCTGGAGTAAAAACATGGAGGTGTAACCATACGCAGAAGACGATCCTGCATCAATTTTTCTGTTTCACTAGATACGATCTAAATAAACTGAAAACAAGTCACGAATTGTAGAAACTATTAAAAGTAAAAGTTGCACTATCTAAAGTTTAAACTATATCTTAAAATATATTCAATTGCAGCAAATAAAATAAATAAACAGCAGGCGAGTACTTAACTGGCGAATTTTATGCTCAGCAAGCATCGGAGTTAGAATACATTGTGTTTTCTTAATTATATGTGTATATATAAAATATATAGAATTTACCTTGAAACAGCGTACATGTAATTGCTAGACACATATGCAATATAATGCAAAAATCGACCTCGTCTCCACATTAATGATCTGTAAAGTCTAAATCCAAACTACCAAATATTCTAAGTTTTAGGACAGAACAGCAGATCAAGCAGTAAAGAGTCAAATAAGACTGCTTCTGGTCAGAATGGCCTTTGAACTGAGATAATGAGATAGTAGAGATAATAAGAAATAAAATAAATGAGCCGCGACACGAGAAAACCAACAATGTGATTGTGCGCCCAGCGCAGATTCAGATCAGCCCGGGCATCTGCCCAGTCTGATCAGACTCTTTGCTAAGCACTTAAAGGGTAGCTAAGTATCTAAGCTACCTTCATGCGGGCAGCGAAGACTCTGACCAGACCGGGCGGATGCCCAGGCTGATCTGTGTCTGCGCTGGGCGCACAACCACATTGTTTGTTTTCCCGTGTCGCGGCTCAAATTATAATAATAAAAATATGACATTTTGCTATGTATAAAACGTTTATTTTTGTAGTTTCTCGTATATACGTATATATTTTGTCGGAATTTAAATCTGTCAGCCAAATTCACTGATTGTAATGTCAAGATAACTTACTGCAAACAGTATTTCAGTCATAAATAGCCAATGTGAGGCTCAGGTAAAAGGATTTCGCCTCCCGTCAGATTCAAACCCAGAACGCTAGCTTAGCAGGCCAACAGCTGACCCAGTACCGGGGTTTCTGTATACAAAAGCCAAACTTTTACCTGTTGAATGTGTAGTTATTTTGGAACTCATATAAAGTTCATAACAGCGCATGCAAGAATAATACATATAAACACTTGGAAGTAACAAAGTGCGTATAATTAGACAATATGGTTTGCAAAACAATGCAGTTTTCATACCTTTACGTATGTTCATGCCTCTTCTCTTATGTCATAAATAAGTAATAAAACTGCAATTAACTCATTAGGAAAAAGTCTCTTAATGTCAGGAAAATGTTTTAGTAATTATGCAATTTTTTGGTTTCTTTGATTCCTCTCTTTAGCGACCTCTTGAAAGGAAAATGCAATTCCACTGAATTGCATAATAAAGTCGGCGAACGACTCGTGTACCTGGCTTCGAGGTTATAAACTTTTTTCGTGCTCAACTCAGCTGAGCATGAAATTTGCTCTGCTGATAAATATGAAAATGCCAAATTAAACTGAGCATGAAAACAACTGTACTTATCAGTAATTTGCTATTTATTAGCAGGTAAAATTTTATGCTCAGCTGAGTTGAGCATGAAAAATGTTTTATAACCTCGAGGCCTGATTGTTTTTTCCCGGACTATATTTTAAGTTTATATGGGGATCACTGAGTCCTGAGGACATGTAGACGGAGTGGACACTATCTAAGTTACATACATGTACTCGTATAAACACTTTCCGGTATGTAATAAACTGACAATTAAGATGGTAAAACTCCTCCAGCGATGCCATCTGCGTATGGCCTGAAAATTGATTTCGAATAAAGTTTTGTTCTGTTCTGTTCTGTTCTGATACAACATCTCTGTGCCGACGGCTGTTCAATTAGTGCGCCAAATCAATCTGATACATTTGCAACAAAATATAGTTGAAGAGGACGGCAAAAAAACATTGAATGCCAAAAAGCACAAAACACAGTCCACCCAAGACACCTAAAGAAGAAGCAAATCACAGAAATGACAACCGGAATATAAAGGTAAGCGGACACACCTCCAGGGACAGTTACTGTGACACTTTTCTTTTTGCTTCTGTTTTCAATGGGGTCAGCTCTTAAAGAAAAGAATTTACTCCTATCGGAGCAAATTCTTTCCTTTAAGAAAACACCCCATTTTGTTTAAAGGTTTCCCATAGCCTAGTGGCCGTAAAGGCAGTGGGGATTAAAGACCTACTGTATCTTGGGTACAGAATGTGAAAGGCAGGGCCCATCCATCTCCTTTCGTTTCCCTGGTTCGAAGAAAGTACCCACTTACAGCTGGGTTGACAGAGAGTTTTCCAGTCTCCGAATGGCCCAGCCCGGGTATGAATCCGCGACCTTCAGCACCATAACCGAGTCGCTCTAACTACTCAAACACTGCTACCATTTCGGTAGGGCTCCATTATGGCTCCATTATTTAGGGATGCAAACAGGAAGTCACATGTTTTCTTTACCCTTTAATCGGTTTGAAATATATTTGGTATGATGATACTGGTTAAAATTTTTATCGACCGCATCCACACCCCTGGACATGACCTATAGGTCAAGGTCATAGACTTTGAAATTTTATGTTAAAGTTTTACGTTTAAGCTTTTAGCTCGCCTGAACGAAGCTTAGGAAGAGCTTTTGCACTTCTCCCAGCGTCGGTGTTGGTGACCAAGACGTCGGCGTTAGCAAATTGTTAAAGTTTTTCACGTTAACTTTTTTAAATCTCATAGTTTCTAAATCCATTGATAGGTACTAATTCCAAACTTACTTCAGCACCATCCCCATCTCCGGACATGACATATAGGTCAAGGTCAGGGACTAAGAAATTTCATGTTACAGTTTTTAAGATGTCATATGTTCTTAACCCTATGATCAATTGAATTATATTTGATGTGATGATAGATATTGGTCCGAAATTTTATTCTACAGCATCGCCACTCCTGCTTATGACCTGTATGTTAAGATCATGGACTTTGAAATTTCATATGAAAATTCTATGACGAAGTTTTTAAGATGCCATATTTTCTAAACTCTTAGATCGATTTGAATTTTATTTTGTATGATAATACATATTGGTCCGAAATGTTATTCTACAGCATCCCCATCGCTGCAAACACATGACCTGTGGGTCAAGGCAACGGCCTTAGAAATTTCACGATAAAGTTTTACGGTAAAGTTTTTAAGATCTCGTAGTTTCTTAACCCTTTTGATTGATATGAGCTATGTTTCGTACCACGATAGATGTTGGTCCCAAATTTTATTCAGCAAAATCCCCAACCCTGGACATGACCTTGAAAATGGACAAGCACCGGTTCAGGCGAGCTGTCCTGTCTGGCGACAGATCTTGTTATAAAAATAGTTGATACAAAGATTATGTAATAAAACAATTATTTCATTATCGTGCATATACTGCAGATTAACGACCATTTACGACTCAAAATAGATTTATGAGCGTTTATTTGATTGCAATCTGAAGGTGCACCAGAGTGTGCTGCATTTATGATCTGTTTGAGTGCCTAACACTTCAAGACAGACAGTGAGACGGCAAACAGTATAACTGATACACAGTAATTAGAAGTGAATCAAATGGTTTGTGAGTGCCAACATTGCGACAATTTATATTACATTCACTCCCAAAATATCATATGCGAACACAGTTTTCTGCCAAATAACAATGTTGTGCAAGATACAACAGTCGATTTCATTCATGTGTTTACATCTGATGGTGGATTCGGTCTTTCTTGGGCTGTTATGTATGTTCTGATATTCCAGCTTAGAGTCTCTAGTATTCTTTTTATTGCTTGTTTACTGGTTTCCAAGGCATGTTATTTCAGAAATTATTCATCTTCACTACAGCTAGTGTAGAGCCGTATAACACTACCCATACTTATTCAAAGTGCAAATTTCCTGGTCCGTGTGAATATTGAGCCAATTCTGGTACATGTACATTTAAAAAGCGGTGCTGGTCTTGCAAATTACATTGCCGCCCATGAAACAATATGAATGATCCGCGACAGGACGAAACCAATAAAGAGGCATGTGCGCCACGCGAAGACTCAGATCCGCCTGGGCATTCGCCCAGTCTGCCCAGAGTCTTCGCTGTCGGCACAGTGGTACATGTAGCTCAGACCCGTAGCTACACTGTAAGCGCTTAGCGACGACTTTGTTCAGGGTTCGCGGTTGAGAATACTTGAGAATAATCTCAAACTCAAAATAAAGCACACTGATTGCAGCCAATCAAAGTGCTTTATTTTGAGTTTGAGAATGTACTCAAGTTTTATAACCTCTGGGCCTGATTGGGCGAATGTCAAGGCTGACCTGAGTCTTCGCTGGGTGCACATGTAACTTCGTTGGTTTAGTCGTGTCGCGGCTGAAATATAAATGAAGATACCAGGAAAGGTCACAATCACAAAGCACAACCAATGCAAGACCCTAAAAGAAGATGGATGGGAGAACACAAATGACAACATCGCATGTTCGATAACAGACACGTTAAGCGTAACGTATAAGTAAAAAGTATGCAAAGACCAGGAACTGAAACAATCAAAATCCAAATCCAGCCCTCAAACCATAGTTGGAAACAACTAAGATTACAAATAATCAAGATACAGAGAACATATGGCCAACCGAGTGAGCAGCTTGTTCCCAAAAGGTGGCCACTCAGCAACCCAAACCGAACCAAAAATAATAAGAACATACATAAGGTAAAACATCACAGAAACTCTGACACCAAAAACAGGCAACAGAGAACCACAACAGAACTACCGCCTTGGAACGGTCAGTAATGAATTACTGGGGGGCTTAAATCGATTTTACAGGCCCAACCTCACCCTCAGTTTCTGAAGTGGTACAAAACATTTAGTTGGTAGTTCGGTTCGCATGATAACCCTCTAACTCGTCAATGAATCATCACGGTAAACACATAAATCAAATTTCAACACCATGAAGAAGCAAAGAACTGCACAACAGAAAATCCGCCAGGTAACGGTCAGTAGTTACAGCAGTTATCGTACTGGGGAAGGGGAAAGGGATGGTGGTGGTGGTGGTGTGTGTGTGTGGGGGGGGGAGTATATACTTTTAAGCATTTAACGTCACACATTGTTCTAAAACAGTTCCAAGAAAAGTAGGTACATTTATTCAAACTACATGTACATATCAACTCAACTGTGCACTGAGATACCATAATAAACTTACCATCATCAAGAAAGATGACCGGAAAGGATCAGAGAGACACTCAAGCGTCCACAGTAAGAACAGTAAGATCTAGGATGAAACAAAGTTGCGACCAATGACCGGAAAAAGGGAACAGCGTATTCCAAATGTCAGTGTTATATATGGTATACTTTATATACCAGTTTCCTCTTCGTCGAAAGTCGCTGGCTGGGAGATGCCCCTGGGCATTTAATCATTACAGGAACGAGAGTGTCATTTTTGATACAGAATTCATATTAGTCCAATACACGCCGCGGTTACCTAAAATGTTAGGTCAGTTGGATAAGCATATATGGCGCTTTGACGAGATATCGTCAGATTCCCGAGTGCCAGCCTCAGGCAATAAACACCCAGTTTAGACTGCAGATACACAGGTCGGTGCCGAAATCTCTGTGCTAAAGCTATATTCAATAATTTATCTATATGTATCTAAGTATTCCTAAATACTGAGACGGAAGTTTCTGACCTGAGTAAACAGACTCTAAATAGACTGATCTAATAACTGTCATATTGTTGTATTAAAAGGGGCAGTTTGATCACATCTGCACTGTATTTTAGTTCACCACCATTTTGGCTGCATCGTCAGAAACACACAATCAAATTCTGCAAAATATATAATAATACAGAAGCATATTAAAGTGTCCCAATATTTAAAGCAATATTAATGCGCCACGACACGGCAAAACCAACAAAGTGGCATAAGCGGCCAGCGAAGACTTAGATCAGCCTGGGCATTCACCCAGTCTGACTGAGATTCTTCGCCTTGATCCTAAAAGGTACATGTAGCTAAGGGTCTAAGCTAACTCCAAGCAGACAGCGAAGGCTCTGATCAGACTGAGCGGATGCTTAGGCTGATCTGAGTCGTCGCTGGGTGCACACGCCACTTTGTTGGTTTGTCTTGTCGAGGCTCTTTTGATAAACGAATCTGATTCATATGATAAGTACACCTATTGGGATTAAGATATTGCGTTTAAATATTGGTTTTGTGGCAAAGTAAATATTGACAAAATCATGTATTTAATTTTTTAAGTGACTACTGAAGCTTGAACTGTAACCATGTGGATATATTTAAAATGCACCATTCTAAAAAAAAAATGGAATTTGATTGTACAATATAAATCAACAGCTGCTACAGATAATTTTAAGGGCTGCTCAAAATTATTTCTAACGGGGATGCTTTGCCTGCCGACACTTGAGGATCACTTTTCTCTCTCTCTCTCTTTCCCCCACCCACCCCAAAAAAAAACAAAAAAAAAACACTTTGATGTTTAGGGATACTATAGAAGTTTAATACAGAAATGCGCATATGTCGCGCTTCATTTCATGTAGGTACTATTAATTTAAATTGAAAATGTATTGAAATATCTAATTCAACTTGATTTAAATATTTCGGTCAAAGGCTTTCTTCAGTGAAATGGAGCTTCGTAGAGAATTACATGTTAGCAGCCATTACGCTAGCCACTCTATGAAAATATTTCGGCCAAAGGCTTTCTTCATTAAAACGATACTACGGTAGAGAATTACATGATACATGTAGCAGTCGTACTCCTTTATGGCTGCTAACATGTAATTGTCTACGAAACTCCCTTTTACTGAAAAAGGTCTCTGGCCGAAGAATTTAAATGGGAGTGGAATGAGACATTGCTTTGTCCTTTCCCTATTTAAAAACATTTACAAGTTCTACATTGAAATACATGTAGTATACAGGTCTCTTTGAATTTATAAATTATTATACACTATCACGATGTATGATTGATTGAACAGACATGTAATCCATATGGCCCGAGTCACCATGCTCTATACATTTGCTGCAGTGCTTGTATATAGAGAGGTTCATGTTTATAATACTGAACATCTTTCTTCAACACAAAGATATATTCAATAGCTCTACAATATTTTGAGTATCACAGTGAATATCGGGAGATTCAAGACCTGAATGCACTATCGCCAATACATCCAGGTTTATAACAGTGTTCAGCCAAAAAAGCGAATCATATTTTAACTTAGTGTACCCAAAGGTAGCACGGCTGTTGAATGAAATAATATTTTATAAATAACTGTGGAGATAATATGAATTAAGAATGGGATATAAATATCCAGTTAGGATTAAATGTGGTACAGAAATACCAAGGAAGGCAAGATACAAGAAAGTCTTATTTTCCAATTAATATTGTTGTCTTTGGATATAAAACTTGGATTTTAAACACCTTTATCTTAATATTGATATTAACGTGTTGATACAGATGATTTAAAATAAAATTATATTGTAGCAATGATATAATAATTGTAACCCGTTTAAAAATATTTATCTGTATTTTAGGAAGACAAGGAGATATTGGTTTCGAAGTGAAATAATTTCATTTCACTGGATTTAATTAATTGAATTGTGTGTTTGTAGCTCGGAAAGATTTGTGGAAGGATAGTCTTCAACCATTGTTATGATTCTTGTGTCACTGGATTTTCCGGAACTTAGTTTTTCATACTGGATTACTGAATCAAATACAGTAATATGACTTCAGCGAGTTATGTTTGTAACAACGCCATTGTCATTGCGACGTCGTTTCTGTTGTTTGTGACATCACCTCAAGGTAAGATTGATTTTCTTTTATTTCATGCAGCAGTTAGAATGAATATTTAACTGCTGCAAGTGCAGTAAATCCTGTAAAAATTGGTTATATGAGGGAGTCACAAATACTGAGCTTTGTTGACAGATTATCCCTGTTATGTCCAATATTTATCGTGGCTTTCTAAAGTTGTCTATAAACACAGATAGCCTCTGATCATAGGTGGTCTTTAGGACAAGCTTCACTAATAAATATTAATAAGACCTAAACGTGTGCCTGTCTTACGAGCAACCAATATTACATCAAATATAAATATTGGACATTCATCACAGGTGCTGAAAATTTGCTAGAAGGCCGTCCGTCGAAGGGTTTTCAGGGATATACGGCTGTAGGACATGGGCCGACGTTTGCATTGTCTTTTGCTTGATTATTCGGGGTTCAACTGATGGTTTTCTTTCGCTCCGGTATTTCATTGGTGTTCTTTGACATTCAAGGGGTCTCCTGGTGTCGCAATACGCTGTTTCTGCCGAAACCTCATCTCAGATACATCAAAGGTCCTATCCGTTACCTAGTTTGTTTCCGATGATGATTCATCGATGGGTTATAGGAAACCTTTATGCGAACCGAACAGCTAACTAAATGTTTTGAACCATTTCAGAAGCAGAGGGGGAGCTTTGGATCCAGTAAAACTAGTTTAACCCCCGATAATACTTTACTGACCGTTCCAAGGCGATACTTCTGTTGTGGTTCCTCATTGTTATATGGTGTTATGCCCGCTTGTCTATGGTATCTAGCAGTCTGTTTACCTAAAAACCTGCCCAGTTTGCTTTCTGTTTTGTTTTGTAATTTAAAATAAAAAGGAGGTGAAAATAGATGTTGTTGCTGGTTTTAATTAGGGGAACTAAATGACCACCTGTTTGGGAAAGAGCAACTCATTCTGTTAACCGTGCGTGTCTTTCGTGAACTTTTGTCTTTTTTTGTATGCTTCTTTCCCTTTTGGTTTTCAGAGCGGGATTCCGGACTTGATTGTATTAATTCCTGATCATTGCCTATCTTTTTACTTTCCCTAACAGTTATTAGGATATGGACAGGCTAAAATTTTCAGAAATTACGCGACATGTGTCATTTTTTTCAGCGACATGGGATACTTTAAAATTTATTCTCTATAATATGGGATGCGGGACTACCCCTCCAAGACCTTTAAGATACTAAATAAAGAATACCTTTTTCAGTTAATGTAAAATAAAATGTATAATTATACGAAATGAACACTTGAACCAAAGGTTCGTGACAGTGTATTGTCGCATTCTAAATTAACAATGCTTACATAAACATATTTGTAGTATGAACATTGTCAAAGATTAATTGATGGTTTTTGAATGTAATTGTAATACTGGCTGAAATTTAAGTTTTATATCATTCTGTTATTTCATTCAGTTTTCAGGCAGTGCATGACTGTGAAAATAAGTCACGTTATGTTTTATATTTAAATGCAATGATACTGTAAACTCTGGTCAACAAATGATATTAATTATATTGCATAATTTTGTTTACCGCAAATAACATGTATTTTAAAGTATTTGAGAAATTATGTGCGTCTGCCAATAAGGTCTTCAGGTTACACCATAACGAAGCGCCTCTAACCACTCAACCACGGCACTTCTTAAACTTAACATGTCTCGTAGTTGTGACGAGGCTTGTAGAAATACCGCCGCATTTTCATGTATCAAATATTTCGGCGTAAATCTTGTAAACATTTGCATATCTGCATATTTTGCTGTACGCATTTATCAAAATAAAGATATATCCCGCATGTCAATATAAAACGAATAAATTTTGTTAGTATGTTGAATAAAATCAGATAACGTGATGCATGCTGTCATGAGAAGTTTATAAATAGCCAAGTAATGAGCAAATGCTCCTTATGGTATGCGCAAGCAGACAATGCCTATATGAGTCTTCAGTTTTGCGTAGGGAGCCCTTCTTTCAGCCTATCGAAGTAATAGTTATACCATGGTTTGTCCGCCTGTACACGGAGATAATCCACGAGCTTAAGCTAGCCCGTGGATTATCTCCTCGTACAGGCGGACAAAACATCGTGGATTATCTCCTAGTACAGGCGGAAAAACCATGGTATAACTATTTTATACCACCCTTACCTGTGTAGAACTTTCTCATTGCGAAATATTTCGTAGTAAAGTTGATATTGTCTGGTAAGGGTGGTATAATACCCATTATCGGTATTTTATACTAACATGACAAATATCAAAGAGAGCAAATGAGTGCATATCCACCTCCGTTGTTGGTACATGGCATAAAGTACTTTTTTCTTTCAATGTTCATATACAGATCTCTGCATTCAGTAAATCTAATGAATCGCGAATACGTTTCGAAAACGCAACAGTAGGTTTAAATTTATATATGAGCCGCGACCCGACAAAACCAACAATGTGATTGTGCGCCCAGCGCAGACGACTCAGATCAGCCTGGGCATCCGCCCAGTCTGATCAGAGCCTTCGCTGTACGCATGGAGGTAGCTTAGACCCTAAGCTAGGTAGCTTAGACCCTAAGCTACCCTTTGAGCACTTAACGAAGAGTCTGATCAAACTTGGTAGATGCCCAGGCTAATCTAAGTCTGCTCTGGGCGCACAACCACATTGTTGGTTTTGTCGTGCCGCGGCTCATATACACACTTCATTCATAACCAAGCATCTAATATAGTATACCGTTTCAAGGGCCTTGTACACTCATGTATTTATATTCATTTACACTTTCTACCGACTTTTTTACCAACTCGCTTTATAAACCGCCGCCTGGTCACGCGACGTTTAAAATTTAGAGATGAGGCGTAACTCGCGTTGACGTTGCGTCATGGCAATGGCTTTTAATGATGCTATGTGTACAGAACTTGTCAGTTAGGAACTTTCTTAACACTAAATGCCCAAAAACTGCACAATGAAGTATACTGAATAAAAAGAATTTAAGTTTGATTTTTCAACGTCATCGTGTCATGAAGATAAAGGTTGTCGCTAGCCCTCTGGACATGCAACGTTGAATCAACATTGATTGAACGAATTAATGTTGATTCAGTGACGATTCAACGTTATGTGCTAGATAGAAGAGCTTCGCACTTAGGGAATTTTAGCTCTACTTACTAGCTTCACTACACGATAAAGGTTGAAAAATTAAATTTCAGTTAAGAATCACATGTATTATTGCTTACTTTTTCATATGTATAATTGTACCTCGTTACAGCTTTTTCGAACATCAGCAAACATCAGCTGTCTGGGAAAGAGCTGCTCATTCGGTTAAGCGTGCGCGTCTTTCGTGAAATGTTAATTTTTTGTATATACTTCTTTCCCGTTTGGTTTTGAGTGCGGGTTTCGGGATTTGATTGTATTAATTCCTGAGATTGCCTATCGTTTCACGATGGATAGGTTATGCTAAAACAATACAAAACAGTACAGCAACATCTTTATCATATGACATCGCTGTAATTCAGTGGATAACGTCATGTCATAAAAATCGTATGACCACACGTGTAATAACACTTTGGCGCGTTCACCTAACGTCATTGACAATGACCGTGACAACAATGTATTTCTTGTAGAATGCTGTTCATTTTGAAGGCGGTAAAACCCGTTTTAAAGGGTCATAAAATAAACAGAATATAACACTCATGGTCATTTTATATGAAATGACCACTCATGTAAGATCCTCTATATAAAGGCAGCCCTTGGAAACAAAGAACACAAAGAAGAACAAAAATCGGAATCGCTGTGTCTTTGGGCATATTCGACTGGACGATTCTTAGCGTAAAGCACTTTTTTCTATATAAAAGTGTTTCACGCTAAGAAATGAAATGCGAAACTCCCAGTGCTTCGTGATCCTTAGTGTGAACCACTTTTTCACGCTAAGGATTAAGAAGTACGACTCACCCAGCGCTTCACTACTCTTAGCGTTAAGCACCTTTTCTACAGAAAAGGTGCTTCACGCTAAGAATCGTGCAGCACGAAACGCCCATTCGAATACGCCCATTGAGACTCTTCATATTTAAAACAGCATTATCGTTTTTAAGGCTGCATACGCCCCTAGCGCCCATTACATTCATAATTGTATGAAGACGATTTAAATAATCTAATATTTTGCAACATCTACATGTCTCATACCAATGCTGTATTTCCAGAAACAGTCTAACGGAAAATCTAAGATCTGATTAGCGCTTTGCAGTCTGCCAAATCACACATATTTTATACCTGTGCTTATTTAAACAGCATTTTTCTAATGTCATAAAAACAATGAAATTGTTGTCAGGTTATTAAATGAAAGGAAAGGGTTTTTATATGTGTGTCATGAGTGTTTTTACTCAAAGGGTTCTCTTTTGATCTCAAGAATAAAACACATGCTTCAACTACATAAAATCGTAACAAAAATGCTGCTTGATAGTCTGAGACAGTTTTGCTCCGCCCTTGAACCACGCATGGGTGACCGGTAAATAAACTGTCTTTGTTTGACTGCAATTGCAAGGTGTAATATAGGAGTCCGATTATCGTCCGTCCGTCAGTCGGTCATTCCGTTCGTCGACCTCTGCGTTAGTCCATTTCTCTCAATCTATACCTACAATCATCAAACATGACATAGAGTCCAAAGGGCTTTGCCTTTATTTTTATACATTGACCTATAATTCACGCTCTGCTGACTGCGTAAAAATTATATCCAAATTAAGTCGACCCTAGCGTTTGATTGCATTTCTCTTTAACTTCGCGGACAGTCTCGACGGAAGCAAAATATGATGTACAGTCTCTGCAGGAAGCGAAAATTGGCGGACTGGTTTATATCCTGTGCATTTGTCAGGTACGGAAGCATTATGTAATTCTATTATCATTACTAATTTGTTATAGTGGACAATATGTGCGGCGCTAATTTAATTTGGTGACGGTGAAATCAATTCCTTTTTGCTGGTAAAATTTAATTGTCATCCACTTGAGCCTAAATTATACAAAAGTATCAAAGGGACTCAAAAACCTTGTAATTATGAGAAGATTACTATCACCGTAGGGTTTGGTTGTATACGTTGAGCCGGTCGATGCGATGCGGACTACACAACAGCGAAGCGTTTGCATATAAACTGACAATATTACCGTGAGCGTGTATTGAACGTGGCGTTCGATACAGGTACATGTACATGTATCAGGGACGAGTTGCTTTAATGCGAACGCTACGTAGCGCTTTGTAGCAATTGGTATGTTACAAAAAAAGCGCTTCGTAGCGCTACATGGCATCCCCGGAGCTGCCTTACAAAGCGCTTTTTTGTAACATACCGTTGCATAGGCAAAGCGCTATGTAGCGCTTTCTGTTTACATGTGTTTAAACGAGGCAAATTTCACTGTGCAACGCGCTGCTACAGAAAAGCGCTTTTTGCAAGCACAATCGTTGAATAGCGTTGGCAAAGCGCTACAGAGCGCTATTTTATAACGCTTTCCTAAAGTAACTCTAGCCTGATATCGATAAGTATGAATTATGTTTGTTTTTTTCCTACAAGATTTTCTCATGGTGTGTTGATACATGTAGAACACCCTTCAGCTCTCGAATATGAGACAAACTTTTGTCTTCACCTTCAAACCGGCCTTGTCACCGGTGCGCTCAGGTACAGCAGTGACGCGAGTAAGGCACCAGCAAGGTAGGCATGAGTAACTTCTGGTAAGACGGGGCCTGCTATGATTCAGTGCCCGCGTAACTGGCCCGGATAACCTGACAAATCAGGGAAACTAACTAAGTACCCCCAACACGCAGAGATAAATAATGAAGTCTTCACAGTCCTACCAGTGGTACCTCCTCCGCCCCCCCCCCCCCCCACACACACACAAAATGTATTCAAATAAATCATTATGAAAAGCGGCTCGACCTTCACGTTTGGTGATAAAATGTAGGGTTTGTGCATATAGAGAGTCATATAACTGACAAAAAGTAGGGGGGACATGTTTTTTAAAAATGGTAAATCCTCCACAAAATACAGTTCCCTTTTCTGGTTCACGATCGAGCGATGTAATTTAACAAAAGCGGGACTATAAAGGGACCCCACGCCTGTACATTGTATTTTATCATTTTATTAATGTTTATAATATCAAAAGAAGGTCATTTTATTTGCCAACTCAAACGACCCCAAAATTTTCCAAACCTATTTTTTTTCTGTGAAACTCAAGGCTGATTTGTTTGTTGTCTAATCACGGTCATTTACCATTACGAAACTGTAGTGGAAAGCTTGCAGCGATACCAAACGACAAAATAGTTGATGAATTTGTACCCCTTGTAGAGCAATGGGGCCTTTAAATGTTTCCTGATAAAACAAGGCGGTTAATTATGACGGGAAACAGATTTGCACCTATTTATTGCCGCCGAGTTTTAAAGTGATCATTATTCATAATTCCGTGCATACTTCCTGGCACTTCGAGCAACGCCAAATCCAGTTTTATGAATAGATGTTGTTGATACTACAGCAGTTAAACATAAAAACACGATTAAAGGAGAGACTCGTTCTTATTTTTACAGCCTTTGCCTGTTGCTGGAATGGCTCCTGGTGAAATATTAAATTGGGCTGTCACTGTTTGATTGTAAAAAAAGTTTATTCATGTTCTAATTCAGGTCTTGCATTGAACTGTTGAAAAGTATAGCTACAGTCAACTCCCGATATCTCAAACACTGATATCTCAAAATATTTTCTTATATCAAAGAATGTATTTCCTATTTTTATTTACATTTCAACTCCTGTTATCTCAAACTACTGACATCTCAAAGTAAATTTTCTGGTACCAGAAAATTTAATTTGAGATATCGGTAGTTTGGGCTGAATATCAACTTCGAGATATTGAAAGTTGACTGTAAATGTTTTCACCCAAGTCTCATAATGATGCCCCAGAGTAAGAAAGGAGGCCCAAGGGAACGAACCAGTAACTCGCCCCCCTCCCCTCCCCAACCCCCACTGTCTCTGTCTAATGCAGTTCGAAGCAAGTAAATGGCTTAAAATAGAAGTAACAATTTTATAAATGTTATGTTATTATAATATGAATGCACACAAACTTAAGAGATTGAAATTAGATGAATCGACGTGAATTCGACAAAATTTCGTCGATTGTATTCGGGTTTCTTTTTTCGTTGCAAGTTTCGCATTTCTAATTCTATCGGTGTCTTCAGTGGGCTGTTTGTGTGATTATGGAGTTACTATGATGACTTATTCTATATTATAACGACTGATAATCATCAGATCCTCTATTATTGTTGATACTGGCAGTAACGTTTTTAATGCTGGTCAGCGATTAACGTTTTCATGCTGGTCAGCGATTAAAGTTTTTAATGCTAGTCAGCGATTAACGTTTTTAATGTTGGTCAGCGATTACCGTTTTTAATGCTGGTCAGCGATTAACGTTTTTAATGCTAGTCAGCAATTAACGTTTTTATCCCCCGACCGAAAGGTTCGGGGGATATAGCGATGAGCCTGGCGTCCGTCCGTCCGTCCGTCCGTCTGTCCGTCCGGACGTCCGTCTGTCCGTCCGTAAACATTTTCTTGTCCGCTCCATATCTTGAATACCGTTTGGAATATTTTCATGATACTTCACAGTTATGTAGAACAGGTCATGGCGATGTGTCGCGTGCAAGAATGGTAACTCTTGCTTTTGTAATTTTTGAGTTATTTCCCCTTTGGTGAATTTTCGGCAGATTCGTGTCCGCTCTGTAACTTGAATACCCTTTGGAATATTTTCATGATACTTCACAGATATGTAGAGCAGGTCATGACGATGTGTCGCGAACAAGAATGACAACTCTTGCTTTCTTACTTTTTGAGTTATTTCCCCTTGATTGTTTTAGGTGTGATTTCGTGTCCGCTCCATAACTTGAATACCCTTTGAAATATTTTCATGATACTTCACAGATATGTAGAACAAGTTATGACGATGTGTCGCGAACAAGAATGACAACTCTTGCTTTCTTACTTTTTGAGTTATTTTCCCTTGATGGTTTTAGTTGTGATTTCGTGTCCGCTCCATAACTTGAATACCCTTTGGAATATTTTCATGATACTTCACAGATATGTAGAGCAGGTCATGACAATGTGTCGCGAACAAGAATGACAACTCATGCTTTCTTACTTTTTGAGTTATTTCCCCTTGATGGTTTTAGGTGTGAATTCGTGTCCGCTCCATAACTTGAATACCTTTTGAAATATTTTCATGATACTTCCTAGATATGTAGAACAGGTCATGACGATGTGTCCCGAACAAGAATGACAACTCATGCTTTCTTACTTTTTGAGTTATTTCCCCTTTATGGTTTTAGGTGGAATTTAATGACCACTCCATAACTTGAATACCCTTTGAAATATTTTTATGATACTTCACAGATATGGAGATCAGATCATGACAGTTTGTCTCATACAAGAATGACAACTCTTGCCTTCATACTTTCCCGAGCCCTCCCCCCCCCCCCCCCCCAATTTTTTTTTTTTTTTTTTTTTTTTTCAGATTTGGATTCTTTGTCCAAATTCACTTACTAGAGAGCTCAAAATTAGATTTGTAGGGTTTGTACTTTAGAAGTTATTCACACATTTTGAAATGTTGAATGTATCATATGCAATACATTGTCTAAATGGTTGCTATTTGAGATTTTACCTCTTTTTAGCAAACTGGCATACTGTTTTGGTCTGAGTGTTAGATAATCATGCATCTGTTAAACAGATAATGTCAATAAGGAGCATAGAAGAATGACAGTATACTATTTATATGCGTTTTGAAGTGCACCCTGTTTACCAGGTTGCAGGTGGCCTTTGGTCGGGGGATTTGCCATCTCCTCTGATGGCTATTTTTAATGCTGGTCAGTGATTAATGTTTTTAATGCTGATCAGCGATTAACGGTTTTAATGCTGGTCAGCGATTAACGTTTTTAATGCTGGTCAGCGATTTACAATTTTAATGCTGGTCAGCGATTAATGTTTTTTATGCTGGTCAACGATTAATCGAAGAAGTCCAAATTTTGATGTGTGGCATAGTTTGTTGGTTGTTTTTTTTTTGGTTTAACGGCTCTCTGAGACTATATTTCAATCTATATCGAGCCGTCTTTCAGAGAGAGGGAGAAAGAAAAGGGACACGATAGACGAGAGAAAAAAATGTCAGTGTAAACCCCACCCTTACCAATTGCAAGCACAATAGGCCCTTGTCCTACTATTTTCCAAACTAGTAAGTTGCCCCGGCACTGAAAGTTACCCAGCACCATCGCCCAACCCGACAACCCGTGTTGCATACTAAAAGACCAAACTGCAAACCGTGGCGACTATCGGAAGATTGAATATTTGAATACGCACTATGGAACAAGCGTATTGGTTTATAAAGTAACTGAGCCAATAAGAGCGAAACATATTTTACTGAAGTGTACCCAAAGGTAACGCGGCTGTTGAATGAAAGAATATTTTATAAATAACAGTGGAGATTATATGAATTAATAATGGGATATAAAAGTCCTTTGGGGATTAAATTTGTAGCAAATGATATTATGGTGAGACAAAACGGATAAATAAAAGATTTAATTTCCAATTACTTCTGTGTTTAATTTACAGAGCTCTAGATAAGAGGGTATTTGATGATAATTGAGAGATATATTTTTTTATTTCTCATCGAAACCATATATTGTGACCCCTCATCTGAACCGTCTCGTCAAGATGGTTCAGATGAGGGGTCACAACATAGGTTTTTATGCAGAATTGATAAAAAAATATCCATAATTATCACTAAATACTCCTCTTATCTAAAGCTCTGCAGTATTATCTTTGGATACGAATTGATTCAATTTTATACGGTTTTGAAATATAGTCTGTACGGATGGATAGTGATAATGTGGCGATATTAATTACTAAACAAGATTTTGTTATGAAAATACACTCACTGAAAATGATTAATTTATAGTTAAAGCAGTAGTATTTACAGATAAAACTGCTTCCATTCATGAATATAAAAGAGTGCAACTAATGTAAAAGTTCTCCCACCTGCTAAAGTATGAATCTCTTAAACAGAATGTTCAGGAAAGCAAATACATGTATGTGGTAGAGAGACACTGAAATAGGTTGATTCGATTTGCAAGGATTTTACTTTTTATTTCTAAAGTGGAGGGATAATTGGAATGCTACATGTACTTGATTACGAACCAGCCGTTATTCAAACTGGATAATTAAAACAAATGCAGGACTATGATTTCAGCGAGCTATGTTTGTAACAACGTCATTGTCATTTTGACGTCGTTCTTATTGTTGGTGACATCACCTCAAGGTAAGCCGTGTTTAATCCCAGTAGTCATTGAAAGTTGTTTTATAATAATCGAATTCCACATTATTTCCAGAACCAGAAGTGGAGGAAGAAAGTTTTGTATTATTAATATTTACAGTAGAACTTCAATGGCTCGAACCCCGATGGCTCGTTCACCCTGTCTGGTAAGAACTCTTTTCTTGGTCCCAAGAGGTCACTTTATATGGATACTAACCCTGGATGGCTATAACTACCCTTGGCTGGAACTAACTTTAATGGTTCCCAAGCCTGTTCGAGCCAATGAAGTTCTACTGTATTTCCTATAACTGAGAACTTTTTTGATTCACATGATATGCGAAATTTACATGTAGGTGTAATATACAAACGAATTTAGTGCAATAGACGCTCGTTTCTGTACTAACTTCTTCAGTGTCGCTATATGAAAAGTGGAGAGAAAGGCAATGATCAGGAGCAGATTCATTCGAATGCCACATCCTGCCCTGAACACTAAACGGGAGAGGGACATCTACAGCTAAGTAAAAAGAAAGGCAATGATCAGGAATTTATACTATCAAATTACAAAACAAAACAGAAAGCAGAATAGGCAGCTATTCAGGTGACCAGATTCCTGGAGACTATAGACAAGCGGACGTAACAACATGTAACACAGAGGAACCACAACATAAATACCGCCTTTGAACGGTCAGAAAAGATTACTTGGGGCTTAAAATAGTTTTACTAGATCTAAACCTCGGCCTCTGCTTCTGCTGCACGAACTTAAAAAGAACCAGCGAAAATCGGAGAGGATACAGTAGCTCTTTCCCAAGAAATGGCCACAACGCTAACCTAAATAAAATGAACAATTACATGTAAGACAAAGACAAAAAGAAAGCGGAATTAATATGAACAACAATAAAGCAACACCTTGTAACGTTCAGTATTATTGGTGCGAGAGGGTTAAACCGGTTTTAGGCTCAAGCAACGTCACCCTAGTTACTGCAAAGGTTCTGTATGTACACGGTTTTGCTAACAATGTGGCATCTCAGGTTTTTAAGTCCACATAGAAAGCAGTTTGTGTGTATGAAATCATGGTGTATACATGCAAGGGGGCTGTAGATTAACATTTGAGATCATTGCAGTTCAACCTAAAGAGTAATCTTTTTGTCCTTCATTAGAAAGCTTTGGCTAAGCTAGCCTAATGAGGGACCAAAGGATACATGTATGTTTTCTGGATACATGTATGTAGGAAAATGTCTAGCCGTATCACGAAAAAAATCAGTGGTACCGATATTTATTCGTCCTGCTTTCTCCCTTCACAAAATATGATCTGATATGAATATGATTGCAAGTCACGCTACCAATCCTTTTATGATAGCACAGCATCGATCAAAATTATGCAAGTAAAAGCAATATATGATCAGTTTGTATATCTAAGTTTGTTATTCATCATCTGAAATAGATGGGGGTGGTCGGATGGTGCGATGGTGCTGTGTATAACTTCCCGTGCCGGGGCGTTCTACTGATTTGGAACGTAGTAGGGCGAGGACCGACTGTGCTTGCAGTAGGTGCGGGTTGTTTTGACACATTTTTTCTCTCCTGTATCATTTCTCTTCCGTCTCCCTCTCTCTGTCTGAGAGACTGCCCGATATAGACTGAAATACTGTCTCAAAAGGCCGTTAAACCCAGAACAACCAACCATCCTGATATAGATGTTAAATCAAGGTTATCTTATCGTTTTGCATCTTCTTGTTTTGGCATCTATCTATCTATCAATGATAGCACTGCTGTTCTTTACACCGGGCATCTATTCTATCTATCTATCTATCTATCTATCTACTCATCAGCAGTGATAGGTGAATGGTAGCAAATGGTAAAAACTTGTATTGATGTTACGCACTTAACACAACAAAAATGCACTATACTGACACATGAGCAGTTTGAATGTCCATTTCATGCCTTTTAACATACGTCAATTTGGAATGGCAACACATTAAATTCGGTTGCTAGAATATCACTACATGCGTTATGCCGCTGGTTATTATTAAAATACGCCGGCGTTTAACTATAGCAGGAGTTGAATAAAAAGTGAAGTATAATAAATCTGATGACACCAATGCCTTTTCATTCATAGTAATAATATGTTCTTTTAAAGTCTCCATAGTCCTATCAGTGGTAAAAACGCCTAATCTTAAATCACTGCCAAAAGCGGTCCAGCCTTCACGTTTGGTAATAAAATGTGGGTTGGTGTGCATATATTGAGTCATATAACTGGCAAAAAATAGAGAAAACAAGTTTTTAAAAAAATACCAAATCGCTAAAAAATACAATTTCCGGAGCTGGTTTCCTGTCTAGCAATGCTACATAAACATAGGCGGGATTGTAACTGGGACTCCACGCCTGTACATTGTATTTTTGCCATTTTATGAAAACGGAAGGAGGTCATTTTAGTTGCCAACTAAAATGACCCAAATAGGTTTTCAAACCTTTTTTATGTGAAACTCAAGGATGTTTTATTTGTTTAAAGCTGGCTAATCACGGTCATTTACACTAACGAAACTATAGTGAGAAGCTTTCAGCGATACCTGTTGATAAAATTTTTCATGCTGATAGAGCAATGGGGCCTTTAATCGTTGAATTACACTATTTTATTGTATGCAAATGTGTGTGTGTTGTTACCCCATGTAAATGTGTATAATTGGGGATTGTTCGCGTTTGAAATGCTGTATGATAGTGTCGATGCTGTTTTCAAATTTACATCTAGGAAGATCGACTTTGCATATCAGATATGCAAAGTCAATCTTCCTAGATGTCCATTTGAAAGCAGCACAGTGTTCATCGTTTCCTAATGACTGACTCCCTATATACGACAGTTGTTGCATTGTAAGGAGTCTGGTATAGGCCTATGAATATTAATCCCGCTCCTCCTCGTGTATATTTGAGCCGCGACACGACAAAACCAACAATATGATTGTGCGGCCAGCGAGGACTCAGATTAGCCTGGGCATCCGCCCAGTCTGATCAGAGTCTTCGATGTCCGCATGAAGGTAGCTTAGACCCTCATCTACCATTTAATTTCAGAACGAAAACTCTGATCAGACTGGGCGAATGCCCAGGATGGTCTGAGTCTGCGCTGGGCGCCAAACCACATTGTTGGTTTTCTCGTGTCGCGGCATATTTATTATACGTATTGGCATTCTGGTACCTGTTTAAGGTGTATGGAGATGTTGGTAATCATACAGTTTAATTGCGATGGGAATAACAGATAAATACTAGGTAAACAGATAAATATTGAGATGAGATAAAATATATCATTCACCTATCCATGCATATGCTGCTCTCACCATGCGGAAATGTGCTAGAAGGCTGCGGTTGATAAAAGTAAGGTTTATTCGGTCAGACCGTTTTCATACAATCGCTAGTTTTGGTTCCGCTTACTTTGCAACACAAAAATTAATCATTTTGGTAAATAATATCATACTGTACTTTTGCATGCATAAACACCCTAAGTAGAGTCTCACAATCTCACAATTTATACTGCAAGCGTGCTCATTTGGTTTTATCGTTGTATACGTTGCGTCTCTTACCTATCTTCATTTCTATTTTGTAGACGTGTATACACCGAAATCAGAAAAAAAAATGTTTTATCACAGTTCTCAATAAAATCTTGTGGAACCAAAGAACGGCATAATAACGAAAATAGCAGAATCTTTCCAATTTATTCATATGCAGTAACATAATGTTGCGACATTGTATGCATATATGTGTGTGTGTATGTTACCCCATGTAAATGTGAAGAATTGGGGATTATTCGTGTTTGAAATGTTGTATGATAGTGCCAATGTTGTTTTCAAATTGACATCTAGGAAGATCGACTTTGCATACATCGGACCCCCCCCCCCCCCCCCCCAGCCCTAGCACCTGCCTCAGTAGAACTCTATTTTACAACTGTCTCGAAGTAAGCCTAAAGGGACCCGAAAATATAATGTGCAGTATGATGAAATATGACGAAGCTTATCACAACGTTCACCCGGCCCGGATCCAGACCACCACATACTGGTGGGGCTCTGGATAACTGGTGGGGCTGGGCGGTACCGAGATGTATTTGTGAAGGTTGGGGGAGGGGGGCGGCAGGGAAGTGGAGCTTGAAAATATATAACATAATTAGGGATCAATTTAATGTCACTTTTTGATAATTTTGTTTTGGCATTGGAGTATATGTTTTGATATCTCATTAGAATCGCCTCGTCGAGGCGATTCTAATGAGATGTCACAACATATGTTTTAATCTAACCAGGCCTAGGTGATGGGGCTGAAGCCCCAAAGCCCACCCCATGGATCTGGGGCTGGTTCACACGGCACTTCACACTAGATGTAACTGCAGCAAAAAATAATAATAATAAAACAAAAACAAATAAAAAAAAAAAAAAACAAAAACAATAAATTCTGAAGGTAACTCCTATGGAAGCAAAGAAGTCATCAGAAAAAAGGAAAATAGCAGACTCGGGTGAGCCGCGACACGAGAAAACCAACAATGTGGTCGTGCGTCCAGTGCAGACTCAGATCAGCCTGGGGATCGACCCAGTCTGATCAGACTATTCGCTAAGCACTTAAAGGGTAGCTAAGAGTCTAAGCTACCTCCATGCGGACAGCGAAGACTCTGATCAGACTGGGTGGATGCCCAGGCTGATCTGAGTCTGCGCTGTGCGCGCAGCCACTTTGTTTGTTTTCTCGTGTCGCGGCTCGGGTAATAAAGTTCATTTGCAGAAGCATGCTGTGAAAGAACAGCCCATACCAATATTTGTTCAGTACTGATTATACATTGGATTGTTTACATCATGGTTTATATCAATTTTTATTCGGAAACAGATCGTTAATTAGTCTGCAAGTATCTTTGTATTGATCTCTTTGAAAGACCTTCGGAGGTTCATGTACGTCCGTAAGCTGTGTCTGTTAAGATTGTCCAACTTTCTAAGATTAACATTGTTGGTGGTTTTATGAAAGTTTAAGGAATTGTAAAGCATTTACCTTAGGGGCGAGAAGGCAAGGGCAGTGTTGCAACATTACATTTCTGCGCAAAACAGACTCAATTAAACCGAGTCGGCTATTTTCGTTTCTTTAAAGTATTTCTTTCTTCCTGAAGAACCATATTCAGAATTTAGTGATTATCTTCCAAAATGAATTAATGAATAGTGCATAGCATACAAAACTTAATCTAGAACGGCGTCATTTTTATAACGTGGAGATAACCGTTCATATGTCCAATCAAAATGGCAACGCATTCCAACTTTCTCCCATAGCTAAAATAGGCGTGGGCATCATGACATTCTCTCATTTTTTGCACGTTCTACAGCGCTGACTTAATGTGTACGGGTACTCATTCATATTTCCCGCCATTTTTACAAAGGAAAACAACTTTCATTACATCCTGTTTCCTTCTCTGGAAGACGAAACCTTTCTTCACAAGGGTCTACTCTTAAACGAAAGAATTTGCTCCTAGAAGAGCAAATTCTTTCTTTTAACTGTTGACCCCTTATGAGAAGGGATGCAGAAATGAAAATGACAAACTGACAAACATGGTTCAGGGAAATGTTAGAGATTGACTGAAAATAATCGTATCAAATTAGATTTATTGTTACTATTTGTGTTATTACTCTGTGTTTGGCTCCTAACCAAAGACTGTTGATGCAAACAGCCAATACACAGAGGAGGCTGATCTTCGTCTTTGCTGATTGCATATGTGCTAGAGCACATTTACTCGTCGCAGGGATTAAATACCTTCCTGTTTTGTCATAAAGAAGCAATAAAACTGTTGTTAACTCATTAGGAGAAGATTCCGTAATGTCAAGAAAGTGTTTTCATAATTATGTCTCTTTGGTTTCTTTGATATTTCTTATTAGTACTAGCTTGAAAGGAAAATTCAGTTCTGTCCCATTACGCAATAATTAAGCGAATAGGTACTAGTGAGTTTTTGTTTTCTCTCTAACACCAGAGATTATGCTGCGTCGTGAGAAATTTGTTTGACGGTATGCTTAGGTCCTCTTAGACCCATCTGTGCTCTGCCCAACTTTTGCATTCTTTTTTATATGTTTGAAAGCACGCCGGAATTATTTCAAGTAATTCGAGGGACCGTGCAGTCTTGTGAACAACCGCATTTTTGTGAAGCTGAAAAAATCATATTATTAACAAGTTGAACACCAAACAGGCTACAGTGATCGTAGGCAAGACAAAAACAGGTTTGCAGCAGTTGAACAAAAGTATTTCTACACGTAAAAAAATGCGGACCTACGTAACTCTGCTACCATTAGAGCATAACCTTTGCTTAAATTCATTTTGTCACAAACCAAAGGTACAAACAGAAATGTGCATTACTAGTTGACGACCAATTAGATAGTTCAGATTTAAATAAACAACCATGGCCGTCAGTATGTTCCTTCAATTTGTGTCCAAAATGGCTGATTGTTAATAGAAGCTGGATAAGATACATTGCATACATGTATTTTTATTTGAAATTACATTTTGTTCAAATAATGCACCACTGCATGTATGGATAGACATTGATGCTGATTCGGTTTAGATTTTTCCGAGTAGCTGTAATTAACGTAATTGATCAACATGCTGACCTAGTTTTGTGTTGCAGATAGCTTACCATTCAGGTATTCGAAGCCAAACATTGCGTAATGATATTAAACGTTATGAAACGAGGGCTAGTTATTTTGGTTGAGTCACCTTGCTTATCGTATGGTATGTGATTACAAGGCGTTATGTTATTGATATAACATAACATGTGCTTTGTTGTGTCTTACATGTATGTAATGGCAGGATCCGATTTTTGTTCATAATCGTAGGTACATTTTGTACGATACGCCAATTGTGAAAGTAAAAAGTATGCAAAGACCAGGAACTGAAACAATCAAAATCCAAATCCAGCCCTCAAACCATAGTTGGAAACAACTAAGATTACAAATAATCAAGATACAGAGAACATATGGCCAACCGAGTGAGCAGCTTGTTCCCAAAAGGTGGCCACTCAGCAACCCAAACCGAACCAAAAATAATAATAACATACATAAGGTAAAACATCACAGAAACTCTGACACCAAAAACAGGCAACAAAGAACCACAACAGAACTACCGCCTTGGAACGGTCAGTAATGAATTACTGGGGGGCTTCTGTTTCGTAGATGCATTAAATTGCTGATACATGTAAATCACACATGGCATACCGAGTCGAAAGTTGGTTATTAGAAACTGTAAATTGGATTAAGTGATTACATGTAATTAAATCTCTTTACTATTGGATTAATAATTATAATACTATATTTCTGGTACATATAAGACTGCCGATCTTAACTGTGCAGTGGGCAGTTGTAGTGCAACATGTAACTATTTGGATCGCTTCGTCAACAAAGTAAATAAAAAGGCAATGATCTGAACCCACACAATCGGGTAGCGCATCATAGTCTTATACACAGTCTGGTCACTTTTTATGCGCTTTGATATTTATTGTCGATACAGATTGCGTATTTCCTTACAAAGACCATATGCATTGGTAGGCCTGGGCGTGAACATTTCTTCTTTGACTGGAAACAGAGTTTCTTAGGATACTATAAAAACTGTAAATGAGCCGCGACGCGAGAAAACGTACAATGTGGTTGTGCGCCCAGCGCAGACTCATATCAGCCTGGGCATCCGCCCAGTTTGATCAGAGTCTTCGCTGTCCGCATGAAGGTAGCTTAGACCCTTAGCTACCTTTTAAGCGCTTAGGGAAGACTCTGATCAGACTGGGTGGATGCCCAGGCTAATCTAAGTCTGCGCTGGGCGCACAACCACTTTGTTGGTTTTCTCGTGTAGCGGCTCAAATCACTTTTTAGTTCATCTTACAGCGATCACTCTTAAATGATTTCTATTGAAGATATGAATGGTTTTTACCAAAAAACGTCCGGGTATCCTGTCAAAGTATGATTTTGGGGAGCGATATCAGGTTCACTTGGACATCTTGGGATATTTTATTAACGTTTGACAATTTAGAGTGTGGAGGGCAAAATGAAATAGTTTCTCACATAAAACAACCTCAGCTCTGTCAGCGAATATCAGAAATTCCATATTTAGATCACAGACACAAATTGCAGTTAGTACGGTGCAAACTTCGACTAATGCTTTTAATACCTGTGCGTATGAAATGCATTCGGGTTTCCTGTCATAAACATGCAGTTAAACTGTTGTGCAATCGTTAGTAGTAAGTTCCTCAGTGTCAAAAATGCTGTGGGTATTTATGCCTCTTTGACGGTAAAGTCTGTTAGCTTTGGTATTTTTCGCTGGGAGTTTCATAACGAGAAAATGCATCATTTTAGTTGTGCTATGAGGCTGCTTACATGTAACTATACGTAATATGTCGCTGACTAATCAGTCTGCTGATCTGAGTGTTTTCCGTTTAATAACCAGTTGCGCCAATTGGCAGATTGGTGACGCTAACAGGACAAAAATTTAATCGGTCTGCGACCATTTGTTTGCTCTGATTGTATAGTATGTTTTTTTTTTCTTTCTTTCTTTTGTAGTAGTAGTAGTATCGTTTATTTACTATGACTGAGTGTATAAGGTATCTGGTACACTTCAATGATTTTCCGCAATTTTCAGCGGGCCTGGACTAAGTCCAGGAAGAGCTATTGCACTTCCCCTCCCCCCCCCCCCCCCCCCCCCCGCCGACCCACTATAGGTCCAAAGTTTCTTTCAGCAATACCCCACTTGCAGGTCTAAAAATTTAAGACCAATGTCACAGACTTTGAAATTTTTGATTAAGGTTTTTAAGATCCCATAATTGCCAAACCATCTGATTCATATTTGGCGTGATAGATACAGGTCCAAAGTTTCACTGAGCAATACCCCGTCCGTGGCCAAGATCTACAGGTCAGTGTCACTGACTGCACTGCCACCCCCTAAATATAATTTTTGAAGAGACACCTTTCCAGGCGAGCTGTGCTGTATGGTAACTGCATTTGTTACAAATGGATTCAATTTTTGTAACTTTCTGTTTGTGTCCATGGATAACTAAGCCCTTGTAAAATGAATCTATTCTTAGGAGCAATTATTTCCTTTAAGGACTGATGCCAATTGAAAAGAGAGGTAAAAAGACAATGATAGTGTTGCTTCCGCAGACTTTTTACCCATTCACCCTTAAAGCTTATTTTCATACAGTACATGAAATCCAAATATATCGTAACAAAATAAACCCCTTTTTGTCCCATAAAAGTAATTACATGTAATACCAATCAGGTTCTGCCTACAACTCATACCCCGAACTCCCACGTCGTATTGCACTGGATGACAGAGTGTCTGCGTAACATCAGCCCAAACAGTGGTGCTGTAATAATTCTAAATATTTTCTAAACATTTGGACATCTTTTAAACGTGCTCTCGCATTGGGGAATAGGAGAAGGCATATCCAAGCATTATTATAAACATCTTATCTGAAGTTCTGTTATAAATATTTAACGGCAGGTAGCAAACAAGCACTCCTACGCATCTGATACATGCAGCGCTGCAGAAATATACGCTGGAATAACAAGCAAGCCAAATGGTTCATTTATGCCAACAATGCGACAATATATGTCACTTCCAGGATGAAAATATATGTAACGACACAGTGCGTTGCCAAATTACAATGTTTAGCAAGGTATTTATGATCGCTTAGAATTCAGCATTACCCTCTTAGAATTTGCTATTACAAGTATTTTCATTCAAAACAAATGTGACATAAGCAGGCTTTTTTATTTTCATTTATTTTTTTATTTCTGATGCTCATTTTCTACTGCATTAATTTGGTTTTACGTTTCATGTGCGTTTGTTTGTATAAATACGCAAAATACAATAACGACAGGTGTTCAAAGTAATAATTAGTTTTCATCCGCCCAGTCTGATCAGTCTTTGCTTTCTGGATGAAGCTAGCTCCTTTTAAGTGCACAGCCAATACTCTGATCAGACTGGGCATCCGGTTTTGTCATGCCGTGGCTCAATTATAGTAAGTAACAAGCAAGCGGATGGTTATGAACCGCATGTTTGTAAGTACAGATCTTGAAGGTCTGTAAAAGATCCCTATCAGGTAACTCCATTATATATTCTTTTTTAGCCGACTGTAGTATAATGACATCAAACCGTGAAACAATAAACTAAGGACATAATAATGAAATAAATCTAAAGTACAAAGTCATTTCGCTAGTATGCATGAGGGCTTCATTGGTGGTTTTGTTATACCGTCGGGACAGTCTTTGCAGTAGATGCATTATCAGGGTTCTTGGAAATAAACTTGATGTCATGAAAATAATATTTGCGTATAGTGTTGATTCAATTCAGTCTTCGAAATCCTTGTTTTCGGGCTAGATACGTGCCGGACCGTGCACGATGTGTGCGAATAGCAAAGGTTCCGATCAGACTGCGCGTATGCGCAGGCTGTTCTGAGCCTTTGCTGTTCGCAAATGCCGTAAGTCCCCTTTCTGCACGTCACAACTCATATGACGGATACTCTTTAACAAAAAGGTAAACTTGCATTGAAAAACTGTTAGAGATCCTTTCGTATTTAAAAGGTCAGATACCATAAGCCAAACATACCTCGACTTCTGATGCAAAACAAATGGAATTATAGGAACTATTGGGACGAAAAATTATTTGATGATCTCAGACTGACAAAATCCCAAAATCCAAAAATTCCACTGGAGAACTAAAATATTTTAATCCAGTCAGTATGGCTCATACTTAACATCGGTTACACTCTTTATTTATATTTTCTGTATATACGAGAAAATAAAACCGGGTCTATTTGTAGGGGTGGGACGGGTACAAACTTTGTATTCGGGTACCCGAGTCGCTATTACTCGCGGGTACCCGTAACAATAGCATTCTGAGAATGCCCACAATTAGAAAAAATACGTTTAGATCCAATAATACGTGAGGTATTGTTCAGTGCACACGTGTGAATGAGAAAGGCGCGAAAATTTAGAAATCTCCCTGTTATATATAATATACAAAAATGGTTTGGCAAATAATTGCAATTTTTACAAAAACATTGACACTAAACTTTGTTCTATTTGCTTGGAATTCCGTTGATATGATATATATATACATTTCATAATAATAAGCAGTCGGGTAACGGGTAGTAAATTTGTACCGGGGTAATTGGTCAATCCTACTCGAACTCGGGTACCCGGGCACTATTTGCTTGTGTTTCTCGTTTTACAAGGTATAATTTTTCATGACTTATTTATCCGAAATGAGCTACATGTATATTCGGTTGGCAGTCGCACATTTCAACTGCCTGTTGATGATTTGCGATAACTCTTCGTTTTGAAACCATTGCATGTTTACAGGCGGACAATATAGAAATATATCACTTTCGGTGGGAAATAGTTTACGACATCACGCTTCAGGAACCGTCTTTCAGGGGCCCTGGAGAATCTAGTATGATAAACCTATTATGCAACAGACACCTAGTCGTAAATGTTGTCTCAAACCCTGATAGTTTAAGGTGCTCCAGATAAGAAGGGGTAACAGATATAATTCAGGGAAATTTTCCCATATTTCTTTATGAAACCATATGTTTTGACCCCTCATTAGAACCGTCTCGGCGAGATGGTTCTAATGAGGGGTCACAACATATGTTTTCTTTGAGAAATAAGAAAAAATATCTCAGAATAATCCTAAAAAACACACCTTATATGGAGCTCTGGGTAACGCTATGTCTTGAATGATTTCGTGCCATTATTATGGCTGTTGGCGCTATATGGTCTTAGCAATGAAATATATGGTCTTCAGAATATGTCAAAATAAATGGCTTGTTCTGACAGATATTGTCTTCCACATATGGAAAATACATTACAAGATGTTAAGGCCCTATGCTTATTTTTTGGCGATTCTGTCAGATGAACTGACCGTTTAAGTGAGGTCGATAGTTCACACTTTGCCTGTCAAAGAATTGTGTCTTGTCAGTTTCTTACGATATGCTGACCAAGAGGGTAAAACTGTGGGCACGTTTCTGACAGCTTTCAAAAGAAGTTCAGTATTTTCAGGCCGTTGTGGAATGGTATATATATTATGACGAGAGAGAGAACTTACCAAAGGCTTAGCAAATTAAGAAGCTGGTACGGATTTGAACAAAGGCCCTCTGCATTTGAGCCAAGAGTGTTAATCCATCGACTCATCTGGCCGAACACACTAACTTGGCGAGCTATATCTTGAATGTGTTGAACTCAGGGGCCGGGCTGCCATTAGTGTTACATATATTAGATTTTTTCTATATTGTATGCAACTGAGACAACCATGGACGCTACCGAAACTATGAGCACTAAAACCCAGATTGTTCATTTTCAGCCTGTAAATACCATTTATCGCCGAGTTCTGACTTCAGTTACCAAGATATCTCATGCCATACGTTTTACATAACCAAGGCATGATAACAAGGCAACGCAGCTAGTCTGTCGTAGCTAACTCAGGATTCTTAAGTTGCAACGTGCTCTAAAGACCATCTGTAGCAACATACTAGATTCTGAGGGGGCTCAAAACGCTCATATACAGAGCAATCATACAAAGTCATGGCCTACAAAGATTCGGAGAATTGAGACACTGATTTAATTACAATAAACGAGATGACATGTTTATGGCAGACTAAAGTTAATATTGTCTTCTCTTGCTGTTAGCCATTTCAGATAAGAGTGATCTATTTTAGTAACTCACAGCAATCTTACAGTCAATGTTACTGATCGCTTAATATTGAGCACGGTGAAACAAAGCCATGATGGTTTGATTCACCATGCCTAGTATACAGATACCTGGCGGCTTGAAGTATAGCATGCTCTCTCTCTCTCTCTCGCAGACATACGCAGGCACAAATATGTTTTGGAAATCTTTGTTTTGCTCCCAAATAGATAGGTTATTGGAGATCTGGATAAAAATGACGTTACATGTACATGATGCTTGCAGGACTGACAACAAATGAGTGAGCCATGTCTGCACTTATGAGCAGTCGGGCCATCGAGCACCAAATCTCGTGTTCGATTAATGTAAAAGTCTATTTGAATAAACTGTTATAATGTGTAGTATTTTATATTAAACCAACTGTAAAGAAATAGAGATGCAGTGCACTTACAGTGCATCGACTTATTAATGATTTGGGCCACCAGCACCCTGTCCAACCCTGAAGCCGGCGAAACGGTCGAAACGCCGGTTAAACGTGTTTGTAACGCCGGTAAATGGCCGATTCGCTCCAAATCTGCGATGGCGGCGCCTATACCCGGTAAGTAAATTATTGTTTCTGTGGTGTTTTATACATGTTTGCAATAAAGGAAATTGTGCCTTCGGTGGAAAATAAACTTAGTTTACCAGATCTGTTTGAATGCAAAGCAATTTCTGTCTGATTTCTCCAAACATTAAATCCGAAATTGGTAAACAAGGTTCGGCCATAGCCGTTCAGCAGATCTGTCCCCAAACAGTTCGTTCTTTTGAAAACACGGAGAAAATATTAACATACAAGCTGCTTGCAATGACTTTTAGATAACACTTTTGAACACTTTTATTGATTATTATAAAAAGATAAATTAAAAACGCGCGATAAACATTTTCTGGCAAAAAACATAAAGTAACGCCGGTTAAAACGTGTTAAGAATTACCTGACATTAAGTTTCATTTCATTTCAGCTTAATCAGATACGGATTATGTTGCTTATTTCTTGCCTGTTTCCACAATATCTGCCTCTTACATGTAGGTTTCAGCAGTTCGATTACTTGGCATGAAATACCAGGTATCTTAATGAGAGGCTATTAAACTTAAAAGGCAGGGTAAATTAGAATCTTACTTACCATAGGAATAAGCTCCAAAAAAAACAAACATACTCTTCCAAAATGCATTATTTTGTTATTTTAATATAATTTTAGTTTCGGAAACCCCATTCTGACCACAACCCCCAGTGATGGGTAGTTACGACAACCCCTCGCTTTTATGCGTTAGTTCCATGGCCAAGTACCTCCATCCCCATGATCAAATTGTAGGGTAAAAAGGAATAGGGTGAGGGGAACATGAAGCTTCGTTCCCCAGGGCAAATTGCAGGGAAGAGAGCAATAGGGTAGAATAGATAGGAAGTAAGGAAGACAGTAGGATTATATGCGGACATGTATCGAAAACACGATAAGGATCGGTGTTCTCAGACAGTTCAGACACGAAAAACATTTTCAGTCAGAATCTTCAAATCAGCTGGTATTTAGAACTTGTGTTTATTTTTCATTGTTTCAGAAACGGGGTGCCTTGTGTGTGGCAAGAATTTGCTTTCTGCATTTCTCCTTTTGAAAACGTTGCTAAAATCGTCTCTTGAACTCAACCTTTCAATATTACTTATGCAGTTTGTTACACATAGAGTTATCACTCAAAATTGACAATTGTCGTTTTATACCAAGTTGTGAAGATTTTCGGATGACCCCTACCCTGTTTGATTCAGATTCATTCAGGCATATGAAACACTACAATTAAAGAACCTGTTTTTGGTTCATTTCGAATGGGCTTTCCTCATGTGATATTTTTTATGTTATCAATTCAGACGGGTAATAGACATAACATAACCCAAATATCCCTAACGTTTTTTGCCACGCAGAGCTCAGCGCTGTCAGCATTCAGGCAGCGGTTGGAAAAGAAAATTACAGTTTTAATCCCAAGCCGCATTAGATACATATTGTAAATCGTTTAGTGTAGTAAAAAAAAACATCAGGAAAAGGGCCCATAGCGAGATGGTTTCTTCTTACAGATAATAAGAACTAAAAGCAAATTGTCAAGTGTTCGTTTACCAAGCCTTTATTTGAGCAGACTAAGAGGTACTACCTGACAGTGGGTCTCGAAATCGCGATTATGAAATAGTATACTACTATTTGATACACTTGCACTTATATTCACAAGCAGTAACATGTTAAATGCCAACGGACGGACACTCGGCGGCAGATGTGTGGAACAATGGTTCCTTACCGCTGAGCCACTTCGTTATGAGAAATGAAACAGAACAGAACTGTTAAATGCTACCTTTCTGATAGATACAAAAAGCCTGTCGTGTCGAACCGAATGTTTTCGTCAGAAAGTTATGATCAAGTGTTTTTAAATTATTTTTATGTTAAAGTGTTCAATAAAGAACTAAACTAGGCAAGAAATAAGCAACATAACCCATATCTAATTAAGCTGAAATGAAATGAATCTTAATTTCAGGTAATTCTTAACACGTTTTAACCGGCGTTACTTTATGTTTTTGCCAGAAATTTTTTATCGCGCATTTTTTATTTATACTTCTGTAATAATCATCAAAAGTGTTCAAAAGTTTTATCTAAAAGTCATTGCAAGCAGCTTGTATGTTAATAGTTTCTCCGTATTTTCAAAAGTACGAACTGTTTGGGGACACATCTGCTGAACAGCTACGGCAAAACCTTGTTTACCAATTTCGGATTTAATGTTTGGAGAAATCAGACAGAAATTGCTTTTCATTCAAACAGATCTGGTAAACTAAGTTTATTTTCCACCGAAGGCACAATTTCCTTTATTGCAAACATGTATAAAACACCACAGAAACAAGAATTTACTTACCGGGTATGGGCGCCGCCATTGCAGATTTGGAGCGAATCGGCCATTTACCGGCGTTACAAACACGTTTAACCGGCGTTTCGACCGTTTCGCCGGCTTCAGGGTTGGACAGGGTGACCAGGAAGCAATATGATGTCCCAATATTTAGGTTTAATAACTTTATGAATAATACGTATTGGGACTGTGCAAAAATGTGCAACCCCAAATTAGACTGCCTCTACAGGAGCAGTCTGATCAGGGTCGACACTGTTTGCCATTCCATCTGAAACCTCTTGACGGACACGGCATTGTAAAACCAAACATCTTAGAAAATGACCCTAATTATGAAAAGTGTCCCAATTTTGGGATTTTTTACTGTTTGATAAGAGAATCGGATCCTCTTTGGCATTAGTGGCTAGACACTATTGGTTTTCAATAATCGGATCCATCAGTACGCATGAATGAAATTAACATCGACGACAATCTGTCAACTATGAAGTGTCTAATTGACTCAGATCGTACACAGTGCCATGCCAGACAAATCGAAGCATTACTCATGGTATAACCATAACTTTATTATGATTCATTAAATATGAAAGCAAATGTTTAATAAACTTAGAAGGTAATATTTACAGCTTCTGTGGTTTTCAAACAACTATAAGACACAGTCACATCAAACGTCCTGGGCCAATGGATCTGATAAAGTCATTATAGTTGTAAACTGGGGCCATATTCATAAAACGACTTAAGTGGTTGCTATGCTGTTGCTAGGGCTAAAACTGTATGAAGGAGATTCCCTACAACTATGAAATTTGCTCTGGAGGAACAGTCTAAAAAGACTGTTCCTCCAGAGCAAATGTCATAGTTGTAAGGAATCTCCTTCAAAGAAATTAAGCCTTAGCAACAGCATAGCAACCACTTAAGTCGTTTTATGAATACGGCCCCTGGACTCTAATAGCATAAGAAAACAAAATACTCTTATACAGCTTGCAACAACTTTAAGTCTCCCTAGTCCTATCAGTTGTAAAAACTTCTTAACTCAAATCATTGTAAAAAGCGGTTCAACCAACACGTTTGGTACTAAAATGTGGGTTGTTGTGCATACAATGAGTCATATAACTGGCAGAAAGTTGAGAAAACAAGGTTTTGGAAAATAGCAAATTGCTCCACAAAAAACAATTTCCTGTTCTGATTTCCTGTCTAGCAATGCTATATAATCATAGGCGGGATAGTGATTGGGACTCCACGCCTGTACATTTTATTTTTACCATTTTATTTAACGTAATGAAATCGAAATTAGGTCATTTTAGTTGCCAACCAAATATCCAAATAAATTTTCGTCACCAGATATTGTCAGGGTCACTGACGAGGCTTTATTAGCCGAAACTACGTGGTCTGGCCCATGTTCCTAACTTCTGTATGTATTCTCTGCTCTTGAAGGAACTTTTTAAGACTTTAATTCAAACCCTTTTTATGTGAAACACAAAGATGTTTTATTTGTTTAAAGCTGGCTAATCACGGCCTTTTACAATGACGAAACTATAGTGAGAAGATTGCAGCGATACCTCATGATAAAATTTTACACGCTGATAGACCAATGGGGTTGAATATTGTTGAAGATAGGGGAAGAGCAAACCTTTCTTTTATTCTGGTTCTCCGTTATAAGCAATAGAATGAAACGACGGGATCCTTTGTCTGTACATTGTAGCTTTACCACACATAAAGATTTATGGTATTAACCAACAGAAATGACTCCAATATTTTTTTTCTTTCAACACACGTGTAGCTGTTTCATTTGTTTGAAGCTGGCCAATCATGGTCAAAATGATCAAAACTCTATCTCGTGATAAAATATTATGCATATATACCACTGGGAGGGAAATTGGGCCTTTAGGTATTTTGCAGGCCCATGTGATGGGCTAATTTGGCGACTTCGACGATTTAGTCGGAAGCATTACTAAAATTAGTAAATATGGATTGGATTTAGATACACGTAGATAGTCCTTCATAGATGTCGTACGGAGGAGTAAATCACGTCTCATATTCATTGTAACCGTCTCGCAGGAAACAGTGCTTTATACATGTACAAATAGCATAGACAAGATCACCTTTCTGACTATATTGAAAGCTTTGCTTTTCACGTTGAAGACGTCCCAGACTTCAAAGACTGTTCCGGTGAACTGGGAGGACCTTGATCAGACTGCACACATGCGCACTGATCTGAATCCTCCCTGTTTGCACATCCATAGGACGGTACTCCTCACTCAAAAGCTCATTTACTGGGACAATGTCTGTTTGAAAGCCTACCACTCCAAACAATAATGGCATAATGGCAGTCTTGACCCGGGTAATATAAACACTTAAACGTTTACTTTTAACAGTAGTTGACAGTACTAAAATGTGTCAATATTATTCGCGTTGGAATAAAGTCTGATAAGCAATGCCGAACTAATTTTAACTGTTAGGACAGCAATGTCTACAGAAACATTGTTAAACCACAGGCTTCAGATACTATAGACTGGAGTCAGTCCAAAAGATATATATTCATTCACTTATAAATTCAAGCCCTCTCAGATACTTTAATTTATCTTCAGATAGAATCTTTTTCATTTATAGCTATCAGAAGAAAAAAATTATACTGAGAAAGAAAAATGTTATGGTGTATGTTATGAATGAACAAGAAAAAATGAATGGGACTATTTCTAGTCTACAGATAATACATAGTACTCAAAAGCAGTTTTGCATGACAGAGATAATGCAATACTGTCATATTTCACCTGCGTAAAATTCATATCAGTAAGAAATACATGGTTATTGTGTATGACTAACAGTCTCATGTTCCGATTATAAATGTGAAAAAAATGGTATTCGGTTTTTCTTCCGTCTTGGTAGATACAAGCTTCTAAAAAGTAAAAGCCTAATTCAGGACGATTTCCCATTTGCTTTGTTAAGAGCCAATACCACTAGTCAGTGTGCGAGTTACAGAAACCATAAAACAAAATAAGGCGTGCCTTTCTTGTATATATCTTGGAAATAAGCTTATTTAGCTTAATGTATATGAGGAAATATAAGGTGATGCAACACTTCTTTTGAATGGTATTTATTTACATATATTTATGAGCCGCGGCACGACAAAACCAACAATGTGGTTGTGCGCCCAGCGCAGACTCAGATCAGCCTTGGCATCCGCCCAGTCGGATCAAAGTCTTCGCTGTCCGCATGGAGGTAGCTTAGACCCTTAGCTACCCTTTGAGTGTTTAAGAAAGACTCTGATCAGACTAAGCGGATGCCAAGGCTGATCTGAATCTGCGCTGGGCGCTCAACCACTTTGTTGGTTTTCTCGTGTTGCGGCTCAGTAATGTCTTTGGAGTGGGACAGACATTTGTCACCCCGTTTACCTGATACTGTCGTGCGTGTCTCTACATCGGAAAACAGTAGTTCCAGTAAAATGCATCATGCTTATTTTATCTTTGTAAAAGTATTGCTTTTTGCTCCAGGAATAGCTGTATGAAATTGTCTTAACGAAATTTATATGGTGGTTCAAAAAAAAACAACAAATAGTATATATTTTTATCTTCGCCAAAGCCCTCGCGAGCATTTTTGGCAGGATCTGCGCGTCATGTTGTGAAAAAGAATTATAAAAAAGCATGAAAGTGAGGTGGTCTAAAGATGACAGGTTAAAATATAACGCGAAAAGGACAAGGGCCATAAAAAACACATCAACGACTGATCAATCATTAAAAAAAATTGAGCCGCGACGCGAGAAAACCAACCGCCCTGCGCAGACTCAGGTCAGTCTGGGCATCCACTAAGTGCTGAAAGGGTAGCTAAGGGTCTAAGCTACCTTCATGCGGACAGTGAAAACTCTGGTCGAACTGGGCGGATGCCCAGGCTCATCTGAGTCTGCGCTTGGCGCAAAACCACATTTTTGGTTTTGTCGTGTCGCGGCTGAAATGGGAAATGGGATAGGGGCTAAAACAGATACGTTTGAAAGATCATGCCCTTGATTTAAAGTCGGTTCTTAAAACCGAAACAGAAGTCTGCATAAATGTCAACCACATTCTTAGTACCATAATTATGCATTTTCACCTGTTCCAATTGTCTAGCCTTCTAAATAATCCAAAGAATGTTGCTAAAATGCAGAAAGTCATAAACTAATATTGGTTTGGCCAGCTGGATAATGAGTATTCTCCTCTGCAATTTACCATCATTTTATTTAGAGAAGGGCAGCTGCTAGCTAAATGCACGGTACATGCTCCTCCCAGTGGTGTAAATGTATCAATAAAATTATGAAAATTGGCTGTACCGTCTCTTTTGATTGCAGTAGATGAACAAAAAAGTTTACAAACTTTGTATCTTTATGTTAGACTGGCTTCAGACTCCAGTAATAATGGAAAGTCAGTAAAACTGTAAAACCTAAATAAGAAATAGTAGGCATCACTGGAATAAATCCAGCTACATGTATCAGGAAATTGATTCCTATGATTTTATACATTTTTCATCATTTTATGACAATGTAATGTATTAGACCAAAGTCAGTCTGTCTTTATGTCTGAGTACCCTCTTCTAAGAATGGGTCTACTGAAAAGGATGTAAAAGCACAAGTCATCCATCCATCATTGCTTCTATCTGTGACAACTCTCGATATCTCGAACACTGATACATGTATCTCTAAGTACCCTCTAATATCAAAGAATATAGTTTGGACCTTTTTCCTTTTTTTTTTATTTACTTTTCAACTCCTGTTATCTGAAACTACTGACATCTCAAAGTAAATTTTCTGGGACCAGAAAATTTACTTTGAAATATCAGGAGTTTGGAATGAACTTCGACTTTGAGATATCGAGAATTGACTGTATTTACACTAAGTAAATTGAGTGACTTCAAAATCGAGGGACTTATCTGAGCAAACTCCTAAAAGGGTTTTCAAAGCATCTCCCTTGATGGAAGAAAAAGTATCAGAGACCTATCTGTCGCAACGCTGGAATGCCGTTTAATCTAGGCCGTGTTTAGAACCTATTCAAGAACTGGGTCTTGTGGTGTAAATTCAGAGATATGTCTGTTTTATTACCCAATCTTATATGCTTTATGACTGTATTGACTTCTTTCTTCATAGGCTGGGGTCTTTGAAGGGTGATAAAATATTTAGTTGTAGTTCCGAGGTGTGAACGTTTGCATTTATCGTAAATGCTCTAAACAATCGGACGACACAACAACCATTGTATAACAAACTCTAAAAGCCTGGAAGCAGGACAAGTCCATATAGTCCAACAGCGGATAACTAACACCACTAGATCTTAATCCGTTCCAAAGTGTTGTTTGATCTGAGTCTACGAAGTTTGCGCAGTCAGTTTTATCAAATATTCAGGAAGGGTTTATTATTATGACTTTAGCATTCCATAGTGTCATTTGGTGTTAAGATTTCGTTTTATCTTTTTTAAGTTCCTTCAGAATTTATTTTATCTCCTCTGATTAACTTTTTTCAATAGTAACTGTAGAACATGTTAGAAATATTCAAATCTGTGCATGTTTAATCGGTTCGTTGCTATGCATTTTAGCGGCAACTGTGCACAGTAGTAACTTTAAAGTGGGGCGCGCCACGAGGGAAGGAGCCATGCCAAACTGACGTTGCCGCCAAATATGTAATATAGTAAGGCTTTCATTTTTTTTTTCGACACAGCCGAGTATAATTTCACTTTTGTTCCACATTTCACAAGATTTCATTGGTCAAATAACGCGTATGTCAAAATCTTCGTTTTTCGCTGTGTACTGCACTGCATGAAGACTAGCACTCTGTCAGATGTTAATTCAAAATGTTTCTCTTTTTTTGTAAATACAATGGAAATTTTATTGAAAACAGACGCAGATATTCAAAACTTTATTTTTTTTCAGTGTAGATCTACTTTCGATTTCTACTTTCGGTTTAATAAACACAAACAAACATTGCATTTTTGGAATCAGGTCAAGATTGACCACGGTCCATTTTGGAATTCAAAATTGGACAGCTCAGTCTTGAGATAGGTCATTGCCGCTACCCAGTGTCAAAATTACGGTTGTGGGTGCCTACCGACATAGCTCACTTGAGTCATATTCACGCCTGAAAAGTATTGTCAACTCTTCACGTAGAGACATATTACAAAACACACTTCCATTTAATCTGTGCCGATTATTTTTTTTCAAAGATTTTTTTCTTGTTTCAATCGAAGAGGTGTCTTCCCATTAATATAATCACCATGTAAACTTGCTGTCCAAGTCAGAAATATATGTACAACTTGAAGAATATTGCGGATGCATATCCATACTTTACGGTATAGCAGAAGGCATCTCTGTACACAAGAGGTCAAATATATGGGGTGTTTCTTATTCAGCATATTCCAGTTTTGTTACAGTAAATTTGTTCGCAAGAATGTTTCTTTTTTTTTCATCCGTGACCTACTCCATGGTGCTGATCCCTAACTGCTCCAGGAAATTATACCTGGACTAAACGTGATGCTTAGAAAACTGGTACTCGGAAATCCTCGTACATTTCCGAAGATCATATACAGATAGCTAACACGGTGCAATGAAGGGTGTGCAGGTTATTGATTCGATCCCTTAAGCCTCTTGGGGAATATCACGTAGAGAATTAGAAAAGCAAAATTAAATACAAAATTAAATAATAAAACTAATAATAATAAGAAGAAAATAAAGCAGTAAGACCAACTCTAATTTTCACACAGTGCACTAGCTTCTGTATACAATGCAAAAGTTAAAGAAAAAATATAAAAAAAAAACAGATATTAATAAAAAAAATACTATAACAGAATCGCAAATCATCCTAAACTTTCGAAATTTAGGTACGGTTGCTGTGAACGGTTACGCACGGTCACCAAGTGCACTATACCTGCTGTCATTGCAAGTCATATCCTGTAATTTGTCAACCTAATTATTGTTTCACTCCCTGTGGTTTATTACTAATTCAGCCGTACCGATCGGTGTTACAACCTAAACAGCTTATTAAACCGACCATACTGCAGTTATTTAATTTTAAATGGTCAGTTAACGCTGGCATTTTATGGTCACTGCCAGGGTACACTATTTAGCCTTGCTAATGCCACGCGATGGTGAAAATAGGTCTCGGGCGTCGGCCTAGTTAACTTGACCTGATGTCGCCGGGCACTGTCTCTCTCGGAGTGGCCCCGGGGCGATGACTAAAGGAAAATAAAGGGCCTGCGTTTTGGGACTACCTTCAGTCAACATAAACTCTGTCGGCATTAGCCCCCTCATTTTGCTTGTTATCATTGCTATTAACCTTAACTGTTTGCTAGTAGCACGGAAGGTGACAATGCTAGCCTGGAATGAGAAAGGGACACGGAACAAATGAGCCGCGACACGAGAGAACCAACAATGTGGTTATGCGCCCTGCACAGACTCAGATCAGCCTGGGCATCCGCCCAGTCTGGTCAGACTCTTCACTTAGCTCTTAGAGGGTAGCTAAGAGACTAAGCTACCTCCATGCGGACAGCGAAGATTCTGAACAGACTGGGTGGATGCCCAGGCTGATCTGAGTCTGCGCTGGCGCACAACCACTTTGTCGGTTTTCTCGTGTCGCGGCTAAAATATTTTCCACTCCTAGCACGACCAAACTTAATATCAAACCATTTAGGTACATGTATGCCTTTCAAAATCCGGTATCCATAACTCACTTTACGGATATTTTTAATATGAAAAATGCCACATGACAAATAGTAAGAACCCGTCTGATCTGTCTCTACATTATTTTCTTTATTGTTGTTGCTGATTGAAGGCTAAGGACTGAAATCTAAAGATTCTGTTGGCATATTGATGGTCATAGAATTATTTAGGGTGAGTTTATCATTCATTTGTTTACAGGTTCACTGGGTTCTTTGAAATAAAAATCATTAAGACAAAGAGACCAGCACACTTTTTCAAAGAGAAAAATATATTAGATAACCTATGCCGGGTAAAATTGTACATTTTATTGTAGTATTTCAGTGACATTTAAGAGGGTGAACAAGGTGCATTAAGAACACTTCCAGTGTATACAAACAACGAACCCAAGAAGATGCATGGCTATTCCGAGTCTTACATGCAAGACTTTCTCTTTAAATACGCAAAAAGATCAGTCATATACTAATTATAAGCTGTATAATGAAACTAGTGATTCTTTTCTTCTAGAATTGCATCACAATACTTATACTATCACTAAGGCACTGTCTGAAACTTATCTTCCATGGGATGGAGGTAGCCAGGTGTAGATTATTTGATGTATGTATTAATCGGATATAACCTGCACAGTATCCGAACTTCATGTACAATCTCTTCCGGTTTTCATAGCGTTGAATCGAGAGTACAAACATTCGCTTATAACCAGTAGTCGGAAATCATTATGTTTTGAGATTTCATCCGGAATCTGCTGCGTCATTTATAGCTATTCAGCTTCGAAAATGTAAAGAGGTAAGTTTAATATAATTTGCTCTTCGGTCTTTTACTTTATTACCCTGTACAATGTCGTGTTTGGGTGGGTAGTAATTGGTACAGTATTCAAATCGCCCTTCGCATGATTCTTAAACCATTTTGAGCATTTTCTTACATGTTTTATAAAAAATCTTTAGAATAAACGGAAGGCGTTATCAATCTACAGTTTGTTAGTTTTGATAAAAGAATGATAGCTAAGTTTTGCACGACACAATCTCGTGTTAAATTCAGCTGTTCGGGAAAAAAATCTGCGACGGCAAGGAGTTTTTCATTGTACAGGGCAATAAAGTAAAAGACCGAAGAGAAAATTATATTAAACTTACCTCTTTACATTTTCGAAGCTGAATAACTATAAATGACGCAGTAGATTCCGGATAAAAACTCAAAACATAATGATTTCCGGCTACTGGTTATAAGCGAATTTTGTACTCTCGATTCAACGCTATGAAAACCGGAAGAGAGGGTACAGTGCGTTCGGAT
Source organism: Ctena decussata (assembly GCA_963989385.1). NCBI lineage: Eukaryota > Metazoa > Mollusca > Bivalvia > Lucinida > Lucinidae > Ctena > Ctena decussata. The sequence goes on along the minus strand of OZ022505.1, from coordinate 17,062,900 downwards.
ACTGTGACCTGGCTATACTTAGCATTATATATTCTTCTCATTCCTTTAAACTTACACGGTTCAAATAACTAGGTCTATACATGTACAGGCAGGTCTGGACTTTTAAACATGGTCAGATTTTGTGGTGGTGTAGCCCAAAATAGTCTTCATTTGTCTTTTTACTTGATAAGAAATACCTGAATACTATTTCCTGTTTGTCGTGTGTTGGAACATGCTGAAAACTGCGTCTTTAAAACATATGCTTAACGACCCCCCCCCCCCCTCCACTATTATATTGGAGTGTCTGTCTCTAATTAGATAATTAAAATATTTTGTTCTCATCGACGGATTCGCATAACCATTAAATCCTACCAAACGCAACACTGCACCAAAGGCAGGCAATCATTTCAGCAGATTTATTTGGACATACATGTGCAAAATGCATGTATCTTCAAGATGTGGTTCATATAGTACTCCTCAAAATTATTGAGAATTTTTTGCAGAGTAATAATTAAGCACTGGTAGTTGACAGATCATTTACATACTTAATTTCTTTGTTTACTTAGATAACAACATCCCTCTTTGAACTTATTAGCATACCAGTATTACTCATATGTTTGAGTCACAAATGTTATCTCCCCTTGCATTGTGCCGCCCAGAGATTTTTTGTCCGACTGGAAAAATATGTACCCTTACCAAATGAAATCGATATTCGTGGAAAAGATAACGACAAATCAGTTGATGTTTTGATGGATTTCTCATCTAGTGATAAGGTGTTGGCGAACTGAAAACAGGATTTTATATGAGCTTGTCATATGTAGATGCTACTGGCTTTCAAACACGTGACTTCTTTACGAAAAAGTGTGGGGAATGGGGAAAAATTGCAATTTTGACAGAGGGTATGTTGCTCTGATTCATTCTTATTCTATACGTCTCGACGGAAACGGCACAAAATCATAGTTTTGTAAGGCATAGTAAACGTGCTTTTTAGGGATATGAGTTTTGACATGATTATCTACACCTTACCGAAAATACTCCATTCAGATAACTATCAGATATGACTTTTTGCGGTTTCTGATGTCTTCAAAATTCTTCCTATATTATAACATTCAGTCCCTGAGTCAGAAACTGGAATTAGTAACATTAAACCATTCAAAATATTAAAGGCACCATTAATAATGTAGATGATGATGAACAACGGAGAAAACAGACTATGCCACATGAGAGAGTCTATTTCTTGCAAAGTTATTATAGCAAAATATAGTAGAAATCAAGGGACATATTTTTACAGAGGTGCACCCTAGCCCATCCTTACTTACCACTGACGAAAGAAAATGCATCATATTGTCATTTTTGTAAATCAAACTTGCAAATGAGGTTCTATTATACTGTACTTTACTCATTTAAAATATTGTTGAGCATGTTAGCTAGTGACTGTGTGACAAAATGCGATTCTCAATAATTTTGAGGAATACTGTATGTCTGAAGAGAGTTTATTATCCACTTTGCGTCCGCAACGACAGAGCAACTTTTGGTTCTGACTTTGATTGTGTTGTCAGTGAAACAATATTCAAACTGTCACTTTTGACGAGTTGCATACAGTATCTGCCCTTTATATTGTTTGAAGCAGTGCGGGCTGGAGGTTGATTTTCCATTTCCTTTATTATTCCATATTTTCTATTTATTTGTTTGGTAGACAACATACTAGTGCATTGTACTCTGATCGTACATATGTGTTCTGATCGATGATTCGTACTTCTCAGTACAACGTTCACCATAACATGAGCCGTGCTTATCCATTCACTGACATTAACACAAAAATTCTCTCACTTGCGATGAAATAAGCGAAGATAATTGGATAACAATAAAGCTAATATCATTTTCTCTTCTTCTTGGCTATTCTAGAGTTTGTCTATATCAGGACAATTTACTGACGCTTATTGTTAACGGCTTACTAGATCCATTGAGCATTCTTCTCGCTTCTATCTGTTGTTGCGGACAACTAATAAACACATTGGAGCCGTGGAAAATAACTTTTTCGGACATTTGAACTGTATCTTGTTTGGCGGCCGTAAAAGATCTCTCCGTACTTCATCATAGTGCAGATTATACATTATCTAGTCCTTCGTGATCGTTGGACTCATTCTAAGGACGTCGCATCGACGTCGTTACGACGTCATGTGCCGGCTGAGTTTCTTTATGATATTCACGGCAAGTTCAAAGCTACTTGAAAAGGGACAATTACTGCAGTTTCCAAACTTTTGTATGAAACTTTAGATAGATCGTACTGCCAAAAGTGCAGTAGTGTCTTTAAGTTTTTCTGCCAGTTACTGCCATCAGAATTCTCAGTCTATGTTTCAAGTTTGTTTGAGACCCCATCTGACTTCTCAAACACACACGAAACATGGACTAGGAGTCTTACGTGGCGTTTCAAACACACACAAAACATGGACTCAGAGTCTTCTCTGACTTCACAAGCAAACTCGAAACATGAACTGTCTAATGTCAACTTGTTCGCCCGCCAGCTCTGCTAGTTGGAATGTTCAGACAGAAAAGATGAATCAGGAACATAAACTCTTGGCATTGAATTTTTTTTTCCTCGATTACAGCCTACGTTGATAATATGACCAGACCCGGACGATGTAAAACTTGAGTACATTCTCAAACTCAAAATAAAGCAAACTGATTGGCTGATCCGAGCACATCCTCGGAAGCAGTGTGCTTTATTTTGAGTTTGAGATTATACTCAAGTTTTATAACCTCGGACCCAGGCTACGCTGCAAGTGCTTGGAACTTTACATTTTTGCACAAAGTGCACCTGTTGGAAATTAACATACACTGTTGAAGTCATAAAACAATATTGACACCACTACGGTTTTATTACAGTTATATTCACGGACACAGTGGAACCTTTGCTTAATGGACTAGGCCTCCAAATTACCAGAAAATTACTATGCTGACCCGACACAGATTTCATATACGTCATAACGGGAGCTGGCTCATGGCACTACTCGTGCCATTACATGGTCATGTACAGTTCCCGAAGTTCTATTATCTATGTGAACTGTGGATTCAATGACCAGGCTGCAAATCTATACATTCTTGTCTGGGCATGCGCAGTTTTCATGTGCTTTAGAGGGGTTTTGTAACGAAACAGATCAAACGATGTTCGGTTATGACATATCACCCGCTGTACAAGCCAGATGCACCCTGTAATTTGTCGAATTAAATTTAAATTTTATTAGCCGCACTGTATGGTCAACCAAGCCATGCTGGTTATTGCGCTCTATGCAATCTTTGACTTCCTGTTGGGTCAGCAAATTACTTTAACCGTATTTACCCATTTATTCCACAGAATCTATTAAAGCACAGAGCAGGCTGTCCTGAAGTAAAATTGGCTCTGCGCTAGTAAGTGCCAAACAGTTTTTTTCAAAATCATCTGACATTGTAAATACTCTCTTGTAAACTACATTTCACAAACATTGGAAAAATTCGGATGCTTGCAATATTACGGAAGTGTACAAGCAATTTTTTAGTGCGGTTATAAGGTACTTACAGCGCAGCCACAGTCTCTTTCTTACCCTATCAGACTGACACAGAAAGCGGCTGAGTCATGGTACGATCACCAGTCGTGTTGAAAAAAACTTCTGGTTGTTGTTCAAATTCTAATGCATAGCAAACACGCCTAGTCAAGGGTCGAGTAATTTTAAATTGTGAATGAGTACATTTTAGCGAAAGCTACTCTGCCATATCCACCAGGCCCGGATCCAGACAACCACGCACTGGAGATGTATGGACGGGTCGGAAGGAGGGTTTGAAGATAAATATGACATAGTTAACGATCAATTTGATGAGATTTTTTGCAAATACAGGGTGTTAAGAAAGTTCGTAGACATTATTTAAACTTACACTCACTGAAAGCTAAATGATGATATGATTTTCGCAAACCTTTGTAAGTGTGATATAGGAAGCACTACCAAAGATATGCAACATATAAATCCTTTTTTTATTTCAAAACGACGAGAAAATCTCAATTGCCATGGACACACCCTCTACAAGGCTGACAATGGTGAAGGCAAAATTTTGATTTGCATTAGACTTTGCCATCTTAAGAGCTTGTTTTTTTTCAATTCTAATTGAAATATTTAAGATTTTAAAGTACTAGTATGGCAGGGAATATTTTCGTGATTTTTTTTTCGTTTAGTATATATTATTTTTCGACGGTTTACTACGGAATTTCTGACTAAATCGAAAGGGTACCCCCATTCTCAATTGAAACTTTAACTTTTAGGGGGTAAGGATAAAATCTCTATCAGTATTTGTTAACAGAGAGGCATTTTGCAGATTTCTTTTAGTCTCTCATTATCAGATTTGTTCTCACATCAAGCATAAACATTTGATCTGATTTTTTCTTTACATTTTGTTTTGTAAAATTAATCTTAATAAATTACTCTTTAGATTTAACTTCAAATTCATTTTTCATTGAATTTTGCACTAAAACCTGGTTGTTTTGGAATGAATAAGGTAAGAATATGAAATTGTTTAGGAAACTCTTGAAATATTTTGTACTGGGGTTAAACCGTCTGAAATTAACAAATTTTCTTGTCCTTTAGATGCATTATTGTCATGGAAATGCTATTTTACCTACACATTTGCATAATATGTCTTTTTGATGGTAAAATTTCAAATATATAATAATTTTCAGATACACCACAAATATTTCGAAATTTTATTTTTGTCTACCGTATCTGTACGAGCCACTCCATGATATAAATGATTATATATCAATTTTTTATTTCAAGTTTCGTTTCAGATGTTAATTCATTATCCCCACCCCCCTTTGCAATAATTAATGCCTCATCTGCTTCTTCATGTCAATGAATCATCTGTCAAAATGTGCCTGTTGTCTATGATGCCTTACAAACTGTAACTAATAAAATACTGTTTGGCATAGTCTCTATCATTTCAGTTAGTTTCAAAATGATGATTCTCTGAGGGATAAGACTAATTAACAATATAATATGCCTCATCTTTATGCGTAAAATCCATAATAAATAGCTGGCCACTTTGACACATTGGGTATGAACTGCTAATTTTGTAACGGTAAAGTGCCATTGTAAAAGTGTTACATGGTGGATATTTTAGTATTGAATAGTTCTTAAAATCTGTAAAGTTTTAAGATTTAATGAACGTAACTTCTGAAGTTATAAGCAATATTGTAATGTCTTCGAACTTTCTTAACACCCTGTATATGTTGTGATATCTAATTAGAATCGCCTCGCCGAGGCGATTCTAATGAGAGGTCACAACATATATATCAATCTAACTTGGCCAAGGTGGCGGGGCTCAAGCCCCAAAGTCCACCCACTGGATCCGGGGCTGTCCACCCTTCTAAGTGGACGTTCTGTCTTAAAAGAAATAATTTGCTCCTATTTCCATAAAGAGTTCACTCCTGTTTGAAAGGGGTTGGCCGCTCAGGGAAGCAAAAACAGAAAGTCACAATAGTTGCCTGCCTTGGAAAAAATGGCGGAGCTCATGGCCGTCCACCCATATATGGACGGGCGCTAGGTACATGGTAAGTGGAGCTGCTGAAATCGTTTGAATAACTTTCATCTCACATTCTGCCGAGACGAAGTCTGTGATAACTTGGCGCCCTGGGATACCCTGTCATATTAACCAAATTGAGCAAACAACAGAAACGCTTCCCTGGCGTGCATGCACTGCTGTCTAGGACGACCATTATGTCCAAACTAAGGCTGCAAATTAACATGTTTATCCATTACTTAACATTTACGAAGTGCTGTCGGCTTCCCTTGCAAGGAAATGAAGAGGAATAATTAAGTTACAACAAAGCTAATATGATCTTCTCTGGCTAAGGGCAATTCAAGTGTTTGTCTATGTAAGTGAATATATAGACGCTTCACATTGTCCAGTTCTCATAGCGATTTTCGCAAGAAAGCGTAAGGTAACAAACCTTTAACTTGCATTTCCTGGCACTGTGTCCGTACTTCTTCAATTCGAAGAGGATATGGGCTTGCAATTCTTTATATGAGCCTCGACACGAGTAAACCAACAAAGTGGTTGTGCGCCCAGCGCAAACCAACAAAGTGGTTGTGCGCCCAGCGCAGACTCAGATCAGCCTGGGCATCCGCCCAGTCTGATCAGAGTCTTCGCTGTCCGCATGAAGGTAGCTTAGGCTCTAAGCTACCCTTTAAGCGTTTACCTAAGAGTCTAACCTAGCTCCATGCGAACATCGAAGACTCTGATCAGACTGGGCGGCTGTCTAGGCTGGTCTGAGTCTGCACTGGGCGCACAACCACTTTGTTGGTTTTCTCGTATCGCGGCTCTTATTAACATTGCATGTGGAGCAATATTACATGTTACCGCCATTGTTTCTGGAAGTCACGCATAGTTTGGCATGAATTCATACACCTCAGTGCATTCCACCATTTTTACAAAAGGCTACAACTTCCTGTTTGCTTCTCTGGGTGACCAGATTTTTCCAAAAAGTCTACTTTTACAGGAAAGCATTTGCTCTTTAGAGCAAATTCTTTCCTGTAAAAGTTGACCCCCACTAGGCGGGGGCGGGGGGGGGGGGGGGGGGGGGGGGGGCAAAACTGACAATAATGGAGTTGCTTCTCCTGAAGGCGTATCGTCTCATCTTAAACAGGCATACACATATTGATTTGAGCATACACTGTTCCCATTTGTTGCGAGACAGGTCGTATGTAACACTCGCTTAGGGCAACCTTGATTAATATTGTTCGGCTTTGATAATAGTACCCAGTTCATAATAATAAAGCTGTTTTAAGACCAGCATGACTGGGTTAACTATTCAATGCGGCTAATTAAACTTAAATTACATGGTGCAGCTGGCATTGGGCAGCAGGTGACGTGTAGCAGTGGTCCACATCTAGAAGAAACCTTTCTTTGGGATTTTGTAAATCTTTCAATACATGGCTGCAACTACAGCAGTATTCACGCAGTTCATGTTTCATAAATCTTTCACCTCAACGTAAAGCCGTACCCGGTACGGCCACTTAAATTCATTTCCCCTTCCGCTGATTCAAGAAGGGCAGTTGTCAGTTACTGGTGAAAGTATGTGCACTTAGTACTGGTTAACCGCTTAGGAGGTCTAAGCCTGCCCAGGAATAGTGCGGGTAAGTTAACTGACCATCCCGACATGACCATGGCTGTTTCCCGTTGACTTTAAACAATAACACAACAACAACAACAACAACAACAACGTAAAGCCGAGAGCACTTTCTTCATTAGACAACTTTCTTCTTCCTAATGCTATAGCAAATTCTTCGCAAAAAGAAATTCCGAAAATCAATTTTCTTAAGTGATATAAACGTAAATAAAGCGGGGGCTTGTTAAGAATCTCTTCAGAGTATATAATCAAGGAACTTGGCCATAAACCCCGAGTGATATCTGTTTTATTGCCCGTATTAACATGATTTATGACGATATGTGTTTCTTTCTTCTTAAACAGGTAGTAAAAATAGTTATAAAATATTATTAAGAAGTTCTGAAGTGAGAATAATATTGTTTTAAGGTGACTGGCTTCGCTTCAGGGGAAGCAACTGTATCTTTTACACTTTTCTTTCTCTCTTTTCAATGGGATCAACTCTTAGAGTAATGGATTTGCTCCCATCTTCTCTGTAAGGTTAGACCGAATTTTAAAAGGATTTCTTCGTCCAAGAAGTCAAAACAGTTGATTCTGTTTTTAAAAATTGCATAAAGCACAGTGTTGTACATACCATCTTAAGTGTAGTCATGTTGGGGTTCAAAACGTGCCTAAAATCATATGCAAATAACACATGCGGGTGCTATTGGCTTGGATGCTTTCCTTCCGCCTTAGTTCATCAAGTCCTTTCTACCCGCATGTTTAAGTAAACCTGTGCAAGACATTTCCAGCATTCAAAACTAAGTCACATAGAGCATCGTTGGCGGGATCACTTTCATGCAAATGAGTCAACTTTACCGCTCTGAATCCGTGAGAATAGATCGAGTCAGGGGCCATATTTATAAAACGACTTAAATGGTTGCTATGCTGTTGCTAAGGCTAAATTTGTATGAAGGAGATTCTCTACAACTATGAAATTTGCTCCAGAGGAACAATCTGAACAAGATTGTTCCTCTGGAGCAAATTTCATAGTTGTAGAGGATCTCCTTCATACAAATTTAGCCTTAGCAACAGCATAGCAACGACTTAAGTGTTTTTTATAAATACGGTCCCAGATGATTTAAGTGAACTAATCACAATGGGGCGAAACACGTGATCTCGTGACGTCATCCTGCTAAATTTTTGTCGCGGCCATTTTGAATTTTGTGTCCACTTCGAAGGTAAGATTTTATCGATTTCTCCGGCTATTTAATAGTTAGTCAAGAAATTTGTTGCGCGTGAGCTGTAAATTAGTGCTACTTTTTCGGTAACCAGTTCACATTATGCTGTTTTCTACTTGCAATTTCAAAAACTTCAACACAAGCGCGGATCATACCTTATCACAAGTTCCTCCAGGCTCTCACCCGGACTGTAAGAGTTTGAAGCCAGTTGGTTTACTTGGTTTGTTGTTTTTTCTGCACCGAGAGGAGGGGGTTACGGTGCTTCAAGATTTCATTCACTTTGTGTCGATTAAAATAAGAAGGTATGGCAAAATAGGATGATAGCAAAAGAAAGTCACCTGTACATCCACCAGCAGAATGTGGCTTTCTGATACGTAGTTCGAGTATGTAATCACAATATTATTATCAAAAAATCACGTTAAGAGCCGAAAAGAGACACCCTGGTTCTGTTTTTAAAAACAGCCGAGACGTTAACGGTCACATTACGACTGTTGTTTGTTAACGGTCACACTGCACTGGCTGATGATATCTGTAGCATAGGTGAACTAGAGATAGAAACCTTTTCTTCTAATTTTCACTGGGGATTCTCCACAAAACATAAAATAAAAGCGGGTTCGGGTATTTGTGAACCTTTGGGTATTAGTAAATCTTCGTTTTTGTACAAACTGTGCCTATTTTGATTAGGTTTTTGACCATTGTGAATTAAAAGGGAGAAAACAAAAGTGTTCGTAACATTGGGACATGTATATCATTGACATTAAGTGTCCTTACACCCGAACCAGTTCGGTGTACGGCCCTAGCATGGCTTTTCATGTATTAGCATTACCATTTGCCAGGTCCCTATAGAGTTGTTGAAAACTAGGGCCGCGGTACCTCTGCCAAATGTAAATGCAATGAAAAACCAAAAAATCGCTGTTATTGCATAAATGCAACAACAATGCTAGAAAATAAGGAAAATGTTAAGGCACTATTTTTCGGCCTCATCGCCATTACCTACACGCATATGCATTATAAAAACTCCTCATTTTAGGTCAGTTACCGTGATTTTCTATCAAACCATTAGCAACAGTTCACAAGTCAAAATCATGTTCACTATATTTTCCATCTCGATGTCGCCTGCTCTTCAATTCTTACAATATTCGAATCTGTACAACTCTCGCATACAGGTCTTTTATCGAAAAGTGCAACTGCAAACTACCCGCTTGCTTCTGCATTGAATGAGTATTTTCCTGAAACTTGCATACAAAAAAACGCAAAGCAGTTAATTATGAGCACGTGAGTTGCCTTGTTAATACATTATTTTGTGTTTGTTAAAACATGCCTGTTAATAGCATGTGAGACCGGTATTTATGCAATATTAGTTTAATGTTTTGCAGGAAAACTGATCTTCAGCTGTTGTTACTGCGGTTACACTCTGAGGAACAAGTCTTCTCTGACTCAACATGAAATTCTTATCAATGTTTGACTTTGTGGTCTCTCATTAACCTTTTATTCTTTAACAACCAGTTTTGTGATTGTTTATATTTTTAAAAACACTTTTGAGTGTAATGCTAGAGTGTAATGTTGAGTGTAATGCTTGAAAGGATTGGAAATGAAATATTTTCAAAACCATAAATGAACGTGTTTCCTTTTATTCTCAAAATACTAAAATGTTACCACGTAAACCTAAAATCAGTTTTTGTTATCTGATATTGGGTATCCAGGAATTCCATAAGAAGTATGTCTTAGTTCCAGCTGACAACGCTGCAAACAACGTTGTTGTTGTTTGACGGGTTACACTACATTAATACTTTGAAGCAGGAGCTGAGTGACACTAAGGCTTATAAGCAGACTTCCGCTATAGAGAAGACTGTCATACAGGCACCAAATTTGCTGTAAGTGTTGATGAAGATCAAAAGAGAGTTCCTACATTCTGCTGGCAACCTAAACTTCATAAGCAACTACATGAGGCACGATTCATCGCTAACTCTAGCTTATGCACGACAACCGGATGATGGCCCCGACCTAAAGCTATATATTTTAGTTGGTTGGGACCGGAGCCTTTTTGTCTGTTGCTTGGTCCACCGGGGCTCAACTGGTGACCTTCTTTTGCTTCAGATTTCCAGTGGGGTTGTTTGGCAGGACAGGGATCTCCACCTGTCAGACGGCCCGTTGTATCTGTTGAGTCCTCGTCTTTGCTTCTTCATGGTGTTGAAATTTGATTTATGTGTTTACCGTGATGATTCATTGACGAGTTAGAGGGTTATCATGCGAACCGAACAACCAACTAAATGTTTTGTACCACTTCAGAAACTGAGGGTGAGGTTGGGCCTGTAAAATCGATTTAAGCCCCCCAGTAATTCATTACTGACCGTCCAAGGCGGTAGTTCTGTTGTGGTTCTTTGTTGCCTGTTTTTGGTGTCAGAGTTTCTGTGATGTTTTACCTTATGTATGTTATTATTATTTTTGGTTCGGTTTGGGTTGCTGAGTGGCCACCTTTTGGGAACAAGCTGCTCACTCGGTTGGCCATATGTTCTCTGTATCTTGATTATTTGTAATCTTAGTTGTTTCCAACTATGGTTTGAGGGCTGGATTTGGATTTTGATTGTTTCAGTTCCTGGTCTTTGCATACTTTTTAATTTCTAAATTGCTAACTTCTTGTCCTACTGCCATCAAAATCATGTTATTAAATATTTTGAAACAGTCTATGAAAGGTCAGGTAAAAACCTGTTTTGGTCAATTAAAAATCCATATGAAGTATTAAATAAGCTGAAATAGCGAGGTTTTCGTGCATCCAGTTTGTCTACAGGGTGTTAAGAAAGTTCGTAGACATTATTTAAACTTAAACTGAGAGCTTGATAATGCTATGATTTTCGCAAAACCTTGTAAGTGTGATATAGGAAGCACTACCAAAGATACGCAACATATAATTTCTTTTTTGAATTTCAAAATGACAAGAAAATCTGAATTGCCATGGACACACCCTCTACAGGGCTGACAATTGTGAAGGCAAAATTTTGATTTGCATCGGAGTTCCGCATCTTAAGCGCTTGTTTTTTTTTTCAAAACTAATAGAAATATATAAGATTTTAAAATACTGATATTGCAGGGAATCTTTTCGTGATTTTTTATTTAGTTTTAAATATTTTTTGACGGGTTACTAAGGAATTTCTGACTAAATCGAAAAGGTATCCCCATTCTCAATTGAAACTTCAAATCTTAGGGGGTAGGGATAGAATCTCTATCAGTATTTGTAAACATAGAGGCATTTTGCAGATTTCTTTTAGTCCCTTGTTATTAGATTTGTTTTCACATCGAGCATAAACATCTGATCTGACTTTTCTTTTCATATTGTTTCGCAAAATCAGTCTTAACAAATTACTCTTAATATTTAACTTCAAATTCATTTTTCATAGAATTTTGCACTAAAACCTTGTTGTTTTGAAACATCTTAGGTAAGAATATGAAATAGTTTAGGAAACCCTTAAAATATTTTATACTGGGGTAAAAGCTCCTCTTTTTAACAAATTTTCTTGTCATTTAGATGCATTTTTGTCGTAGAAATGCTATTTTACCAACACATTTGCATAATTTAACTTTTTGGTGGTAAAATTTCAAATATATAATAATTTTCAGATACATTACTAATATTTCGAAATTTTTATTTTGTCTTCGATATCTGTATGATCCACTCCATGATATAAAGGATTTTATGTCAACTTTTGATTTCAAGTTTCGTTTCAGATGTTAATTCATTAGCCCCACCCCCTTTGCAAAATATTAATGCCTCATCTGCTTTTTCATGTCAATGAATCATCTGTCAAAATGTGCATGTTGTCTACGATTCCTTACAAACTGTAACTAATAAAATACTGTTTGGCTTAGTCTATATCATTTCAGTTAGTTTAAAAATGATGATTCACGGAGGAATGAGAATAAATAACAGTTTAATATGCCTCATCTTTATGCGTAAAATCCATTATAACTAGCAGGCCACTTTGACACCTTGGGTAAGAACTGCTAATTTTGTAACGGTAAAGTATGGTTGTAAAGGTTGTTACATTGTGGATCCCTTAATATTGAATAGGTCTTGGAACCTGTAAAGTTTTAAGATTAAATGAACGTAACTTCTGAAGTTATAAGCAATATTGTAATGTCTTCGAACTTTCTTAACACCCTGTACATATGATTTTTCGACATTATATACTACCTTGCCCTGCAATATTATTAGGGATAAACTTGTGGATTTAACTGAAAGAGTTTTCCATAGGGAAGGCTCTTGTTATATTGTATGTAATGTTAGGCATGCTTTTTTGTACGTTTGAAGCGGCCTGGAATGATAATTTATGGTCTTGTCAGAAAAAGTGTGAAACTCTTACTTTTCTCTTCGGACAATATTGATATCAGATATGGCTTTAAATTATATAGACAAATTATAGGTATTCCCATGGGCATTAATTGTGCCCCTCTTCTAGTTGATCTGTTTTGTGACTTCATGCTGTCTCTTTCAGAGAACACGCAATCTGAAGTTATTGAAGCTTTCAGTTCTGCTTTTCGGTATCTGGATGACCTATTAAATATTGACAATAACTCCTTAAGCATGGTCAATCAAATTTACCCTTCTGAACTTCAGTTAAATAAGGCCAGCGTCTCAGATACCGAGGCCTCATTTTTGGATTTACATTTATCTAGATCGGATATAAAATTTACGATAAACGTGATGACTTTGAGTTTGATATTGTTAATTTTCCATTTTTAGATGGTCATGTTCCTCCTCCTACATCCTATGGTGTTTCTATTTCTCAATTTATTCGGTTTGCTCGAGTGTCCAGTTATGCTGGTGACCTTAATATTCGTACTAAAATTTTGTCAAAACTTTTCAAATAAGGTTATAGATATCATAAACTGCGTTTTCAAAATTTTATCGACGGCATTTCAACTTAGTGTTTTAATATAATGTCGGATTGAAAACACTTCTTCTGCAAGGCCTTTCGGAACCTGAATTTTATGGCGACTTGGTGTATAAATCAAGATAAAGAGTTGGTTAAATGACTTTCCTTAACATTTTAAGATGAAAATAATTCGATATAAAAAGATTGGTTATAATATGGATGTTTTGCGACAAACTGCATGCTTAATGGTTAACCCAATTAAGGTTAACAGCTTTGTTTATCTCTTCGATTGCACGACAGTGGGTCGGGCTTCAGACTTTATGAAGGCGCCTACCTAAACCTTACTTAATAGTAACACAGACGGCTAGCGCCTGACACCCGTTCCGGGACGTCTTGGGTCGAGCCCACCGTGGTTTAACTGGTAGGTTTCTTCTGCTCCAGAATTTAAGTGCTACCATTTCTGTGAGTCATCGGTTTTGTTTTATCTTCGTTTTAGTTTTGATTTTTATGTTCCTGAGATGAACAAAGACAGAACAAAGGGCGAGGGTTGGTCGACCACAAACCGGTTAAAGTTCCCCTCGACCCCCAGCAATTTCATTACTGGTCGTCTCAAGGCGGCAGTTCTGTTTTGTTTCTTCTTGGTTGTTTTATGTGTTGTTAGTTGCTATGTTTATTATTGATATATTGTTTGTGATGTTTAGGCTAGCCTATTGACCATCTACACGGGAAATGGCTGTTCACATGGCTGCCGCTGCTGTTGTCTTTGGTGGTGACTAATTTTGTGTTGTCTCTTTCCCACAAGTTATCTTGGATTGGATCTGGGATTGAATTGTGTCAGTTCCTGAGAATTTTCCTCCTTATTTTTGTAATCAGACCAATCGTGATTTTTTTTTCTGTTTAGCTTCAAATTTGTTTTTTTTATTCTAGTTATGTTTGCTTTATATTACTGGGCTCCACTAAGATCTGAAATAGAAAAGAACAAAAACTTAACCTTACGTTAACAACTCCATAAGTCTATACCTTGGTAAATCCCACTTTTTAGGTGAAAAGTGGTATTTATCGGGGTATCTGCTGTTAATATTTCTCTTTTTCAGATAGAACAGACATGCACTGGCTTCTTGAAGCATGTTTGCTATTGGCCCGTTAACGTATTGAATTAAGAAGAATCTAGATCCCGCTGCAAAAGTGTGACCGTTAACATTTTGAGGTCCAGCTGTGACCGTTACCCTGTTTGTTATAAAATGTGACCGGTAACATTAAAAGATTTTTTTTAAAAATGTCTGATTACGTACAATGCTTTGATTTCAGCTATTTTCTTAAACAACAAATATATATCTGATTTTTTTCCCTCGTTAATTGTACTGAAAACGATATAAAGTGGTGAAGCCACAACAACGGGGAATTCGCAAGGCCTATTTTCATATCAGGAGCCATGAGATCGATTCCTGGATTCTCCAGTCTTTCTTTGGAGACTTTATAATTGTGTTGAAAGAATTGGACATTAATGATACGTGAAACCCCTACCCTCACTTAAGTAAGTAACAGTAGTTATGCATGACATCCTAGAGTGTGTTCTTCGTAGCTTGTTTCAAAGTAAACATGAAAACAACAAATTGCTCGGCAGCAAGTTTATTGTTGTTAGATTATGAAAACTTAATTACAGCTCACGCACTATTTAGCTTTGTGTAAAAGTACACTTTTTATACGGAAAAAGCAAAAACTCACACCATACTGGCGAAATATTCAAACATGGCTGCCTCCATGATCATGAACAAATATGGCGTCGTGGTCACGTGTTTCCCTACCCTGAATCAAGTAACCCAAGTTTCGGGCGTAGCTTCCATGTGTCTCGGTACCTATTTCGGTGCAATCCCAATAAATGATTGATTGCGTGTTACGTTTAAGCGTCAGTAAGTCAAATTGTCTAGCTTTGTATTAGTAATAGACAATAGTTTATAATAAAGCATTAATCTGCATGAGCACAAGGAAACATTGTAACTGCTGTCAATTACTTCCCGTGATTTGTCAATTTAATTTCAGTGTTATAAAACTTTTTTTTTTTTGGTAAATGAAAGGTGTTTTATCGTGCCCGAAATTATGTTTAGAATCAGAAATATGGTTAAATAATTGTACTGAGATACCTGAAGGTACAGAGGTTTGAATTTCTAACATTTGAATTTTTTGCTTACCTTCCCAAAGGGGTCAACTTTCTGAGGACAGCACCCCTATAAGCAATTCTTTCTTGTCAGAGTAGACTCTACCCTGGAAGAACTTCGTGGTCTAGAGAAGCAAACGGGAAGGTCACAAAAAATTGTTCACCTTTGCAGAAATGGCGTAAAAATATGCAGATGTACGCATACAACGTTATCTCTGCCACACAAATATGTACATACACGTGCAGCTGTGTGACACTGTCAGCTGATCAGCCTGAATAGACTGCTTGATTTGAGTCTTCACTTTAGCTTAGGCGATAGGTATAGATTACGAGTGTATCATAAATGAGCCGCGACACGAGTAAACCAATAAAGTGGTTGTGGGCACAACGCAAACTAAGATCAGCCAGTGCTTCCGCCCAGTCTGATCAGACTCTTTGCTAAGCTAAGGGTCTAAGCTAAGTCCATGCGGATGGCAAAGACTCTGATCAGACTGGGCGGATGCCCAGGCTGATCTGAGTCTGCGATGGGCGCACAACTACTTTGTTGGTTTTCTCGTGTCGCGGTTCAAATTCTCCTATTTAAACGTGTACTTGTTATCTACGTGGTTAAAAGTTAATGAACAGCTGCAGATTTGCCACATACTGACAACAAAATTAGCTTCCTGTAATTTGGCAATTTAAATTTATTTTACGTAACTATTTCCTTGTTAAATTTAAATGAAAGGTCATTGATTCACTGTTTTATTGTGCCTGACCGTACTTATGCGGATTGTGCAGGCCTTTAACACACCGCTCTTTGGATCAGTTTAACAGTTTTCTCAGACGTAATGAGCGGGTGTTTCCTCTTTGGACCTTACCGAGAGACCGATGTCCGTTTAATAAGTGTCTGTAATTCTGAGAAATCAACATGTTTACCATGTTTACGTTTTGTCAGTTTTCACAAGCATCTTTTTACACTTTTTGTTGAGCCCGCTTGCGGTGAGCGAGACATAGTTGTTACAAGATCAGTTCGGTGTATGTGCGTGCGTTAGTCTGTGCGTTAGTGCGTGCGTGTGTGAGTTAGTGCGTGCTCCCATCCGGATTTGTCCGGGCCATAACTTCTACATTTACGGATGGATTTCAAAATAATTTGGCACAATTGTTCTCCTTGATGAGTAAAAGTGCCATTTGGAAAATTTATTCAGGTAGGTCCAAGGTCAAGGTCACACTTGAAGGTCAAATGATAAAATGGCCAAAAATTAAGCTTGTCCGAGCCATAACTTCTACATTTACGGATGGATTTAAAAATAATTTGGCATAATTGCTCTCCTTGATGAGTAGTAGTGCCATTTGAAACATTTGGTCAGGTAGGTCCAAAGTCAAGGTCACACATGATGGTCTAATGATAAAATGGCCATAAATTGAGCTTGTCTGAGCCATTACTTCTACATGTTTTCATTGATGAGTAGAAGTGCCATTTGGAACATTTGTTCAGGTAGGTCCAAGGTCAAGGTCACACTTGAAGGTCAAATGATGAAATGGCCATAATTTGAGCTTTTCCGAGCCATAACTTCAACATTTATGAATGGATTTCAAAATAATTTGGCACAATTGTTCTCCTTGATGAGTAGAAGTGCCATTTAGAATATTTGTTCAAGTAGGTCCAAAGGCAAGGTCACACTTGAAAGTCAAATGATAAAATGGCCATAAATTGAGCTTGTCCGAGCCATTTCTTCTACATTTATGCATGGATTTCAAAATAATTTGGCACAATTGTTCTTCTTGATGAGTGGAAGTGTCAAGTTACGTACATGTTTGGGTAGGGACAAGGCTAAGGTCACACTTGAAGGTCAGATATTGTAATTGTCATAAATTGAGCTTGTCTGGCTCATCACTTCTACTTATTTACCTTTATAAAAATTTGAAGAAAAGAAGAAATATACTGGCTAAGCATGATGTTGTTTGGCTTCTTTCCAGAGTGAAGCAGTTACTTAGTCTTGACATACACCAATGTACTTAACTTACAGGTCACTATAGCAAACAGCGGGCTCGACCAGTTGTCCCCGGACAACCTTCTAGTTTTTAAATAGTGTCCATTATTGGATTAAATTATATTCGAAATGTTATTTAATTGTTTCAGATGTAACGGCAGAGTAGAATTGCATTCTTTCTTTCTTTCTTTTTTTTTTGTTATTCTGTACCCATCGGTAAAAATAGCATATAAGACTACATATATAAAAACTGACTAGATCAGTTTTCCTTAGAGATTCAATATCAAAATATTTTCGTTTCAATTTGAATTTACTTACGAACCAATTACTTCGATTTTAATGCTATTTAGTCTCGAGAATCATGTCCACTGTAAATCATATTATTATATATCCATACACTAATATTGGTAAATACTGTTAAAAGGTCTTGAGACTGTTTACTATGTGCAACATAAATATTTTGCCGGACTTGCTTAAAGAACAGGAAATCCCGTCGGTCAACAGAATCGGCGCACTTGTTTTAAAAGCAGGAAATGCCACTGGTCAAACGGATAAACCAAATATTTTGACCAACACATAATTGCTAGAGATGCCTGCTATGCTAGCTTCGGTAAAAGCTGAACATGCATAGAAAACCTACTAAGTGCTTTTGCGTCCAGTGCAGACTCAGATCAGCCTGGCCATCCGCCCAGTCTAATCAGAGTCTTCGCTACCCGCTTTAAGGGTAGCTAAGGGTCTAAGCTACGTCCATGCGGACAGCGAGGACTCTGACCAGACTGAGCGGATGCCCAGACTGATCTGAGTCTGTGCTGGGCGCACAGCCACTTTGTTGGTTTTTTCGTGTCGCAGCTCAACTTGAAATATAGTTTTTTCACGGCGCTGAGTTCTAATAAAAGCTGTCGTTCCAGTATCAAATACTTACCCATTCTTGCCTGGTGAACTCTTTTATCCTAATACATTGGGCGAGTGCGTTCTTTATTTAATGGGTAATTGGTTTTTTTTTTTTTTTGTATTTCATGTTAAAGAGAAAACTCCCTTTTTTCTCAAGCAAACATTGCAGACTCTGATCAGACGCCAGACGTCTGATCCGAGTCTACAATGTTTGTCATTGTCCAATTTTAACGGACACCAGACACAAATGGGTTAATGAGCCCCCTTCCCTCATCTCATTATAGGATATTTCTTTTGGATGCAGGTCACCACATAAATTTTAAATTCTGATTGAGAGAGTGAACGTGCGCTAAACAAAGCTATCCTGAGGTGTACTTAATATAATAGAATGCCCTTTCGGTTGGGTATTCGGGGTGGATATTGTGCTCCAAGGTGGCTGTTAGCCCGGAAGGCACTCCTTTACAACAACAACAGAAACAAGAACAAGGTTGAACCGGTAAGTGTTCCTTCTGCGGTTTAACACTTGACCATCACCGCTCCTACGATAGATGGATGGGTATATTTTGAGAGAAAGCATCACTCCCATTTTCATTTAAATTAGGACAAACTGTCAAAGGAAAGAATTTGCTCCTCTAGATGCACTTTCTTTTCCTTTAAGAGTAGAGATCCTGTTTTGAAAGAGCTTCGCCGTCCAGGAACACGAACTGAAGGTAAAAAAATGTGGGGTTCCTTTCTAATAATGGCCCAAAAAGAAAGAGGTTACCACACATCTCAAAAGTGTTTGCCACTGCAAGAATTCAAAAGTACTAGAGATATCTCAAATAAATGCGCTCCAAAAGTACGGTAAAAATATATATACATTATACAAATAAATCACGTTTTATTTGTAAGGCAATTTTGTTTGCATAAGACTTGGATTAGAATTTAACTCGTGACACACACTTAATCATTTTGACCCGCTTATTTCAAAATATTATTTGAAAGTGTTAAAGCTTAAAATTCACTGATTTTAATAAATGATACTTAAATCTTTCATTCAAACGGCATTTATGCTGTAATGAGCCACATTACCGCGATGAAACTAAATATTGGGACAGAAGTTTTATGAGCAAGCAGTGGAGATTCGGAACAGGTGCCAACTATTCTGCGTCTCCACTGTTGGCAGTTCATTTAGCAATATTTGACACATCGCAAGCTCAAGCTAGCAAAAACCACTTGTTTTATTTTTACGATAATTTCCGTAGTTGGTTTAGGTGTCCTATTACTTAGGCAATTGTGGTAAATTAAGAGGGAGTGAGCTTATTGGATTAACTTTCTAGTGCCTATTCTTTATTGGATTAACGATTGAAGAAAATACAGAGAAACTCTGAGGAAAATAAACTAAGGCCTTGGAATACCAAATTTTATATAGTTTAAAGTAATACTATGCGTTAGCTTGGTATTGGTAAATTGTTTTTTTTTACGGGTAACTACTGTGCAACTTACGGTTTATTGCGTAACATGAGTCACACAACGTTTCCGTGTAACGTTGTAACTCGTCTATCACTTTTGTCCACAGCCTACAATTTCAGTTTCAGTATAGAAATATTTGTTTACATAGATGGCTGATAAGCAGCTGTAACAGTTGCTTCCTGGTGTGATACAGTGGTCAAACTGTTTGATGTTTAAGATTTTACTAGAAGTATAATGCACCAGTCATTTGCAACCACGGCCCCATGGGGCCTGGGATAGCGGGGGCATAGCGGGGCTTAAGCACAGTGTTTTTACCTAAGAGGTGTCCCGGCAGTGCCGTGGATACGCCGGGCTTTTGATTTCCGCCAAAACAGCGAGAAAAATGGTGGAGTGTTTTATGTTCGGTCACTGTGTGTTCGGTGCTGTTTAATTTATTGTGTTCTTATTCTAACCCTTCTATAATAAAAATAGAAAATAAGTAAAAATAATTGTTAAATGTTATTCGTATAATTTGCTTAGTCTGTTGTAACCCTTCTGTTGGTCTAAATTATTTAGTTCAATAAAGATAGCCAGAGGCTTATATAGCTGAGTTGCCACCTATTTGGGAAAGAGCTGCTGACTCGGCTTATTACTTGTGATTTATTGTTTGTTGGGATGTCTTTGTTCCCTTTGATATTGGGGATAGGGTTTGGGATCTGATTCAGTCAGTTCCTGAAGTGTAGTTACTCTTTAAATTTTTGATGAAATTGTCAGAATATTGATTTTTATACTTATATGATCCCCTGGGGGCGTAGACCTTTACCAGGGATTTGACATTAATAATGTCCCCACAGTGCAGGGCATATACCAGGGCTTTGCAGAGTGAAAAGTCAATATCTCCGCTATTCCCCGGTCCCAGGGGGGCCGTGGTTGCAAATGACTGGTGCATAAGAGCTCTCTGTTTTCTAATGCTATTATAGACTAGTTAACAAATAACCATAACAAATTTATCAGATCCTTGGATGAAGGGACATTCCAGAGTCTATACCCTAAAGTATATGTAACGTTCATGTATTGAATCGATTTTTTTCAAATCTGTATTCCGCTGGGATGTACATGTAATCTGTATGTAACATCTACTAGTAAGTGGTGAGGTGCGAGCTGATGCTGAGGTGTGTGGTGGTGGTGGTGGTGGTGGGGGATATGAAACAGGGTCCGGGGCTTTCTTTTATACTGCTTCCCCACTGCATGTATGTAATACCCTAGACTGATTGACCAGATATACTCATGGTCATACTGAGGTGACACAGCGCCTCCACCACCTCACCCAACCCACCCTAGCTCTACTTCCTTGTAGATAGGTAAGGAAAAGGGCAACCGTGTATCACAATCTGCTGCTGTAACAAATGAACAAGGACGACGGACATTTTTCTGGGCGTAGAAGTTAAGAAAAAACAGATGTCATGTATAGTTTCTAAGCCTACAAGTTCTATTATAGAGTTAGTCTAACTAGTAGTTAATGAGTCCCATTGAATTCAGAAATCGACGTTACGAGTTGTTACGTCAATATTGACCCAGTTAATGTTATGGTTCCCCTCTTTATTTAAATGTAAGTAGACCTGGAACCAAGTTTTATGCTGGCCGGTTTACATCGCGGGATGATTATGTACAAAGTAGTTAGGTATTTTGTCAACGTATATAAGAAGTTTAAGACCTGAGTATGTCCATGCAATACATAAATTTATATAAAAGACGATAACAGATATTTCTAGACTAATATGCACAGTGGAAGGAAAGTCAACGGCGATTATTTGAGCGTATGTGTTTTCCGATTATTGGAAGAGTACTTCGGTCGAGGTCGACCACCTAGCTAATGAAGTGTCTCCGTATTTTCCTAGTGAGCATCGTTACGAGATTTAACGCTAAATTATTAATGATCAAATATAATAATTCAGTCCATGAAAGATGAATTTAATTGTTGAATTTTGAGCTCGCATAACAAAATTGAAGCCGTGACCTAGATATTCAAAACATCACCGTATCAAAACGAAAGAACGAAGCTGAATACAAAATCCAATACATAAGACTGTACACTCGTGATTCTCACTGGCGTTAACTATAATGTTTAGTTCGTGAATTTATTGAAATTCAAAAGATTTCTCAGCTTAAAAAAAACGAAACCCAAGGATTTGTCAATGTAAGCGGAAGTAAAAGTCACCAATGCTGCGGTTTGAGCTAAGTCCTCGAGGATTATCCTTAGAAAAGTATACCTTATATTGTACTCATATTTACAGGCATAGTTACTATATTGTACCGTTTGAAACAAGAGTAAAAGCTCTTTCAGTATGAAACTATAAGTTGCAATCCACCCACACTTGGTTCAAAACTTCATTATTTACAGAATGGGGTACAATAGTAAATATTATATAAAGGTCTTATCTGGCCAAACTAGCTACACTTTTGACTCATCCTGATGTTGAAAAAGTTAATTTGAGGTATATTGGTGAGTTCAGAGACAGACTCACTTAACACCGGCATAACACCTATGAACACCAGTCTGATTCCTACGTGCTTAGAGATGCATCCTGCACTACCCAGAAACTTATCGATGAATACCGGTCTGCTCAGACACACTCACCGCACTACCTAGAAACATGTCAATGAACACCGATCTGATTCCTTATCTTACCTGCTTTGACACACTCACTGCATTAACTAGAACTATTTGGATGAACACTTGTCTGAAACCTATCTTCTCAGACACACTGACCCCACTACTTAGAAACATACTGATGAACACCAGTCTAATAACTTCACCGTCCTACCTTAAAACATGTTGATGAACATCGGTCTGTTTCCTACCTGCTTAGACAAATTCACCGCATTACCTAGAAACATGTCGATGAACACCAGTCATCGACATGTTCCTAGGTAGTGCAGTGAATCAGACTGGTGTTCATTGACATGTTTCTACTTAATGCGGTGATTATGTATAAGCAGGTAGGAATCAGACCGATGTTCATCGACATGTTTCTAGGTAGTGGGATGATTGTGTCCGAGCATGTCAGGATCAGACAAGTGTTCTTCGAAATGTTTCTAGGTAGTGCGGTGAGTGTATCTGAGCAAGTACATATCAGACATATATTAACTGACAGATTTCTACCTGCTTTGACAAACTCACTGCACTACCTAGTGACATGTTGATGAACACCAGTCATCGACATGTTTCTAAGAAGTGCAGTGAATTGTCTAAAGAGGTAAAATAAACTGGTATTCATGGACATGTTTCTTGGTAGTGAAGTGATAATGTCTAAGCAAGTAGGAATCAACCCATTCTTCTTCGACATGTTTTAAGATAGCAGAGTGATTGTGTTGGAGCAGGTCGGTATCAGACAAGTGTTCTTCAAAATGTTTCAAGGAAGTGCGGTGGGTGTATCTGAGCAAGTACGTATCAGACATATATTAATTTACTGATTCCTACCTGCTTTGACAAACTCAGCGTACTACCTAGAAACATGTTGATGAACACCAGTCATTGACATGTTTCTAAGTAGTGCAGTGAATGGTCTAAAGAGGTTAAATTCAGACCGGTGTACATCAAAATTTTTCTTGGTAGTGATGTGATCATGTCTAACCAAGTAGGACTCAGACCGGTGTTCATCAACATGTTTCTAAGTAGTGGGGTGATTGTGTTTGAGCAGGCTTCTATCAGACAAGTGTTCTAGCAGTGCGGCTAGCAGTGCGGTTAGTGTATCTGAGCAAGTACGTATAACAGACATATATTAATTATTAATTGACATGTTTTGTTAATTGACGGTATAGTTATTTGACTGGTTTTCATCGATGTGTTTCCAGGTGGTGGGATGAATGTGTCTGAGTGGATACGTATTAGACAAATGTTCAACCAAATGGTTCTAGGTAGTGCAGTGAATGTATTTAAGCCGGTAGATATCAGACTGATGTTCATTGACATGTTTCTAGATACCATAAAATCGAAAAAGTGATATCACAAAATATGTTCGATTGAGTAATATCACAAAATCCAATTAGTGATACCACAAAATAGAATAAGTGATATCACAAAATTGATTTTGTGATGACACGAGATCACAGCTACTTTGTGATATCACTAATTCGATTTTGTATATTACAAAATCTATAAAGTGATGTCACATTCGATTTTGTGATATCACTTACTCGATTTTATGATGTCACTATATCTTATCGAGTTTGTGATCAGTAATTCGTTCCTAACTAGTGATATCAAGAAATCGATATTACAAAATCGATTTTGTAATTTCACTAAATCGATTTAGTAAACATAACATAACACATCCTTCATAACACTCAGGTCAGTCAGTAATAGCACATAATAGTTAGTGAAATCAGAAAATAAGATGTGATATCACATACTTGAAATAGTGGAATCACAAAATCAGCATTGTGATATAACGAATTCGATTTTGTTGAACGAATTAGTGATATCACAAACTCGGATTACTGATATCGCTTAATCAAATAAGTGATACCACACAAAAATCGAATTTGTGATATCGAAAATTATATCCACTTTACTTTTTGATGTATCCAAATCTGTTTAGTCATATCTATGGCAAGCCATTTTACTAATTATAATGCATAGTAGATATCTTATATAGTATATTAGATATCTAATATGCCAATTAAGATATCTAATATAACACATAAGATATCTTATATAACATATAAGAAATCTTATATCCTCTATAAGATATCTGATACAGGATATATCTTATATAGAAAATAATATATCTTATTTAGGATATGAGTTATCTTATTTTATTTTTCATATAAGATATCTTATATAATTTATCAGATATCTTATATAATATATTAGATATCTTATATAGCATGTAAGATATCTGATATAATAAATCAGATATCTGATATATCAGATATATTGTATATTTATGTAAGATATCTCACATCCTATATAAGATAACTTATATCTGATATCGATATCTGATTTATAAAATATGATATCTTATATGTAATATAAGACATCTTAAATGCTATATCAGAAAACATATATTGTGTTGTATCTTATGGAAAAGTCAAATTAGATATCTTATATACCTATACTAGATATCTTATAATAGTATATAAGATATTTTATATGATATCTTATATACCTATACAAGATATAGAAGGTCCCTTTGCACGCGACAATGATCAGCATATTCACATAGTTCATTGTTTTTTTGTAGTGAAATTATTTTATTCAGATTTTCATATACTAAGGCCCGATTTCACGTCAAACTTAGTACATGGATTAGCATTTGGAACATCAAAATTTTACATTGCGCCTTACGGTAAAATAGACCACGGATACTCGGACTAGTTAATACGAGTTATAACTGTGACGTGAAATCGGGCCTAAAACCAATTGTTATTTGTATTGCAACTAACATAAATCTCATTCAACCTAATTTATCACTCAGTTTGTACTACGAATTTCGGAATTCAGAATTCGAAATTCAGAATTGTGAAATAAGAGAGGTAATTGGGCTATCGTAGGACATCGATACTTTTCGATTTTTATTGCCTTCCTTCAATTCAAAATAAAAATGCTGTGTTAGGTCTATATCAACTTTTTAGCTGCACTAATGTCTTTCTACAGATCTTTTAGTCTGCATTTAAAAGCGGTCAATATTGTTCTGATTTACATGACCATGCATCATTCTTTAATAGTATATAGAGAAAATAGAGAAAATGAACAAAAGGTTACTCAGTTTTATTTATTATTCTTTTTCCTCAAAATGCAAGTCTTAAGTCAAAAATTGTGTTAGCCTAGTATTCTGCACTAGCTTACAAATCTTCTGATCAAAGATACGTTAGTGTGGTCATTTTTAACAAAATTAATACATTCAGAAACTAATTTTTTGCGTGGCTATATCGAAGTAAGGAAATTTGTTGGGGTCGAAAACAACACGGAAGAAGCCTCATTAGTCTGCAATGAGATTCAAGTTTCATTTCAACAATCATTGCGGCATTTACTTCTAACCTGCATAAAGCATTGCGACATTTACTTCTAACCTGCATAAAATGAGAAGTAAAATCAAACGCCCAATATAACATGACATTTCATGTTATAGTTTTTCTTGTTATTTCTGTTATTTGATTGTCGAGGCAAGTGAAGTTAGACATTGTAGGAAAATTAATGAAATTCCAGTCAGCTTTTCCATACTTCCTAACAGGCACACAAGGTTGAATCAATATTGATGCAACCTTGATTCAACGTCATGACGTTGAATCAAGGTTGATTCAATATTGATTCAAACTTGTCTGCCCAGTGGGTTGTTTCTGTATTCCTGCGAGTGCATGTGCATCCGTGCTAGTTTTCATAAACATTGAATTAACGTCATGACGTTGCAGCAAGGTTGATCCAATGCTGATTCACGTTGTGTTCTCAGTAGGAGTATTATCAAACGGTGGAAAAGTTAGACAAAATTCTGTTTGGAACCTTTCATTTGCCTTGATATTATCATGATTACATGTACCTGTTCCATGTAAGAAGAATTGTTTCTTTTTCTACTATGCTAATTTGCTAACTGAGCACTGTAGTTATCATGAACACGTAAACACGTGCGCCCAATTAACCAATTAAGATCCACTTGAAAGGTAAAATGGATTCCAACTTACTCATTAAAACCTATAGAACATATATCTTGCACTTTGGAAGACACTCTTACAACATTCTCAGACTTGCAACGAGCCACTTCTTTGAAAAACATGTCTCTACCTGTGCGAACAATTCAATTCAATTCTTTATTTACACTCAGGCTTACATAAGTAAACAACATGAGCAGCAGAAAACGAAACATACATAATACAACCAAACAGGCCCATAGCAAATTGCTTTCTTAAATTGCACCGGGCATACGGAGTCTGCAAGAGTGAGTACTTTCTTATATGTGGAAAAGTGCAACCTTTTACCATAAATATATAGCCACTTCCTTGCAGACACACAACATTGAATCAACATTGAATCAATGTTGATTCAATATTGATTCAACGCTGTGTGCCCACTTGGTTCCGGCATGTCTGAAATGGTCTCTAGCATGGTAAAGTTTGCACAAATCCATTTGTTGCATCAGGGGGTGGTCGGGTGGTGCGATGGTGATGCGTGTAACTTCCAGTGCCGGGGCCTTCTGCTGGTTTGGATGATGGTAGGGCAAGGGCCTACTGTGCCTGCAGTAGGTGCGGGAGGGGGTTGTTTGGACATTTTTTTCTCTCGTCTATGGTTTCTCGCTCCCTCTGGATCACGGCCCGATATAGACTGAAATACTGTCTCAAAGGGCCAAAACAACCAACCAAACACATATTTCATAATATTGCTGGCGAACAATTCAGCTCCTTATCTGACAGAGAAGCAGTCTTGGTAAGGTCTTAACCTAGTGGCAACATATAATAGAGACTGGATCAACCATTATCAAAGCTAGAAAAGGCGTTTTTCCCCAAGAGCCTTTTTGAATTTAAAAGCACTGGCGCTAATTCATCAGTTTGAGCTTAGGAAATAAGCTTTGCGGGGCCTCAGGCGATTTAACCTCTGCAAAGTTCATCATATTCATACTCTCTCCCCCCCCCCCTCTCTCGCTCTCTCTCTGTCTCGCTCTGACATACGGTAATATATTGAACCCCTATGTCTAGCCTTCAGCTACCACTGTCTTAGTTTAGCACCTAATTCATCATAACCTAAATGCATTTTCCTTGTTAAACGCTATGATTTTCACAAAAACATAATATTTTAACCGCGTTTATATTCCGGAATTAATCGCTTATATGAACTTGAAATAAAGCTCCCAATGGGCTTTCAAATCACTTTTGTCGCGTGGGTTTCACTTGCTATGTCTGCCGTAAAGATCATAGATATTTGGACACCAAGAAATATTAGGACATCACTAACTACTGCAAATATATGAAAATTCACATTCAAATTAGCTCGACTGACCGGTGATACGTCAAGAAGAAATGGCAAACAGTTAGACAGTTCCTTAAGAGCAGTATGATCACTCTATTTCAAGATACGTCGACCTCAATATTTGAGGTTATTTGAGCCACGACACGGGAAAACCAACAATGTGGTTGTGCGCCCAGCGCAGACTCAGATCAGCCTGGGCATCCGCCCAGCCTGATCAGAGTCTTCGCTGTCCGCACGAAGGTAGCTTAGACCCTCAGCTACCATTTAAGCGCTTAGCCAAGAGTTTGCTCGGACTGGGCGGATGCCTAGGCTGATCTGAGTCTGTGCTGGGCGCACAACCACATTGTTGGTTTTCTCGTGTCGCGGCTCAATTTAATATTCTTGTTGGAAAGCTTCTTGCATGCTAATGAATGCTGCTGCTTAACAGGATAAATAAGTCACAGTTAGTCTTCGATTCTTCCAATTCTAGAGCGTGTCCCTTGTGATGTTCAATGTACAATGAATGAATGGATTCACACAAAAGAACTTTCGGCAGCACCGTGCCCAATGTGTTGTTTTGTTTTCCTGTATTAAGTATAAATGGGCGACAGCTATTTTTGTATATAATTCATATTCTAAACAGTGGAACCATATTAGTTAACTTTCTTTTTCATGTTTTCTTCGCCGGAACCAACTTTGTCTTCCAAAACCCCTCATGATTCATATCGGAAAGAGTGCACTGAAGTTATTTTAGGGGTACTTGAGTAAGTTCAGCATTACGCGCATATGTATGAAAAAGTCAGCGGTACGAACATTTATCGTAGCGCAGATATCGGAACCATTTATTTGATGAAAATCTTGAAAATTCCGTCATCAATAAATTAAGAGATAGGATTGTGTAATTCAAAATATGCAGTATCTACAAGAACATGATCCAGGTATAAAGGAAATGACTGTTAAAATGGCCACACATTTGTATTCACAACATCACAAACCTACAATCTGTAAAATGTCGTGATATGTTTGTGTGTAATAGATCAAAACCATCTAGCAGGAGATGGTCCTCATAAGCCTTGGACTTTCAATGAAATCCTGGTCCAGTTTTTCTGTACTCTGTACTTAAATCTGACGAAAAAATATTGTTTAGACCAAAATCATCCTTCGGCACCGCAAACAATAGGCATTTCAATGTTGAAACACTTAAATTAAGCAAAATATTTACCTTATTCATGACATAGTATCGATATCATTTTATGACGTAAGTTGTCACCTTTGAATTTTTCTGTAGACAGCAGGAACATATTTTCTGGCAAATTCACTTCAATTGATTTTCGAAGATCATGAAGAAATACAGCCACTAAAACAAAATATATTTTTTTATGATTTAGTTGTGGTCAAAGGGATTACCGTATTGAAGCGTATAATTATGTCCACTAAAAGGCCTACGTTCTGTCAAAAATTATTTGCAATGAACATAGAGGATCTAACACGAGTGGTCATTTCATATGAAATTTATGAAACGAGCCTTTGGCAACAAGTGTCTGATTCTCTTTATCATATGACCCTTTAAAATGGGATTTTAACGTCTTCAAACTCAACATTATTTCAATAAGAAAACGCATTGTTGACATGGACGTTGTCTATGACGTTATTACACGTGTGGTCAAACAGTTTTTATGATACGACGTTATCCACTGAATAACAGCGATGTCATATGATAAATTTATTTCATCCCCCACTTAATGAACTGAATGAACATATATTCACATCACAGTTTTTGTGTGCAAATCCAAGGTATTTTTGAACACTCTCAGTTAGCAAAGGCTGACAGGTGAAACAGTTAAGATGAGAGACTTGAAAATGATAACTTCACATAAGGAACGGAAAAGACTCAGATCAGCAATCGCTAAGGTTGTTCAGTCTATCGAACCTTGGAAATATTTATAATGCATAGCACAAAAACGAAGACTTTTATCAGTCTGGTTGTATGCACAGACTGATCTGAGCCTAAGCCTTTCATACACAGAGTAAAACATGGTTTCACTGACACGACCCGTTTCATCAATGGAAGTATGTGCCCTCATGGAGTTTGATTTATGAATTATTCAGCTGTGGGTGTAAACCTCATGGTGTGTTATATACGAAACATATTAGAAAGCTTTTTGTTCGACATACTAAATAAAATAAATATTTAGCTGACATATGAGTTCATAAATCTCGCCGCCGAAGAGAATATACGAAAATATTATTTTACTTCTTCATGAACAAAACGTATGCGTGATAAGACACGTGATGGTAAACTTACCCGGCACAGTGTGCTGCCGATACTCAATTAGATCCTGGTGCGTCTTGATTATTTGTCAGACCGTCAACGTTTCTGCTGGTACTTGCGTTTTTGCGTGATAAATTTTGTAAATTCGAGAAAATTCAATACCAACTTCATAAACACATAGGCATAGAAATGTGACATATCTCTAAGGGTAAGCTCATAGAGACCTATCCTTCAGAGATATTGTACGTATCATATAGTTGTCCTTAGGTTCCTGTTTAACTGGACCAGCAAAACTAATCTTTTCACCCTACAAACTTGTCCTGTTCTATCTAAATGTATTAAAAAGGGAATGAATTGAGATCAAGACGAGACAGTTCGTGAAGTGGCGGTTAATTTTTCTACCTTATTAGATGCACAGCGAGCTCGACAGTGAAGGGAATGCAAATCTAAAATAAAAAGCAAGGTGACAAGTGCCTTGTCGCAACGTTAAGGCACCTATTCGCCATACGAATCATATCTTATCATGGGAAATTTGCAACTTTTAACACTGCCATCACCATGTTAGCAGTTAACGTGTCATCTGAATTGCAGAAATGTCACAGCAAATATATTAATATTAAATGAACAGTACGTGCCTTATTTGCTGTTCAGCTGACATGCACATTAGATAGTCTCGGTGCAGATTACACATGTAGTCCATCTGCCTTCCAAATCTCTTCTTCAAAGGTCTTCATGTGCAGCATGACCACAGAAGAGGATTTTAGAATTGCGCCCATCCCCTCCCTCTCACCTCCTAATAAAAAGTATAAACCAAAAAAAAAAAAAAAAAAAAAGTGCATCTTATTTTTAAGAATCTTTAGGTATATTTAACTCATTTTGATAAAGAACATTATACCTAAATATTCGAAATGGCGAAAATAAAAGAAAGGGTATTGCGGAATTAGTTCAGAGTGATCGACTCTGTGTTAACTGCAACGAATTTGTCAGAACCTTGTAACTGAATATCTGCTGGTCTTATAATATATACCTTCATAGTTAATGAAATCACCTGACTTAAAAATATATCAACTCGGCTGCCGGGATCTCGATCGAATTCGACGACTTCAACGTACGTTTGCTTATATCATGATGACCTACTTTCATAAGATTTAATGCAATGTATAGATTCCAACATATTTAGGCTTCTGCTGGATCCTAGTGCAAGGCCACCAGACATTATCAGTACAGATATAGTCATTTAAAATTATATTTCATGACACTTTCCATGAGAAATTATATTCCACGACACTTGGTCATTATAGGTCACGATGACCTACTTTTTTCATGAAATTCAATGTATATATGGTGAAATATGCAAAAACGTTTCGAGTTCTTTGGTTCGTAGAGTCCCCGAACTTTATCAATGGATTTAGCTAAACATCTAAGTTAAAGTGCATTGAAACTAGGTTATTGATCTGGGCGACTACTTTAAATCTATTTTGGCATGTATTTTTGTATTTCACCACTGTAGAAATATGTTTGCTAAAAATTAAAGCTTTATTTTTTCACACATATTGGCCTTGTGTAGGTTATTCTTGGTACCGTTGAACTTAGCACACTGTCTCTTGACATTTGCAGCTGGCTCTTTACAATTAACTCAGCAACCAATATTTTGAATTTTAGAATTTTAATTCAGTTGTACTAACAAAGTGTTACATACATCTATCATTAGGAAATAGTTCAAATGAGATTAGAGTAATTGAGTCGCGACATGAGAAAACCAACGAAGTGATTGTGTGGCCAGCGCAGACTCAGATCGGCCTCGGCATCCACCGAGTCTGATCAGAGTCTTCGCTGTCTGCATGAAGGTACCTTAGTTCCTTGGCTACACTTTAAGCGCTTAGTGAAGAGTCTGATCAGACTTGGCAGATGCCCAGGCTGATCTGAGTTTGCGCTGGGCGCACAACTACATTGTTGTTTTTCTCGTGTCGCGGCTCAATTGGTGTGCAAATGGCGGAAGCAGCCTAATTTAATCAAACAATTTAATTCCATTTCTGTGTCAAGTGGCACCGTCGGAATCAAATAAAATATGGTCTGTTTCATCTAATAGTGTCTCATCCACAGGCGCTTGAAGTTCTATGCTATGAAACATATTTCAATGCCGCTAAACATCTAGGCTATGAGCATTTTGAAGAAATGGCCAGGTGTGCATGTTTCTGTTTGACTCCATTACGGTCTCCAATTTCCGGTGTATCAACGTCGCACAGCAACGTCAACAGGTTCTATTACGGGAAAAATGAAGTGATTCTGCGGATAACGATCTTCTTAAATGTTCAGCTTCCTACTCTGTCCTATCATTAAACAACAAAATCGCCGATCAGACTGTACCGATGTGCAAGCTAATCTGCATCTTTGTTGTTCGGAAAGTCAGTACATGTAGGCCTCAGTCAACATATGAAAATTTTACGCCAACGTTACTGCGTAGTTTTGACGTTGTTGACACGAACGTCATGACGTCATTTTTATCATGTTTGTTTCAAGTTTTTCACTCGTTAGAAACGTTTTGATCGAAATTAGAACAAACCTAATATTGTAAATACATGGAAACGGTGATATACAACGATATTGGTCATATCTGAAAGAGTAATTGAATGATTTCGCTGATGTGTGAATTTCAAAGCGGACAAGCACATGCTCAGCTTTGGCGCAGCACAGTAAACCGGAAACTGGACACCGTAATGGCGTCGAGATTTTCTGGCAAATTTTGAATTCAGGATTACAGCACCGCATTAACCATAACTGAACAAATTTATCATGTTTAAGATACATTTTGAAACGATGTTTACAGGTAAGAAGTTTGCTTTTGTTGGGGTGTTTCTAACTGGCAGTTTTAGCAGTCAAAAAAATCGAGGCATTTTTGCTTGCATACCTGGCTATTTCTTACGAAATGATCTATAGACTGCGTCAAGTATAAAGAGTTTTGAGGGGGTTTTTTTAGCATAGAACTTCAAGCGCCTGTGTCTCATCTGAGCACCGCCAGAGCATAAGGAATTAAACTGCTTGTCGAACTACAAATTCCAATATCCTATTTCATCATGATTCTCCTCAAGGCTATACTACGATACGAAGCGGATGAAATAACAGACAAGTACCTGCAAGATAATACTTCTTTCTCAGATTTATCCAACATTTCTCAAATACGTCTTCAGTCACCACTTGTCTCCGGGTGCCCGGGCCTCACGTTTTACATACTAAAGGAGGCAGGTATATGTGGCTAAAGAGTTAGACATGCGAAGAATACTGTTGCCGGATACCTTTAAAAGAGCGATTCATTCAATTTAAAATGTCGCCATCGCCGGGATGGCTTTAAATATTCGGCTCGCATAGAGGTAAATCAGTCGAGACACCTCACCGAATGTAAATCAAAGAAACAAAGATAAGAGCTCATGTAGACACTGATCTGGAAGCAAATGTGATAACAGTGTTATCGCATTTGTTTGCTTTAAGGTGAATCAGCATGCATATTTGAGCCGCAACACGACAAAACCAACAAACAAGCGAAGACTCAAATCAGCCTAGGCAGCTGCCCAGTCTATTCAGAGCCTTTGCTTTGCGCTTAAAGGGTAACTAAGGGTCCTAGCTACCTCCATACGGATAGCGGAGGCTGATCAGACTAGGCGGACGCCAAGGCTGTTCTGAGTCTTCGCAGGGCGCACATGCCACTTTGTTGGTTTTGTCGTGTCGCGGCTCATATGTACTTCCACTTGCTAGATACACGTAAAATGAATTCAATGATAAGTTACAGTTCAAATCAATTGCCATACTTTAGACTGCCCCCCCCCCCCCCCCCACCCCCCCACACACACATAATAATAATTTCAACATAATGATTCTGTCTTTAAATGATTGTAGCATGTACTTTTATTTGTGGCCCCTAGGGTGCGTGATACTGTATATTAACCGAGACAGATTATGGTAGGTGACAGGTATAACACTTAATCTATATAAACATGTATACATATCTTTTATAAGAATGGTTGTTATAAGGTGAGCAGAAAAAAGTAAGTATATGGATAGACCCTTTCTGGATGGGAGAGAATTAGGGAGCATTCAAGAACAAATGAGCCGCGACACGACAAAACCAACAATGTGGTTGTGCGCCCAGCTCTGACTTAGATCAGACTGGGCGGATGGAGCTAGCATAAACCCTTAGCTACATTTTAAGCGCAAAGCAAAGACTCTGATTAATCTGGGTGGATGACAAGGCTGATCTGAGTTTGCGCTGGTCGCACAACCACATTGTTTGTTTCTCGTGTCGCGGCTCAAATTCTTTCCTTTAAGCGTAGCCCCATTTCAGAAGGGTTTATTGTCCACAGAGGCAAACAGGGATTCTTTGAAAAAATGGCGGAAGCAACATTGCCGTGTACCCATACACATTAAAGAAAAGATTTTGCTTTTTCTTGAGAGTAATTGATCTTTATTAAGAGTAGTCACCCTTGCAGTATGGATTCATTTATCAAGAATGCAAAGAAGCTCCAGTTGGTCGCAAAAAAGCAAATTCTGTGCGATACGTTGGTATACAATATACACGTGTTGTGGACAGTTGTCTGTTGTCTTTCCGGAATCCTTTGGCATTAATATCATTCCAGTGTTGGCTTGCCAGACACAAAACATTTACTTTATGCCAGAAAGTGTCACAATGTCATGTTATATCAGCTCAACATGGTGTTTATGGCAGCTATTCAGGTACTTTTATGTAACTTCTCATATTGGCTTAACCTTTTTGTTGATTTGCCTCTCGGGAAAGCATGTCTTAATGTATGAGCAGTTCGCATTTCAAGTTCTAAAGCGAATGTGTACCTTTTCAGTGGAAGAACTCAGTCATCTATTTTCATTTTTGCCTCATTTCTTCAATGGGGTAAGTATGTTCTCCCTATAGGAGAAATCGTTTAGTTTAAGAGCAGATCCATTTTAAAATGGCTTCATCTTCTAGGATAGCGAATAGGCAGTCAGAAAAACTAGCCCCTTTTTGTAAAAATTGGCGGAAAATTGCGCAGACATACGCATTCGTCTAAAAATTAAACTATAATAAAATCGTACTTAGCAGACCTAGACCCTCTACTAATGCTAGTTTGTCATGTGAAACCTATAGCCAGATACATGGTTGTTTGGATGCTTGCGCATGATGCTTGCGCATGAGGCGTTTGAAAATGCAGTGCGAGGAATTTTGCAACGTGCATTCCGAAACTTATAAAGCCTCATTTTAGTCTCCGCAGTCCTACCAGTGGTAAAACATCTAAACACAAAGCATTACAAAAAGCAATTCAACGTTCACGTTTGATGATAAAGTGGGTTGGTGTGATTTAACTGCCAAATATAGAAGAAACATGTTTTTGAAAAATGACGAATGGCTCTACAAAACACAACTTCCTTTTCTGATTCGCTGTAGAGAAATGCAATATAAACATTTGCATGACAATGAATGGAGCACCACGCCTTTACATTGTGTCAAGTTTATAATGTCGAAAATCTGTCATTTTAGATGCCAACTAATATGACCCAGATCATTTTTCAAAGCCTTTTTAGC
Source organism: Ctena decussata (assembly GCA_963989385.1). Lineage (NCBI taxonomy): Eukaryota > Metazoa > Mollusca > Bivalvia > Lucinida > Lucinidae > Ctena > Ctena decussata. The sequence continues at coordinate 17,027,477 of OZ022505.1, read as the reverse complement.
TCACCTGAGCCGAAGGCTCAGGGGGAGCTTTTAGTATGGACAGGCTTCGTTCTATTCTATTCAATTGTCTGTCGTCGTCCGTCCACAATTTCAAACAACTTCTCCTCTGTAACCGGTGGGCCGATTGCAACCAAATTTCATATGTAGCCTTCTGGGACCTTAGGAACAAAAAATTGTTCAAATGGTCTTGGTCACATGACCAACATGGCCGCCACGCCCATATATGGTAAAAAGCTTTAAAAATCTTCTTCTCCAGAACCAATAAGCAGATGGCCTTGAAACTTAGTATGTAGCAACTGGTACGCGAGTACTACCAAGATTGCTCAAATTATGACCTTGGGTTGACCTTGACCTTTTTTACGGCCAGGTCAAATTTGCTTTCTGGTGCTTTTATATGGGAAAATGCTAGAACACAAGATATCTTGGAAACTGTTGAAAATTTTGGGCTAAAAATTGGTATCTACATTCATCTGAATGAATACATGAAGATTTATGACTACAAAAGGTCAAGGTCATTCTTTGACCTTTGACCCAGGAAATTAATATTTTGACAATTTCAAACAGTCTCCTCTAAAGCCACGGGGCCAATTGTAACTTAATTTCATAATGAGCCTCCAGGGGTTGAGAGAACAAAAATTTATCCATACGGTCCAGGTCACATGACCAATATGGCCGCCAGGCCCATATATGGTAAAAACCTAAAAAAATCTTCTTCTCCAGAACCAATAGGCCAATTGCCTTGAAACTTAGTATGTAGCATTGGGTGCACAAGTACTACCAAGATTATTCAAATTATGACCCTGGGTTGACCTTGACCTTTTCTACGTTAAGGTAAACTTTGCTTCCTTGTGTTTTTACATGACAAAATGCTAGAACATAAGATATCTTGGAAACTGTTGAAGATTTTGGGCTAAAAATTGGTATCTACAGTCATCTTAATGAGTACATAAAGTTTTATGAGTACAAAAGGTCAAGGTCATTCTTTGACCTTTGACCCAGAACTCTCATATTTTGACAATTTCAAACAATCTCTTCAAAAGCTACAGCGACAATTGTCCTTAAATTTCATGTAGCACCTCCAGGTGTTGAGGGAACAAAAATTTATCCATACGGTCCAGGTCACATGGCCAACGTGGCCAGGATGCCCATATATGGTAAAAAACCTTAAAAAATCTTCTGCTCCGGAACCGATTGACCGCTGGCCTTGAAACTTTGGTATGTATCATCACATACTGGAGTACTATCAAGAGTGTTGAAATTATGACCTTGGGTGACCTTGACCTTTTTTATGGCAAGGTCAAATATGGGAAATGCTAGAACATAAGATTTTGAGGGAAGTTTTGAAGATTAAGGCCCAAAAATTGGTATATGTAGTCATCTTAAAGAGAACATGAAGATTTGTGAGTACAAAAGTTGAAGCTCATTCTTTGATTTTAGACCCAGAACTCTCATGTTTTGACAATTTCAAACAATCTCCTCAAAAACCACTGGGCCAATTGTAACTTAATTTCATATAGAGCCTCCAGGGGTTGAGGGAATGAAAATTTGTTCAAACGGTCCAGATCACATGACCAACATGGCCCCCATGCCCATATATGGTAAAAACCTATAAAAATCTTCTTCTCCAGAACCAATTGACCGATGGCCTTGAAACTTGGTATGTAGTATTGGGTACACCAGTACTATCAAGATTTTTCAGAATGAAGTTCTTGTGTTGACCTTGACCATTTACGGCAAGGTCAAATCTGGGAAAATGCTAGAACATAAGATTTCATTGGAAGTTTTGAAGATGTTGTCCTAAAAATTGGTATATACCATCGCCTTCATGAGGTCATGAAGAATTTTGAGTACAAGAGGTGAAGGTCATTGTTTGACCTTTGATCAAGATCTCATATTTTGACATTTTCAGACATTTCCTCAAAAGCCAAAGGGCCAATTGTAAACACATTTCATATAGAGCCTCCAGGTGTTGATTGAACAAAAATTTGTTCAAACAGTCCAGGTCACATGACCAACATGGTCGCCATACCCATTAATGGTATAAACCTTTAATATTTTTCTTCTCCAGAACCAATAGACTTAGATCCTTGAAACTTTGTAAGTAGCATAGAATACTAGAGTACTACCAAGACTGTTCAAATGATGACCGTGGGTTTACCTTGACTTTTTTATGGGAAAATGCCAGAACATAAGATTTCATGGAAAGTTTAGAAGATTTTGGTATATATGGTTGTCTTAATGAATGCATGAAGATTTATGAGTACAAGAGGACATGGTCCTTCTTTGACTTTTGACCCAAGACTCATATTTTGACAATTTCAGACGTAAGAAAAACCCACTTCGCCAATTCTTCAGGTGAGCGCTTCAGGGCCTCATGGCCCTCTTGTTGTATAAAACTCAACTATGTTTTATTTGTTTAAAGTTCTATAATCACGGAAATTCACTACTACAAAACTGTAGTAATAACTTTGCGGCGATACCTCAAGATAAATTATTTCATGAATTCATACCACTGATAGAGCAATGCGGCCTTTAAGACACCAAACGGAAGCATTATTTTCGGGTACTGAAACCAACTATAATGGAATTAGCATATAATAAATTTGAGTTAGTGGATTGGTAGTTGTTGGAGAAGTTTTCATTAGAGCACAGGCACTGTCTGATTGAGTCAGAAATAAGGAAATTCTACCTAACATTTCTAATAGAGCCCGCTATTGAACAGATCAATAGAAAATGTCCACTGTCCAGGGATCATGTTATTGGATTACCGTAATTCATTTCCAGATGCTTTGCCTAGACAGATATAATGAAATAACCGGTTCTTATATCGGAATACTTGTGGTTTATGTAGCCTTTAGCTAAATAAAGTGTATTGCCTGTTATTCATTTAGTCGATTTCCTTCACAGATGGCCGATACTGTACATTATTCTATTAGCAACTCGTTCTGCCATAAACAACGATAATCAGTTCTTAATAACATCCTTTTCTGCTGACTTCAGAAAGTTACTGTCAGTATCAGTCTTAAAACAAAATTATATTTGATAATTATTAATACTTTTATGCCATAAATTGAAGGCAAGATCATTTTGAAGATAGCTGAACCTTTTTTTTTCCGGCATTTTTCCATAATAAAATAACATTTTACTCTTTACTAACCTCACAATCGACCAGTTTGAAAAATTAGTTCTTTTACCGATATAATGACCCATGATCTTGCAGGTCTGAGTAATTCAGTCAGATAGGTTTTGTGATAAAACGGCTCCTCCGAAAAGCGTAACATATTAGGTTCAGAAAATATAACATAAATGGCAGCGAAGGACGTTGTAGTATATGAATTATGAATAAGAGGCGGAGAAAACATTAGCAGGCTGAGAGAGGGGTAGAGGTGGGGTAAGATGAATTTAAAGATTGTATGAGAACAGAACGCAAATGTTAGCAAAATATAAAGTAAAGCATAAATTTTGTAGAGAGAGAGTTCAGAAAGGTTTTCACTTTCAGAAAGTCTATATATTAAAAGTCTCCATAGTCCTATAAGTGGTAAAAATCACCTCAGCACAAATCATTATAAAACCAATACAGCCTTCAGAATCGATGATAATTTGTCGGTTGATGGGCTTTTTAGTGTCATGTAATTGGCAAAAAGGAGAAATAAAGCATTTTGAAAACAATGACAAGTGTCTTCATACAAATACGGTTTTCGTTTATGGTTCCCCGTTGAGCAATAGAATTACGCAACAGCGAGACAATGAATGGGACCCTTGCCTGACATTGTATTTTACCCTCTATTAAATACCTGTACCTTGTATTTTTATCTTCTGTACCTTGTATTTTTATCATGTAAAAAGTTTGTGAAAGCGAAAGTAGGTCATTTTAGTTGCCAACTAAAATGACCCAGATATTTTAAAAACCTTTTTTATGAGAAGCTCAAGGACGTTTTATTTTTCCTAAAGCCGGCCAATCACGATCATACACAATGCCCAAACTGCAGTGAGAAGCTTTCAGCTATACCTCACGATAAAATATTTCCCGCTGATAGAGCAATGGGGCCTTTAAAGTAAAGTACAAACAAATGCATGCATAATTGAGCCGCAACACGACAACACCAACAAAGTGGTTGAGCGCCTAGCGCAGACTCAGATCAGCCTGGGCATCCGTCCAGTCTGATCAGAGTCTTCGCTGTCTGCATGAAGGTAGCTTAGACCCTTAGCTACCCTTTAAGCGCTTAGCGAAGAGTCTGATCAGACTGGACGGATGTGCAGGCTGATCTGAGTCTGCGCTGGGCGCACAACCACATTGTTGGTTTTCTCGTGTCGCGGCTCAATTATGTTTTAGCTAAAAAAATGGCGTTGAGACTGGAACCAGTTATTCTTATAACAAGCTTTGTCTAGGGAAAAAACCAAACAAAAAACAAACAAACAAACAACAACAAAAAAAAACAACAACGAAAAACATACTGCGCTTTTAGCACTGTGGCCTTTTTTTCGAAAGCACATACGTAGTAATTTAAGGTCAAAACTGCCGTTGCATTTCAGTTCCGTCACTACAGAAATGTCACTTGAACCGGTCTTCACAATATTCTGCCATCTGGCATTAGTGAATACATAGAGGATATTTGACTTTTTCAGTGTAAGATCGATTTTTATTTCACCGAATGAACACCAAAAGCAGTATTTTCACGAGTGGCGAAGCCACGAGTGAAAATACTGCTTTTGGTGTTCATGAGTGAAATAAAAATTCATCTTACACTGAACAAGTCAAATTTTCTATTTCTTTTATGCTTGAAAATTGCAATAATTCTGTTTATTCAAGAGCGTCAGGCATCACGACAGAAACACAACTTTTTTTCTAGCCATTTTGCATCAAATTTGATGCTTCCAGCGTGTTTATTGGGTATGATATTGGTTGTAAACGCAGTTTGCAACTGAAAAACAGCTTCAAATATCATTTTGATAAACAGATCGATAAAAAAATTGCCAAGAAAGAATGCCAACAGGAGACTTAGGCGGCCTGACGTCGCGTGCAGTTACAATGTTACGTTGGCCTTTAAGTGACGTCATTAACGTCGTAATGACGTGCAAACATGCGTGACGTAATTTTTATCAAGCGAGATAAGATTTAGTCAATTGATAAATAATAAACTTGAGGCTATTTCGCAAAAATCCTATTTCTGAAACAGTGAAATCGAAAGTGATAATTTCACTGTTTGAAACAGTGAGATTATCAGTTTCGATTTCACTGAGAAATCTCTATAATTCATTGAAAAGTATAAAAGAAAGTATTATCTATCATTTATATCTTTTTATTTCGGGAAAATAATAAATTCAGTATGACGTTTATAAAAATGGACCGTGTCTATCATCTTTTCAGACTAAAGAAGAAAACTGCAACAAAAATGATTTCCCAAGATTACAATTTTGACATATTGATCATGTCTGTAAACGGTGCTAAGAACTCATGTAGACAACAGATATTCCCTTGGGTATATGCTAATACATCATCATAAACTTAAGTTTGAGTCTTCGGTAAAATGTTGAACAGTGTTGTTTAGTTCATGCTAATATAACAGCATATTAGATATATGAATGTGGAAAAAAAACCAAACTGAGTTCGCCTAGACATATTAACAAGGCAGTGTGCTAAGAAACATATATTTTAATCCTCCAAAGTTTGTTGTGCAACAATAAGAATACCTTAAGTAATTGAGTGTATATGATCCGCGACACGGCAAAAATGTGCATCCACCCAGTCTGTTCAGAGTCTTGGTTGTGCGCTTAAAGGGTAGCTAAGCTAGCATCATGCGTGCAGTGAAGACTCTGATGACACTGGACACTGGGAAATACAACTGTTACGTTACCAATTTTATTTTGCCTCTCTTAACGAATAGAATTTGCTCCTCAACGAGTGGAGGGAATCCCCTCAGCTTAATGGGTCTAGCGCTGACCTGCTTATCTAGCGCCTCCGTACTCGATTCCCGCTGGAAGCTGATTCCTTTCAACAGGGCTCCATTGCACACGACCTTTCATTATCACCCTTCCATTGTCCCGATAAGACTGAAATACTTTAAAAAAAGGACGTAAAATTGCAAGTCATCCATCTCAAGGAGCAGATTCCTTTTTTCGTAAATCCCTATTTGGAAGGTTGTCGTTGTGCAACGAATAGAACAGGAAATTACAGAAATATTGTCTTTTACAAAATGGTACAAACATATAGATGTATGGCCAGTCACCTCCCTAAATAATTTAGAAACCCATATAACCATATGTATTACAACAATAAAAGAGAGCTCAAAAGAGAGACATCATAATAAAACAACTACATCAAGGGCAAAAAGTAATTCCGCATAGTCAATTATCCCCACAGAAGTTTACTGAGAATCGATTTTTGGTATTTTTTCTGTTCAGCAGGTGCCAATTGATTTGGTACTAATAAAAACTTTCATATGATAATTCTCTTGCAAGCAATATATTTGTTCATGCTTTACTAAAGTAGTATGACTTAAAACTTTACGTGCGGGCTTTTTGTCACCGTTTTGGCAACGTCGCCATTGACGTCAACGGAAACTTGTTGTTTTATGGTACATTTTACAAGATGCAGCGTGACCATTTAGACCTGTGAGGAGCGTGTAGTGCATTGTTTATTTAGCTATCCAACCATAGTATTTAATGCTCGTCCAAAAAGCATTACCAAAGTTACATGAACCTCTCTTTTAAAACATGTAAACGCACTTAAGTTTATGGGATTTGTTTTTGTGGAAATATTTTCGGGCCTTGTCTGTATGCTCACTCTTTACCCCACTGAAGGAAAATTTTCGATAAATAAGACATTTACTCAGATCAAATAACCATCCGATCCGGGCATGTACTATGTGTTTTTTAACAGCAACACCCCAAATACAGTCATCTTGAAGTAAAGGTACATTGACTTCACTAAATAATAGAGAAGTTATGAAAGTTATCAGTATATGGCAATATCTGGCCATGTAAGAAAGGTTTCATATAGTCAAATCAAGCCAAGTAAATCTTATTTAAAGTCGAATCATTTACAAACACGAAATAACAAAAGCTCCTGCGAGCATTTTCTTCCGACTATATGGAGTTTACGGCCTTATCAAAATATTTCACTGATATCGAGCCGACCGTTTAGCAAAGTAGTACAAAAAAAAACCCCGGAGCTCTCGGGAAAACACCTTACCCTTCGTAGCTTGGCTCTCTCACATGTGCGCCGGTCAGGCTCGAACCCAATGTGGTAAGAGGCCTAATGTCAACGCTCTTATCCATTAGGTCACAAATGCCCGTATAAAGAAATGAGTAATGTAGACATAACGAGAACGCTTCCAAAGTGGAAGGAAAAAAGCTGATGATGGGAAAATGACAAGGCAATTTATATTCAAATGTGTTCCATTTCAAGTCTCACCGACTGAACTCTGAAGCAATACGATTTATCTTTGTTCTGCTTGAAGAGTATGATAGTACGGAGTGAATTTTCCAAATTGTTAGAGGGAGAGCAACCGACACAGAGAGTTTATGCCAAACGCCCCATAAAAGGCATTGACAAACATCGCAGGCTCAGATCAGACGCCGCAAAAACGCGGCGTCTGATTAGGGTCTACGCTGTTTGCATAGGACAAATGAGTATTTAGCATTAACAACTAAAATAGAACTGATGAAGTAAACTTAATCAGACCCCGTCTTAAATGGCCGATGGATTCATTCAGTTTGTAAGAACAGAATAGTCTACCCTGCAAATATGGATTCAGTTTTGTTGGCTGTGTTTCTTTTACAACGCTGATTCAAAAAGGCATATGCTTGACAGACATAATAGTTCAAAGATACAACCGCAGCCACGAAATACTGACATTCATACATGTATCATTATAATTTTATCAATATAATTTCAGTGGAAGCATATATGTATACATGTATGAGTCGAGTCAGTGAAAAAACAGATCTCCGATCACCCTCTGTATCAGTCCAGACTTCACTATTTTATTCTTAAGGATCCAAAGGTCGTTCATGCGAAAAGAATAACACTTTGATGATACTGCGCAAATGCAATGGACTGATCTTACTACATCTTTAATAAGCATTTTGATCTGAGTATACTCAATTTTCTCAGAATTGTCTCAATACTCAGCATTTTAGCAGTAAAGGTTATAATTGAGCCCCGACATGAGAAAACCAACAAAGTGGTTTTGCACAAAGCGAAGACGCAGATCAGCCTGGGCATCCGCCCAGTCTGATCAGAGTCTTTGCTGTGCGCTTAAAGGGTAGCTAAGGGACTAAGCTACCTTCATGCGGACAGTGAAGACTCTGATCAGACTCGGCGGATGCCCAGGCTGATCTGAGTCTGCGCTTTGCTCACTACCACTTTGTTGGTTTTCTCGTGTCGCGGCTCATATGCTTGTGATGACGGAAACACTACAGATGTACCAAAACAATTGTTCCTGATATAGAAAATACAATGTTTTGAGATACATCATCATGCTATTGGCTGATTTCATCTAAGATGTCTGTTGGCTAAGGATCATATTACTGGTCACAGTAAATCAATTGCAGATGTTTTGTCCAGATAGCATAATGGAATGTGCGAGTTTTCTGTCCGAATAACAGTTTTCTGAGTTTCGTTCTTGTATGTGTTCTTTGTTCCCTAGAACGACCGTAACAGAATTTGATTAATTTTATTTGTAACGCACCAGCTTCATCAAGGCCAAAAACAGATTCCTCCTAAATTGACTAGCATCTCTTCCATGCATTTCTATTCTGGAAACGGCGACATAACCCCGTTTCATTATGATCAGTCAACTTTAGTAGTAATTTTGTGATTTGCATAATTACACAACGTATGGTAAAGGACAGTTTATAAACTTTATATGGCTTTCTTTAGGGGAATTATGCCAGAAGGTTTATGGAATATATTATCTGCTCAAGTAAGGCTTACATTTGGTGGATTATACTACGAACAAGATCCTTATCTTTCCTCGCAAAATCAACAAATAATGAATCTCCTCTAGCTGTTCGGTTTAAGTGTTACAAAGGGACACTGTAAGGGGCTTTGTCCCTTTACCGTATACTGCTCTAACCACCAAATGGCAAATAAGAAACGAAAAATTATGCGGCACACAAAGCAAATTAAGACAAGATGAAAAGCCAAGAGGTCAACTCTTTCCCAGCAAATGGCCATGATGCGATTCTAAAATATGTACAAAAAGCCGAAAACTAAAAGAAAGCCTAAAAATGACCACAGTAGTCAACCGCCACAGAAGAACCGCCTTGGAACGGTCAGCACAAAATTTATTGGGTGCCTAAATCGAGTTTACAGGCGCATAGCCCTCGCCCTGGGTCCTTCGTCCTTTGCTTTTTTATGAATTGTAGAATTGTGGTAATCTGATAAGCTGCCTGCTTTTTTTTCTGTCTTGTTTGGGGTTGATAAAATTATAGAAACTAGGTAAAACGGATGTTTTTTTTTGTGTTGTGTGACGTTTTGGTTTAATTTGTATTTTGTTTTTGTTAACAGAAGCACCGCAGGGAATGGTCAGTTATAAATTATTCTGGGGCTTAAATCGATCTTATGAGGTCGTGGTGTCTCCCATAGAACTGTTAACACAATCTTCGCTGTGCAATATCCCTGTGACAACAATTTACTGGTGAGCAGCTTCCCTCTATCAACAAATCTTGATTTCTGAAACAGTCTCTATTATACCGGACTAGCCGAGAGAAGCAAACATATCAACCAGATTAAATACTAAGAAACATAAAATGAATACTAAAAGGCTAGAACAACACTAAAACCCCTCAAGCAAAAGAAGTCCAACAGTTGAACCCTGATGGGACCGAGCAAAGACAGTTGAACTCCGCTGGGCCGACTGTTTTGTTAAATATATTTTGCTACTGTACGATATATTCTTACACACCTTTGTAATCATAAAACAAATTCCCAACTCAACAATGAACCTGTAAAATCAAGATATTTGTTTACACATTGATATTACCGGAGATATAAATGATTGAGAGGCTGATATGAAGGAATCGTGTGTATAAGTATAAGGTAATTCTGACATTGAAAGACAGTTGGATGATAATGCAGATTATGTAGATCTATGCTTATTCTAACGTAGATTATGAGTAAATATCAAAACTGCGAGAAAAACTATGCCGAACAACTGAGCAAGATGTAGTAAGAAAATACATGAAGTCCGTTTATATAGATGTCTTTTAAGTTCGGGCGCAGTATTGATCGGATGCCTAGCGTTTAATACACATTACTACATATATAGGGGAGAGTCGGGTAACTTCGGACGGCGGGTAAATTCGGACAGTGACATTGTTTCCTTTATTTGTCAGTTTTTATTTGGAACTAAACTAAACATAACTGGCCAAACAGTGAAAATCCTGATGATTATGAGCCGTCTCATCTGGATTTTCACCATTTGCAATGGTATGTCCGAATTTACCCACTGTCCGAAGTAACCGACTCGACCCTATTACAATACACCTGTAAATCGATGAAACTGATAAATATCGATGGCTGCATGAGACTGTAAGAAGACTGTAAAAAAACGAATTAAAGCAGAAAATGAGTTGGTTCAGATGAGATGAAATTCGTCAACCGCCAGCTTGCGTTGATTGTGAGTTCGTCCAGCGGTGATTTTGGTTCGTATGCACCGTAGCTGTGCCTGAAAACATGTCAACCTGATCATATAGCCGTTCCGATATTTACCAAAATACATGTAAATGAAGCGAAAACTCCAAAACTACTATGAATACTGTATTTACCTCCATTAATAGGACACCATAATATAACGAGCCTAGCATTTAGTAGATCGAATGTACTATTCCGCCACATCCAGAACAAAGGCTTTATTGGTAGCAGGCTGTTGAGCAGCGGGACTAGTCTGAGTTTGATGCACACACTTTATTCAGCACCTCTGTCCAAATATTTATGGTAATTCTGGCATGTCGAGAAATCAAATTAGCAAAAACGTATTCTTATTAAATACGTGTTCGGTATACTTTTTTGGTTCAGCTAATGTTCAGCTAACTAGATGTATTTGATGCCAATGGCCTCAACCAAAATATAAGAACACAATGTTAAAGCGACATGATCTTGGCAAAGTTAATATCATTGCCCATTAGCCAGATTAGTTCTTTTTACTTGTACCACATCATAAAAATAGCTGACTCAATGCCCCTTAACAGCTTGCTTTAGAAATTTTTGAGATCCACGTTGCAGAGGCATGTTTTCCCAGCCCCCTCCCCTCTCCCCAACACACACACACACACACACAAATCCCATCATTTCTCCTATTTTCCTTATCGTCGCTGCATAAAAGGCAAAAGTTTATGTTCTTTTTTCTGATATAAGGTATGGCTTTATAGAATCGCATGCCAAAAAAGCTTAAATTTGAAGCATTATTTTGTGACAGTTTTCCTCAGTTTTGTAATTCTGGACCTTTAGCGCAGATGGTGTCGTTTTTGTTATATGTACGGGAATGGAGTGTTTATTTTAATTTCTTCCAAAGTGTAAGATTTTAATCATGCGAACAGTGCAAGCAGCACATGAGTTAGACTACAGGAAACTGTGCTTTTGTTAGTGCGAGCAGCCAGTCTTGAGGGCAGCCTGAGGACCTGTGAAAACTGTAGGAGCTTTGGCTTTATTGTCATTATTGTAGTCATTGCTCTTGGTTTATAAACTGAAGGCATACAGGTCAGTTTTACACAGGACATAACCCATTGAATACAGTGAGCTGCTTCCAAGTCGACGCAACATGATAACAAACATGGCATGTCGAAACAAAGTCATGTCAATGGCGCTGCAACGTCATGCAGGCAATTTCAAAACAACGTCGTCTTACATGGTGACGTTATGTGACGTTGAGGCGCCGTCAAGACCTTGTTGCGTGTTTTCTCGGAAAGCAGCTTTTCTAACGACAAGACACAAGTGATCTTTCTTTATGTTTAATGTTAAAGCAACAGTTCTAAATTCATTTCAATTGCCACCCATTGTTTGAGTTTAAAGCTTAAATGTAATTGCCTCTACAAACTGTTACATAAATCTGAGAAAAGGAAAATAGTACAAATGAGGGTAAGTTAATTGGTGTACAAATGACGGAAGGATCCTAATGTAATAAAACAGTTTGGTTCTATTTCCGACTCAAATGACACTACTGGAATTAAATAAAATACGGTTTATAAGTCTAACAATGGTTTATCTTCCGCCTTATACCGTATTCAACCTAAGATTGGAGGACCTAAATATAAACGGATGATCTCCATGTTTGTTCGCCACTTTGGCTACGTCATCAAGGGAAGCAAGCAGTCATAAAAGTTGTTATAAACAACTTTTGTGACTGCTTAAAAGTTGTTATAAACAACTTTTGTGACTGCTTGCTTCCCCTGATGACGTAGCCCTTTCAAAACGGGGTCTCTTCTTAACCCATTTAAATGCCTAGTGTCCCATAAATGGGCATAAGGAAACAACTCAGACCTTGATCAGACGCTACAGAACGCGGCGTCTGATCAGTGTTTACATAAAACTGAAAACAATATCTTCAAAATGATATAAAAAAAATAAACCAGACATCCCTAAAAGAATGAATGGATCCATCCAATTTGTAACGTTAGACGAGTTCACTGACCATAGATGGGTTAAAGAAAAGAAGTTTCTCTTAGAGAGTAAATTATTTTCTTTGAGACTTGACCGGCAAGAATGAAAATAGCACAGTTAATTCCCCTGAAAGTGTACCAAGTTTACCTTACAGAAATGCAATTATCATTCAAAACTGTTACTGTCCAGCGCATCATTAAAAGCAGTCGGAATTGCAAGCAATGCATACCCAAAATAGAATGTCTGCGACCCCTGGATTGGTAGTTCAGCGTTATCCACTACACTATCGCCGCTCCTCCTGGAGAACGAACCCAACCATAACATGATCTACTATTGAATGTAAGAATTTGTCCTTAACAGTATACCCTGTTGAGAAAAGGTCCAAAGAAGAAACTGACAGTTATTTTCCATGAAAGTGTACATTTTACCATAACAAGGTTAAACAAGCTTTAGTCGAAGCCTTTCTGAGGTTGGACCTGCTTGTGTGCAGTGAAAGGGTGAAATGTGATGTGGGTTATAATACTAAGCAGGCATTCTGTCGCAAAACAACCATTGTCACACCTGGTCAACTATGTTTCCAAGGCTGTTAAGAAAGGAAAATTATTCATAGTTCCAAAACTTCTTGGTCATCATGCCTAAACAAATTCATTTAGCAACGATGACCATCTCGTTTAGGAACTAGGACTCTTATTTGTTTGGTTACAACCTTGGAAACATAGTTAACCAGGAGTGATTATGCATTCAATCCTTTTCATAACGAATACTATTTTTGAACTTAACAGAAAAATCATTCATACCAGCAAGATTTTTGAATTAATACATGTACACTTAGTCACCATAAAGTGCAGGATCAGATAAGCCTTGTCACAAATGTCTTTTCGCCGTATTTCTAATTCTGTTGTCACATATAGTAGCATGGAGATGACTGATACATAGTAAATGTATGTACATGTGTACATTCTATGTTGTTCTAACATGGTACACACCTGGTTTACAATGTTTTCAGGGATGTTACGAAACGAAAAAGAGCTGTTACGAAACGAAAAAGAGTCATATTTACTAAACGACCTCGTCATCTTTTTCATTTCACAACAGCCCTAGGATATACATAGTTAATCAGGGATGTGGTATATTCTTCTGAATAAATACTGTTTAAGAAACTACGTAATCTGGCCCATGCTCCTTCTTGTGAACATATTCTCTGCTCTTGAAGGAACTCTTTAAGATTTTGATTTTACCTCACTGCATCTGGTGTTGTGCCGTGTGGCGGCCGTCAAACGTCTCCCCGTACATTATCCATAGAGCAGATTTTATTTTGTTTTCGTCCTTTGAAATCAGAGGATATATTTTGAGATATCTGAAATATTAGATCGGTTTATACCCATTTTCAAACCATTGTTTTATATATTATTTAGACCCTTTTTGATACTAATCAGTCTTTGAATCGACTGTCCAATTGAGATTAAGAAATTGCAGTATGCCTTTCTTTTGTTTCGTCACCAGATATTGACAGGGTCACTGAAGAGGCTTTATTAGCCGAAATTACGTAGTCTGGTCCATGTTCCTTCTTATGAACGTATTCTCTGCTCTTGAAGGAACTCTTTAAGATTTTAAGTATACAACTCCATGTTTTATCCACCATTTTTACACAGGGGAACAACTTGTTTGACTTCTTGATTGCTTTCCTAGAGCTTGAATTACCTTCCAAAATGAGGCCAGCTCTTAAAGAAATGATCACAATTCTTTCCTTTAAGGGTTGACAACTTTTGAGAAGGGAGGCAAAATTGTAAGTGACACAGTTGTATCCTCTGTACATGTACCCATTTACCTTAAACCTAAAGCATAGAATCTGGAGAATGCACTGTGCATGAATAATGCAAATTGCAAACCCTGAAGGCAAAGAAGCTCTTGATTGTGAGTGTGCCTGTTATAGTTCAGTACTCCAGGAGTCCAGCCAGTCTATTCTTAGACCGGATCATCACATTGTTCAAGCAAACTCGTTTCTATAAAGACTTTCTTTTCATAGGTATATAAGAATGCGATCATTGATCATTACCCAGACGCATTAAGGACGAGTCAGATTAATAGAAAAGGAGAATCTATAACAGACAATGATTTTGTGTCTTATATCATGCTCCGTATCAAAAGCGAAGGTCCTTACACCGTGTTTCAGTTCCTGGTCTTTGCATACTTTTTACTTTTCAAACAACAAATGTCAGTAATCATGTCCTGAGGCTTGTATGAGTATAACTTCATGTATTTCCGCCATTCCTACAAAGTAAAACAACTTTTGGGACTTCCTGTTTGATTCCCTGTGCGACGAAGCCCTTTCAAAATTAGGGTATACTGTTTGGAGAAACAATTAGGGTATACTGTTCGGGGAAACAATGGGCTCTTGGGAAGCACATAACTCTTAAGGAAAAGAACTTGGTCCTAGCAAGGAACTCTTAGTCTTAAAGTGTGTTGACTCCAAAGGAAGACAGAACTGAAAAGGCCACCCACACACATACCTGAGAGTGTACTCTCATAGTCTTTGGAAGTCAACCAAACCATGAAAGACAGATTCTTTTAAAGACAGACCGGTAAATGATGGTGAATCGTCACTGGTGGCTGTTGATGATAGGTGACCCCTAAACAGATGGCCCCGAATATGTGTTTGACTATACTTGGAGTTCCACGTGCATCTATGATCAGGGCTTTTGCATGTTACCTTATAGATTCCTTAGGTTCCATAACTTTTATGCGACGGAGGATGACTCTGATTAGAGTGCGGGGATGCATCCGCGCATCTGGTCTGAATCCTGCCTGTTTGAAAATGTCCGAAGGTACATTTCCTAGTGACAGGACTAACATTAAAGTTTTCTTTGGCAAAGAAATCTTAATGCATATATCATTAAAACCTAATTCACTTACAGATGTTTTGACCAGACTGATATAATGAAATAGTATAGTTCTTATGTTGGAGTAAGGAACTTTAATTCCCCTAAAGCCCCAATACTTGTTTATTATCAGCAGAATAGATCAGATACGTTGGTATCATTCCAGTAATATTGCTTCTTCTGTTAGATACCCCAGGCTATAACATGCGTCATCTAGCCAGAAGTTTAAATGTAGAAGTGGTGAAATGATAAGTCCGAAATAGTAAACCGTCGAAACATTGACAAACAAAGTATTTAGATACACAACCAGGAACCTCATAACAGAGGTGTGATCAGGTGCTTGTGAGTAGAAGTAGAAAGCATTACTTGCCTGTCTTAATAAACCCACACCTTTTCATATTATAAAGGCTCAGCTGGCAAAGACATTTTTGTCCATTGTGTGAATTTCGTTGAGGTTTTGAAAAAATAGGTTTTCGACATATCTGTTACAGTATTTCAAAAGGCTGGACCATCTATGATTAGGATTTGCATCTTTATCTTAGTTATATGAAACGTTAGGAATGCAACCTCACTTCGGAAAAGAAGGTTATTATTCAACAGTTGTGCGTCTTTAATCCAAGCTGATGAGTTCCAGTTAATAAATCCTGCTAATTGACTTAAATCGTGTGGATTGAGATACATTATCGTTGGTAATGGTGCAGTTACGATAGTGGCATCAGCGTGAACGTCCTATTTAGAGTGCTTCTGTATACATTAAAGCAATTCTCTTACAGAATCAAGGTCCGTCGTGTTAAAGAACCCATCCTGTTAGGATGGGTTCTTTTACACGACCGATCTCGATGAAACATGATGGTTTTTTTAGCTCACCTGAGCCGAAGGCTCACAGGTGAGCTTATAGTATAGGCAGGCATCCGCCGTCCGTCGTCCGTCGTCCGTCTGTCAATGTTTTCAAACGACATCTCCTCTGAAACTACAAGGCCCATTGTTACCAAATTTCATATACAGCATCTATAGGCAGGGGGAACCAATAATACTGTTTTTTATCCAAATCCCTGTGGAACTTTGGTTGCTATGGCAACGTAAAGTTTCCATTGACTTGTATGGGAAAAATTGAAAATTTGCATTTATTGCTATGTCACTGTAGATATTTTGACAAATCTTTTACAGAAATGTTCCTTGAGTAGTCCTCTATCAACCACATGAAATTTCTATAAATTACACAATTTGGCTGGTTGCCATGGCAACCAAATGGTTAAAAAATTAAAAAATCTTCTCCTCAGAAACTGTGCATCCAATAAAGCTTAGCTTCACAGAAAGAATCTTAGTACTAGCCTCTATAAAAATACTGTTTTTCTTGGCAGTTGCTCTAGCAGTTTGGTTGCTATGGCAACTTACAGTTGCCATTGACTTATAATGGCAAAATAGAATATTTGCATTTATCGCTATGTCATTGAAGATATTTTGACAAAACTTTTATAGAAATGTTCCTTGAGTAGTCCTCAACCAGTCTTATTAGATTTATGCAAATTGCACAATTTGGCTGGTTGCAATTGCAACCAAATGGTTAAAAATAGAAAAATATTAAAAAATCATCTCAGCAGAAACTGTGTGGCCAATAAAGCTCAAACTTTACAGAAAGAACCTTAGTACTAGCCTCTATAGAATTACTGTTTTTCATGGCAACTGCTCCAGCAGTTTGGTTGCTATGGCAACTAAGAGTTTCCATTAACTTACAATGGGGAAAATGGAAATTGGCAATTTTTGCTGTCTAACTGCAGTTATTTAGATTTTTTTTCTACAGAAATGTTTCTTGAGTAGTCCTCTACGATTTTATGAATTTTCTCGAAATCGCTGAATTTGATTGGTTGCCATGGCAAAATATAGGGTAAATTTTCGAAAAAAAAAAAAAAAATCTTCTGCTCAGAAGCCATATGGGGGATGAAGCTGATATTGTGCAGATGTGTTGATGACAGTAGCCTCTACATAAATTTTATTCTTTTTCTTCCAATCCCATAAGAACTTTGGTTGCTATGGCATCTTATAGTTTCCATTGACCTATTATGGGAAAAATGAAGCCATGAGGGGGATGAAGCTGATACTTAGCATACATATTGATAACATTAGCCTCTACCTAAAGTATGTTTTATATTATCATTGCCCGTGTGAATTCGTTGCTATGGCAACTTAAAGTTTCCATAGACTTATAATGGGGAAAGTGGACATTTGCTATTTATTTCTGTGTTACTGCAGATATTTTGACAAAAGCTTTACTGAAATGTTCCTGGAGTAGTCCTCTACCAGCCATATGAATATTTCCCAAATACCTGATTTTGATTGGTTGCCATTGCAGCCAAAGATCTTCTTCTGAGAAGCCATTACGGGGGGATAAAGCTTTTTTTCATAAATATTTGTGATATTATCCTCCACATAAATGGTGCTTTTTATTGCTGTTGTACATGGTGTTTTGTTGCTGTAACCTCAGTGCTCAGGTGAGCGATATAGGGCCATTGGCCCTCTGGTTTTACATGAACGACGTAGATGATGAGTCCATATAAACCTGCATAGGTACGAGGCACATACTTATCTGCAAACTTCTAATTACCTTGTGGAACAAACTATACTTGCTGCAAGACCTTGAAATTAATTATGTATACAAAATCTTGGATAAGGGTCCATGGTAATAGAATGTATTGCCAGCCTTTTGCTCCAGTTGTGAATCTAGCATAAACACTATTAAATTACAGTTTGGAAGTTACAATAAGGTTTTAGAGGCATTTAAATATTGGTGTTTCTAAAAACAGTAACCGTCAGTGAAGGGGATTTAGTGAGCTTGTTCCTATGGGTATATTCTCATTTGCTGCTACTTTAATATGGGGTCTGATATGGGATCTGATTGTATTGGTTCCTGGCACCATAATGCATTATTATCATCTTAATTACATCATACTTGCATGGCAAAATCTGGACTGTACTTGAATCTTTTTTATTCTTATGTAGTTGAGAATTAAACCTGTAATGTCTCATTGACTCTTCTGTATCACAGATCGGACAGATCACAAAATATTCTTTATGAAGTTTTTAGAAAACAAAATCCAGCAAGTATAGAAACCTGCCAGTTTAAGTTGCATACAGATATTACAGTACCTGTTGAATCTGAATTCCTGAATGTTTACATAGATTTCTTATCAGTGATATGAATGATTACAGAGCTGATACGAGAAACAACCATAGAATGTAAGAGTAAGGTAAATCTGGCATTTTAATATGGGTTGGATGATTAACCTGTTTATATATATGATTACTTCAACACAGCAAGAATACGCAATACTGATTAAATAAATAATCATATAATTGTGAACGAAAATAAATAACTTAATGCAAAAACTGGCAAGTTAACAGCCAAACTCGTTTTATAGTTTTCTTTAAATAAGCCTACACTTAGTTGAAGACGTATACAAGGATCCTTTTATTTTCTTCTCTGAATATTGTGCAAAAAAGGCTAGGCAGTAGATTGGGTCTGCGAGGTGTATATGAATTTGTAATGAGAATAGCAGATATTCCTCCAAAATCATACTGCCTTGCAAAGATTCAGTGTTTGGACACTCTTAGCAAGATATTGAGTTCAAGGTTTGGGGGACTTGGGCTGTAAGTTTTGTACGTAGAGACTATCATGACCCATTCGATTTAAAACTGACAAATACCGAAGGGATTTAAAAACTTCCAACCCCTAATTATGAATACCTCATAAATGAATGCAGCAACATCCACCAAAATTTCACAACATAAATTATATATTCTCTAATACCTGTTTATGTCCCTATCGCGAATTTGAAATCGTTCGCCCGAATCGGTCAGGAATAAGCACGTGTTCCTCGTGTTTTTAATATAGTTTACCTGCAGATGAATCATTTCATGTATACAGTGTTCTGAGAAAACGTTTCTCTGTAATAACAAATTGAATGTTAAAATTAAGAAGTCGGTCTGTGGCTTAATTCGGCATACCACGCCGAAATATCGCAAACAGATCCAGATGTTTGGTCCAATTAAATGTTGCAATTTCAGAAATGACGCCACGAGACAATTTTAAGAGTTAATGAAAACGGCAGTTTACGATCTCAGACGACGTACACGGTTTACATGAAGCCCTAAAGACCGCCAGAGAAACAGCTGAGATAAAAAACAGAGGTAATGACGTTAACTTTCGTCGACACCGTCACTGTAAGAGACCTTGCGCTAGTGTATCGACTGCAATGAAAATGGCAAACCAAACCTGGATGACATAACAATATTAAGACAGTAAAAAGTCCTCTAAAAGAGTGTTGCATAAGATAACGACGTCATCGCCATATGCGTTTCAGCGATGTTACGCTCTTTTAGGGACGTCATTTAAGTAAATGATACGAATAAACTGAGTACTCTTTAAATTTACTAAGTTTCAAGCATTTTGTCGTAAAATCTTAAACACGTTCACATATGAAAGGATCATCAGCCAGCAATAAAAAAAATGAAGTTTTGAAATCCCCTCAGTATACTTGCGATTATGGTGAGAAAAAAATGAAGGATACCATTTTTATTTTTGTTTTAACTAATTACATGGTCTTGGAGCATTTACATCATGACACAAAGATGCCAAGCTTTTTTGGAAAAGATTAAACTTGAAAATTCATATAGGCTTTATATTCAGTATATATAGTGTACGTTTTCATTAGTTATTATTATCATTATCATGGAGAAAAAAATATTATATTAGAGGAACAACACAGAACTGTGTGCAATCTGCCCTAGATCATTCCATTTGCCTAATCATGGTTTGAATATTGTTTAATTATATAAATATATAAAAGGGGATAAAAAGTATCGACGTTTCCATATAAACACGTACAAAGAAACACATTTCTTGCACTCTAGATAAGGAAATCCGCGTGCTACACCTGTACCTAAAACTCTTTTCTTGCACACCAGATAAGGATATCCGCGTGTTTCCCCTGTACCTACAAATCTTATCTCACCCATGTTGTCTCACCCAGGACCGGATAAAATCACGAGCATTCAATGCATTGGTTGTATTGGAGGTCACGTACCTGCGTCGTCAAGTGACGTTGGCTTTTTAGATGATTACGTCACGAATACGGCAAAAATGACGTCAGTTTATGCACGCCAGTCATTGACGTAAGGAGCCGAATGGTGGTCGATGAAAGCGGTGCCTTCTTTTAAAATCAAATAGAAACCTCCCAAGCGCTAGAATTACGCACAAAAAAAAACTCTAAAGTTAAAAAAATCAAAACGTGGCAAGCCTCGAGATGCCGAACAGTCACCTTCCTGACGGATTTTTCTATCCATACCTCTCACCCATGAAAGATACTTATATTCTTCCGGCAGCTTGTTGATTCACCAAGAACTTAAAATCTTTGACTATCATAAAGTGTGTCAAGCATTGCCTGTTGCTGTAACAGCTTCAACGTTCAATCAGCTTTTTTTTTCAACTTGATAGAAAGCAGCAGTTGTTTATGCTATCAATTTAGAATTACAACTATAACAGCCAATTAGTTGATATTGTTTTATTATGTTGTTTCTATTAGGATTCCAGCTGCAAAATAATGTTTTAGGGGGCGTATTTATATATCATATTTAGAGGGCCTGCCTTGTTGCCGCAACTGGCTTATACATACATTTTAGTTTAAACATATTTTATTTCAACAATATCATACATATACACAGAAATGATATGCATGATCAGTAGGATTAGAACGAAAGCGTATGCTTATTTAGTTCTTCTCCTTGAAATGGAAACAGTTTTCACAAATAATGGAGGACAAAACTGTATGTTACTGTTGGTGACAAATAACTATGTTATTAACATTAAAAATGTTGACGTTAGCAAATTTATAAAGCATAATACATGTAACAGCAAGACGAAAATGGAAAAATAGAAAATTTTGGTAGCAGAAAAGAAAAATAGGAAAATAGGAAGCCGTGGGTTGGTTGGAAGAGATTTGGAATTGTCAGTTAACCTACTTGGAAATGATACGTAGCACATACATTTTATTGAAAATCAGTTAAACAAACTTAAGATGAACTTTTTCTCAATAAAGTTGCTTTGAAATTTTGTGCAAATGATTGTTACTAACAAAAGTTACTGCCGTCTAATAGGTTTTCTTTGTTGCATTTCCATCCCTGATGTGAATGAATGCATCAAAGTCCTAAATAGTTTGGTACCAAGGCACTGACTACTGTAACGGTGCGTGTGTTCATATTAAACATTTTAACGTATTATTTATGCGAAAATACTAAGCTGCATGAAAATTTAAAATCTACAGGGGCCGTTTTCATAAAACGACTTAAGTGGTTGCTATGCTGTTGCTAAGGCTAAATTTCTTTGAAGGAAATCCCTACAACTATGAAATTTGCTCTGGAGGAACAGTCTTACAAAGACTGTTCCTCCAGACCAAATTTCATATTTATAGGGAATCTCCTTTATAGATTTTTAGCCTTAGCAACCGCATAGCAACGACTTAAGTGGCTTTATGAATACGGCCCCAGGACTCTACATTGTCTCTATTCGCATCCATAAATTGGTCATTTGTTCTTGGAAAAAAAGAGTAAACTTTGAAAAATCGGCTTTAATATGCTGACGGCTTGAAATACTGTAAAACACTTAATATCTGCGGTATCAAAATTTCGCGGCTAAAAGAAAATGACCTATTGGCGCATGTTAATTTTGGCGGCCTTCACGTACCATAGCTCCAAATAATAGTAAAGCAATGGCTGATGTAAACTTTTGACAATTTTCTTATTATCATTTTAACTATACATTGTGACATCCATTAGAATCGCCTCATCGAGGCGATTCTAATTGGATGACACAATGTATAGTTTAACTTGATGGAAACGTATATAAAAATCTAAAAATACTCATCAAATACTCCTTTTTATCTAGACCTCATATATCTAGATTATATGTATTAAATCTATGTACTATTGGCGGACTTATATTTTAGCGCTCTTTGCCCTAACCGCCAATATCGCCAAAATTCAATAACCGCCAAAAATAAGTGTTTTACAGTAAATAATACGTACTCTTGAAGATAAGCTGGCAGGCTGGTATCGTCTAAAGTAAGTGAAGAACGGGTTCAAAGGACCAGAAAATGAACAATCAATTGAAATAGGAAATAAATAATTTGAGATTGATGAGATCTTTTCTGTTGTTTTTTTTCTGTACATATACCAAAAATAGTACTATTTTTACAAAACAACACACCTTTTTGAGCGTTTCTTAAGACGAATATGTCGTGTCAAAATAACCGACCAATGGCAGACTAAATGTCATGCATTAGTAATGGCGTCTTTGTCTCGAGGAGTAATTATTTACAAGCGTTAGAAAACAATAAACATTGCCTGACATGGACACACAAATCACGCCTTAACACGAGATAAACGTCTTCCAAACAAAATTAACAGCTGGAAGCAACTTTACCAATACGTTCGAATTACTCTCTTTTGGAATATAAAACTTTGTTTGACCCGAAAATCAGGATTTCCGACGCCATTGTCTTAAATAATTACTTCAATCCAATTTGGTATCAGATTTCGTTTTTACACTTTAGTCATCAACGCACGCTTCTTTGCACTTTATAAATTACTTTGTTTTCATCTTGTTTTAGCTTAGAAACAAATGCAGTTTTCCAGTTTAGGAAACAAACCAGCTGAAATCACACAAAAGCACCGTTAGACCTATTTTCCACAAATCACATTTTTCACACATGAAAAGAATCTGCAGAAGAATGCGACCTTACACATCACAAGTTTGTAAGTTATTAATACCATCGTGAATCCTGATAATCTAATTCGGTACCCCAGCAGGCACACACCCTTGAATCAGCCTTGAACCACCCTTGATTCAACGTCATGACGTTGAATCAAGGTTGATTCACGGCTGTGTGCCGCGTGGGTACATGTGCTTGCTGCGGACCCATGTGGGTGTTTTACTATGAATAAATTATAGTTTCTAACGAAGGTGTTAAAATCGCGAGAAGTACGTTTCCGAATATATGATGATGTGGCGGTAGCAGCTTTAGACCTTACTTTTCACATACATGGGTGACGACTATGATCGCACACTTAGAGAGCCCAGAGAGGGACTCAGGGAGACCCAGTGGTCGTTTTCATCATACTTCATACTTTCATCATACTTGTGAAAATTGTTTTTATTGAAATAAGGGAGTTGTTCTAATGCAGAACACAACATACTTGTTTCTCTGCAGATTGAACATGCACTCACCACAAAATTCACAACGAAGCCAAAAATTTCAGGTGAATCGGTTCATGTTTTTCACCATATTTACATTGGGAACCAAATATTGATTTTGCCTGTTTGTTTTTCTGGACAAAGAAGCCCATTAAATCAGGGTATATTCTTAAAGAATTTGCTCCTAGGAGAGCAATTCTGTCGTTTAAGAGTTGGCCGTCATTGAGAACTTGAGTAACAAAGAATATGATCAGTGTTACTTCCCCTGAAAAGGCATCCATTCAATTTTACTGCCGCTCTTGGTTCGAGGTTATAAAACTTGAGAATAATCTCAAACTCAATATACTGCACACCGATTGGCTGCTTCCGAGCATGTGCTCGGAAGCAGCCAATCAGTGTGCTTTATTTTGAGTTTTAGAATGTACTCAAGTTTTATAACCTCCAGGCCTGGTTTCTGTAAGAGCTTGTTATATGGTACATGTATTATGATAGAATTCGTTCAATATTTATGATATTTCTGTCGCTGCTTTTATGTATCCATTTACCATTTTCGGAAGCCATAAATCACCGTTTAGTATGTTTTTGTTATGAACGGAATATCAACAAAAAGATAGAATAACACTTCAATAGAAACAAATAAAAATGACAGACAAAATAGATTATTAACATTTTTACAACAACTGGCTCGCCTCCACGGAGAAATCGCCATTAAAGCCAACCATGTCGGGGCAAACGCCTTATTAAGGTTTATGTGAAATGGATGCCGAAGCCTTTTTTAAGCATGTACAGTTCACATTTGAACGATAATAGTCTTATCATTGCAGAGGCAAACTGGACATTGCCTGACTAACCCTCGTTTACGCACAGATTGGTCTAGATTTTAGCATTTTGCATATGCTGCAAGACGTATTTTGCCTGAACGCGAACCAATGTGATCTATAACAGAGGAAAGTTAAAGCATTTTAGATGCAAATTTAATCTGATCCTGTCAGGTTTCACAGACAAATATCTTGTTGCTGTCGCTGAATCTCATAACAAACCATCAGATCAATGGTAAATTTAGGCATCGTCTAAATATTTATTGGAAACTAGAAGATATGTACATTTTAAAGACCACAGGAAATTTAACAGTAAAAAGAGCTGCCATTTGAGACAATTGAGTAGTGTTATGCGTAAAATCGATTTAAATCGTCACCATTAATGAGCCGCGAGATGACAAACCAACAAAGTGGTATGTGCGACACGAGAAGACTCGGATCAGCCTGGAAATCCACTCAGTCTGATCGGAGTCTTCTTTGTGCGCTTAAAGGGTAGCTAAAGGTCTAAGCTAGCTCCATGCGGACAGCGAAGATTCTGCTCAGACTGAGCGGATGCCCAGGCTGATCTGAGTATTCGCCGGGCGCACATGCCACTTTGTTTTTTTTATCATGTCGCGGCTCAATTTTCTGCTACTGACCCTTCCAAGGCGATCCTCTACACAAAGTCTGCCTTGTAAAAGTGGAAGGCAAGCTAGAAACATGTCTATAGACTTGCCCACAACGTGGTACTCATGATGTTCGTGGTACTCATAATGTTATAAGTATCATTCTGTGCATTTTTCGACCTGAACAATGTAATGAAACACACACGATGTGCAATGAACGCAAATAAACAGAAAGAAATATCTCCATTATTCTAAACAAGCAAGTCTGAATATCAAATTAATAATCTTCAAACAATCAAAGAAACGACGTCAATGAAAGCAACTGTTAACACTCTGAAATCATATCTGAATAATATGATTACCATTTTCACTACTTGTTTATGACAAGTTATTCTACAAGGTCGTAATATTTGGAATGCAAAGCAGTGTTTCCTGTAAGTTAAAGTGTTGTATTATCTCAATCATCAAGGAGAACGCTTAACTAATGAAGGGATTGTCGTAAACTGAAGAGGCATGGGGAAATCCTATTTTCATATTTCTCTACTTAATTTTTATTTGTCTGATTCGTTTCAAGAGATATAGGTAACAGAGATTATTCTGTTGCTTTTTATCATATTATACTTCACATCATCTAAAGACTCCCATATCAGCTCGGTGCCGATATACGAGTCTCGGGTTGATATTGGGCATGATGTAAAAATGTCGTATGAAAATCTCTTCCAAAACAGTCCATAAAAATCTAGAGCCGTCTGTAAATGGAAATAGACAGTTCCGTAATAAATAGATATCTGAATTTGTTGAGACATTGGTTTAAACGAATTAACCAACTGTTTTGTATTACGGACATTTTCGCCTACAGTGCACTTTCTCTATCATCAGGTGTTTGCTGCGACACTGTACATGTGTAAATTTTAATTGCATCATGATGGCCTCATCTCTGTAGGTTCTGACCCTTCAAGTTTTTGAAACTGAAACGATGGTGTACCAAAAGGGTCAAAAGGACCGACAGGGGTCGACCTGATTTTTTTTTATTTTTGACATCCGGGTCGGCCCACAGACTCTTAAAGGTACGGATCCGCCCGTTAATCCAGGGTCCATCCATACTTGACGGGTCGACCCATAAAAATACATGTACACTACTTGCCGTTCATTTACGTTCCATTTAAATGCAAATGCCCAGCCCAAATTAGGACGTTTCTTTTTTCTCTTATGCTCCATATTAGATCTAATCAAGAATATTATTTTTCAGCCGAGGGACGACATCGAGAGAAAGTGAAGAATAGATTGCCAAGTCCAGTGTTTTTACACACAGAGTCTAATTATACACATCACAAAGGGGAAAGAGCTATTTTATACTGTTCCGTGAAGAATCTAGGAACTAAAACGGTAAGTGTCGCTTCGTTTCAAATGAGCATGTTTAAGTATTAGGAACTAAGCTTCCACCTTTACAGAAACTGATTTAAACCGTTAGGTCCTGTTCAACAGGTTAACCCAAGTAGGTAATATTGGGCAGAGATGAAAAAATAATTCAATGAACTTCTGCAAGTAAATGTAATAAAGATAATAAGCATATAAGCTTCAGTATGAAAAAATTGAAGGCTGACATAGGCCCAGGCCGGCACGTGCAGAAATAGAATTGAATGTCTGCCCTACAAGAATCATCAGATATTTCAAGTAATGTAATTGTTGTGTCTTTTGCATAACCAAATGGATGGATGGGTGTATGACGTATGGTTTTACGGCCCTATTGAGTAATACATTTATATCCAGCCGATGGAAGATGATTATAAAATGTAGTGACTGCAATAGAGATCTCAGGATAATAATTGAAAATAATTCCACATTTTCTCTCACCTCCGCCCCCCCCCGCCCCCCACTAGGGGCATCCGAGCCTGGACCGCCAGACTAGCTCGTCAATAGTTAACCCGCTGACCTACCTAGACTTCCTTGTATAAACTAAAAACAATAGCAAAGCCTTTAGGGAAGGTACAATGATCGTATATTTATGCTTGTCTTTGCAAGTTTTTTTTTTTATCAAAACAGATTTTACTGTAGATCTATGTGCTTTTGGAAAGTGAGAATTTCATCTTACACTTACAGTACTACAGTCTTTGCTATTTTGAGAAAAGCGGATTGAAGGATTGAAGAGAAATTTCTGTGTCTATACTTAAAGACGCCTAATACACATTTAGTGCCGGATAAAGTACTTCAAGCTGTCTTTTATATTGATTGTTAAAAATCGTCTGATTAAATGTCAGTTAAGTACGAAAGATTGCAAGAGAGCAAATAATAGCCATTCGTTGTCTGCATAATAAACACTAGGTTTATAGTACCAAACAACGGTTCCTGAAACAGTTCAGTAATAATTTGGTATTGTACACCTTTGCTAGCCAAAGCTACGTAGTCCACTTTGTTTCTTACGTTTGCTAGCCAATGCCTCTTAGTGCACTTTGTTCCTTACCTACGTAAGGAACAAAGTGGACTTAGTACCCTTGGCTAGCGAAGATGGGTATTGTATTGCTTAAGGATTAATCAAGTAACATTTCTTAGGCTCACTGTGTACGATTTCATGGAAATCAGTCATAAGTTTTCTTTTTGGCTTCCCTTCGCTAAAGGGGTCAACTTTTAAAGAAAAGCATTCGTTCTTCTATCAGCAGATTGCTTTATTTTTTAGTTAACTCCTTTTTGAAAGGGTAAAACTACTTTGTGCCAGAAAGCAAACAGGAATTCACAAAAATGTTTCCCTTCGTAAAAATTGTGGAAAAACATAGGTGGAATGCATTCGTAGAAGCACTGACCAACATTGTGCTCTGTTTCAGACCATATGGTTGATACGGGTTCTCATGTTTTGTCATATAAATCGTTTTATGTGATAAAGTCATTCGAAAGATGAACTGACTGGTCGAAGAGTGTTGTTTTGACTGTCTGTTATAGACATTTTGATACGAAAGGGCTAATTACGGTCACATAAGTGACTGAAATAAGCAAAATCAATACAAATGCCTTGCACAGAAACGTGAGTGCTTCTTTTATCAGTTTTTGTCCTTTTAAATGATGACATTAACTTCACATTATCGAACAATAAATAATATAATCTTTAATTTCTCCAATAATGAAGAGTACATGTATATAACATACAACACAATACAAAACAAACATATATACAGACAAGAAAATACAAAAAGTTAACTCAGTATCAATATTTACATGATCACTCTAAACGTTATAACTCAAAGTTGACAGTGTATTTGTCAAAGTTTGCTTTTTCATACATGAAAATTTTATTTAGTTCTCAAAATATGGATTCATCTTACATGTAAGTGCAATGACTCAATTATTGAAAACTTCGAATTATCAAGGTGAATGGGTACACCCTTAGGGGAAGATAAATGGTGGGAAAAACATGAATGCCCTCCCAGCCCACCTTGGCACCTTGGTAGTAATAAAATGGTAAACTGCATTAAAAAGCTATGTCTGTTAAATTTCTATTTCTTTTTTTTTCTTTGTACAAATAAGTAGATTGTATACTAGGTATTTCATATCACATCCCGTAGCTGCCTGATACCAGTGTCTGCCCGATGTATACATTGTTTATTGTATTTCTAATCAGACAGGGCTTCTATATCTTCTTCATCGCCTTCTTCCCCTTCTTTAAGCATAGTTAAATAACATAATGGTTATTGTGTTTCATCTTCTGCTTTTCGTTTCTGCACCTGGTTTCAGATTTAATGTGCAGTGCCGTTCTATAGCCAATAAGCATCTTGTTACATTTTTAAAATTAAAAGACTCATAAAGCCTTTAAACCACGGTCCCCGTCTCCGTACGTAAAACTTAAGTTCACCCATTCATTGTCTACCATGCACATTGTATTGCACACTCCGTACTCATAAATTTCCGTATATCTTCGGTGAATGTTTCGAAAATTATTAGCAAACTGTACACACCCGGAATAGATTATTCTTGGTATGCACTGATTGTTCAAGCCCTATTTTCCAGAGCAACAGGTGAGATGAAATTTTGAGAATAATTCAGGATATTTTACCTTTTTCTCGACGAAAACATATGTTATGGCTCTTCATTAGAACCGTCTCTGTGAGACGGTTCTAATGAAGGGTCACAATATATGACTTTATTGAGAAATATGGAAACATCTCTGAAATTTCTATGTTGTCCCTTCTTATCTGAAGTACTGCTTTTCTAATAATAAGGGGAAAACGCTTTTTGTTTCAGATTATCTGGAGAAAAGCGGACGAGAAAACACCGCTAACTATAGGTACTATGACGTTTATTGATGACGAAAGATTTGAAGTTGCTCACATAGACGAATCAGATGACTGGAATTTAATGATATCAAATGTCACAACAGCCGAGACAGGGGCCTATGAGTGTCAGATCAGTGCCACAGACAGGGAGCTCAGGAAGGAAGTTTATTTACATGTAAAAGGTAGATATACTTTTCAGCAAAAGAAGGTTGACATCACTTTTATTTCCCATATAGATAATACAAACACAGCAGAAAAACACAGTTCCAGTCTGAGAAAACAGTCCCAACGGAGCAGGGCCTACTCTGTTTGCCATTCGGACGCATCTCTTAATTGAGCCGCGACGTGAGAAAACCAACAATGTGGTTGTGCACCCAGCGCAGACTCCGATCAGCCTAGGCATCATCCACGTCTGATCAGACTCTTTGTTAAGCGCTTAAAGGGTAGCTAAGGGTATAAGCTACCTTCATGCGGACAGCGAAGACTCTGATCAGACTGGGCGGATGCCCAGGCTGATCTGAGTCTGCGCTGGGCGCACAACCACTTTGTTGGTTTTGTCGTGTCGCGGCTCAATTGTAGAACCAAACTCTTCCATTTCTGGGTAATTTCGGACAGAATTTATGTGTCCCAATTTTTACGTTACCCTCAGATTTCAGCTATTAAGAGAAGCAAGACTGTAACAAGTTAATAAATAAATAGGAAGTGAGTAACCTTGTGCGGTCAAAATAACTGATTTTGTAGGGTAATAGTGTAGGGTACGTAGTGTAGCTATTTAAAAAATCCCGGTAAAATTATTGTACATTTGGTTTTAACTCTTTGAAGGCTGTGTGTGTCTGCCCTGACGAGCACAAACGACAGTGATCAGGTCGAATTATATAGATGTATTAGTCTCTTTGTTCCTGCAAATGAACTTAACTTTCATTTAAACACCCATTTATCACAAAATAGGTGAATTACATGTCGGTCCCCCACCAGAGCTTATGGGGTTTGCGTTCGGTTTCCGGCTTGGACTACTGTTTGAACGATAAGTCTTAAAGCAGTGGATGGATTGTTTTCACCACTGATGCTTGCATATACACATGTAATATGGAGACAAGCCAAAGATCTGAAAAGAATTGAGTGACATTGACCAACTCGCCAACATAGCAATATTTTAGGAAAATAACACAACGGGAAAAGCTGTGGCAGGAGAACTTCTCGTTTCTCAGAAACGTTTCTTGTTTTGTTGCATTACACTAGCTTTATGGGAAATACTAAGGTGATGGCAAACAAAACATTTTTGAGTGGCATACTTTGATTTTGCATCTGAGCATGGTTGGGTTGTAACTGCACGGAATACTGCGTGATTATTAGTTTTACCATTACCTTGTTAATTCAAAAGTGTGTGAGACCTATATTTTTTCTATGCTGTTTCAAGTAACGAATTATTGCATTGCTAAACAAAATGTAACAGTCCCATTTAAAATTTTTTTGACCATAGAAATTTTAAGTTGGCGATTAGTCTAATTCATTTTTTTAATATGTTGAACGTCAAAGTTAAGGCAAATGATGGAAACAAATGTGAGTCTGGTGAGTCATTGGAAAACATTTCCTCTGATTCTCTTTTTTTTTATATCGGCCTGAGTTTTTAATCAGTCTAACTGGTTTCTTTTTTTCTTTGTAGATGAGTTTTCATACAGCACACCTAGTAAGTAATTTTCATTTACATGTAATCTATTTCCTACTTTGTTTCCGAATAAGTTAACTTTACTCTCGATTCTTTTTATAAGACTATCAGTTTGGTACACACTAGTACGATCTTTAGAATTTAACTAGATTAACAAAGTCTATGTTAATTCTGAAGAAAAATATATAGGATTTATTTGCTCTTCGTTTTTCGGTCTGAAACTTCGGGTTCATATTTTGAGAATTGAGATTTAAAACATTATTGTATTACGCAATTAAAGTTCGATTATGCATGCCCTACTGTAAACAAATAGTCTTTTAGGAAATACATACACACCTGACTGTGATAAACTCAGTGTAACGTTTGTACTACTTGGAAGCACATATATTTTAAGGGTCTAAGATCGTGATATGTGTTGAATACATATATCTGAATAAAACCAAGAAAATATAACATAGCTTTCTGAAACTGAGCAGATTTTTTTTCCATTTGCTGTTCTCTACAGTTTAGAATACAAAAATAAGAGACATGCTGATGCAAAATGAGCTTATATAAGAAAACATTTAAGGTTTATTTGCTGTGCAAAAATTTCTAAAAAAAAATACCATTATTATTGAAAATGCAGAAGGTACTTCAGTGTATTGAGAGTAATGTCCCATCAATTATTCGTGCCACTTCTTTCTCAGATTATCGGGTTGAACAGATGACAAAAGTAGCTTGTTGTCAATTGTTCAGCCATGTATTGCTGATAAACGAATGTATTCATTAAATATAGTGTATATCCGTATGGTACAAATAGTATAAAAACTGCATTAGGTGTGTTAGGGATGTATTTCAACCTTGAAAAAGGAGACTCCTCTGTAAAATCTCCATAATTTAGCATAAATTTCAGCATAAGCAGCTTTTTTTATTATCTGTTTGACCCTGATGCTTTGTGATAGAGTAGGAAAAAATAATTGATAGGACTTTTTTTCTAATCGAATTGAAGTATTTTAAGACCTAAATGTATTTTCAGTAATAATGGTTTCGGTTTAGAGTTTTGCGCCGCAAATTGCCCTTTGATCTTCTCGCCTTTTTATTTTACATTACGTCAGGCATATGGAAGTCTTACTTCTGTAAATCAACATAAAGGCATCTACTAAATTTTGGGCTGATCGGTTGTATTTTCAGCATTTTATGCAGATTTGTGTATTCACCATAAATCAGTGTTTATCACCACCTTAAAATTTAACTATGTAGCCAGAACATAGCCAGACTATAAAGCCACAAAAAAGTTAAACTTATTTCAGTATAAAATCATTGTATTTGAAGGCTTAGCAATACAAGTATGTAAGATACATGTATTTAAATTAACAGAATGTATCAAGTCAGTGAAATAAGAAGTACATGTATTTAAAGGTTGGACCTCCAGATCTGGTTGTGTTGAATGTAATATTTATGACAAAAAAGTAATTACTTAAATTAATTTGTTTTTAACATTTTCATGTATTATTTTTCAGGAATACAAATCACTGGCACGTTACATGTTGACAAAGACTCACCAATGAAACTAGTGTGCAATGCATCTGGAACTATGAACCCACCAAATAATATAGACTGGTTTAAAGATGGCAATCAAATTGTGGCCAATAAAAAGAAGCGCATAGAGCTGCAAAAAAGGTTTTCCATACATTCACGGACAATCACGAGCACACTTATAAAAGAGAAGGCGGAAATGTCCGACGCTGGGACGTATTCTTGCAGAACGTCATCTATGCAAGTAACCAGTGAAAAAGTTACTGTTTTAAATAGTAAGTATTAAAATATGAATTAAGTTATTCAAGTTTGAGAAAAAAACCCACAAGATTTTGATATACAAGTAACAATTTCAGTTTTAAATCCGACGTAAAAGGTTGGACGATAAAACTCTTAAGGCAAATGAGTTCACTTTCATGGGGGGAGCAACTTTTCCATTTTCACCCTTGCCTTTCTTCTCAACCCGGGTCATATCTTAAAGAAAAGGCTTTGCACCTCTAGGGGCAAAGTCTTTCCTTTAAGAGTAGAAGTATTGACGGAATAAAAGTTATTCACTCACTTTGAGGTGATGAAGTGATGCCGATATGTACTTCTACAAACGTTGTGCAATCTCTGTAAAGGCGAACTGGTACACCTCCATGTTTTCCCGCCATTTCTTTCAACAGTCATTTCTGTAACTTCCTGTTTGCTCCCGTGGTCGGTGACATCTTTTCAACAAGGGACTTGTTATTAAGTTGATGCTGAGTACTAAATCGATACTTTAAGATAAATAATTGTACTCGCTAACAATGTGTGGTTTTGTTTCACATGTACCATTTGAAATATTTGAATAGTTACTTTTTAATATAAACGTCAGATAAAGCATAGGAACGCTTTGTTTACTGTCACACCGAGCAGTACATTATGTGTCTTGGTCAATGCTGTGTTTAAAATGAAATAAATTTAAAAAAAAGAAGAAAAACAACAACACAACTTTACATTATTTTGATGCTAAATAAAGCTGCCCAATCGTTTTAGTTAAGGGAACAAACTATATTACATATTACATCAATTTTAGTTTAATCCCATTGCCATTCAGAATTGGCTTTGATATCATAAAGATATATGTATGTCCATTATGAAATGAATTTTTGTCACATAAAAAAGCATGCACCATCTATCTCATATCTTTATGCAATAAATTAAATATTCATCGACAGACACAAATACGCATACATACAAACTTACATACACATATTACCTTTGAACATGTTTTACTGCTGGGTGTAAAATGCTTGTTATAACTTATATATGAATATCACATATTTCTTCTTTATATTTTCAGCAAATAAAAAATCTCAGAAGCGAGGTACGTATCAAATATTAAATATACATTCGAGGACTTTAAAAACGCCTCACCTCAAATAAATTGAAATGCTGCATTTGTTTTATTGTCATCTAAAATAAAACTAATGATAAATAAAACTGCAAACATATATCAAATGCATGGGATAATCACCAGTACAATCTTAGAATTTAAAATGTTTAAATACACGCGACAAAGACGAAAGGGTCTTTTAAAACGGGGGATTTTCACCAAACGGTTAAAGTGCACCGTCCAAATGCTTGTCGGAGTATAGCGTGGTTCCCGTCTTCCGCTGTATTTCAACAATATTACTGAATTGAAGCGTGGTAAACAAACGCTCTTGGAATGAAATAATGGCATTTTAAATATGGCACTAAACTTCGCAGCCGACAACAATAAATTCGCTCAAACAGTATTTACGGCTAATAGTGGTTTACTCTAGAACCGCGTGTAGTTAAAATGTGAATTTAAGAGTCCGCTAAGAATGGAATCATTGACGTTGACGTCATTTATTGCGCTGATATACAGACGATTGGTGCTGATATCAAATTATCCATTGATGTTGACGGATGCTTAGAAAGTAAATCTGTAAGATGTTTGTATCGGATACTGTTCATGTGAAGAGTAAAACGTCAATTTACGTTAATTTCCAGAAAATCACTTTTTTGAGATTCCAGGGCTGTAACTTAAAGACGTTTTAAGTAAAATCAAGGGGAAGTGACGTTTGACCTGTTTAGTCCAAAGGTCGTCACGAATGACATAAATTACTGCAATTGCTTTAATTTATATAGTTTACAATTTCTAATAAAATCTAGTCATATTTAATAGCTTGAACTGTAGAATTACTAAAATACATCTCATTTCGGGATGAGACGTTTTTAAAGTCCTCGAGTATACATGCAATAACAATTAAACATCCTACATTCAGGCAGCATATTATAAAGAGAAAACAAACTTTGTCACCATGATTTTAGCCTTCTTATGACTCAGCTCAGTGATTATACAATAATATATACACTGAATAGTTTGTACGTCATGTGCTTAGTCTGATCAGAAACTCCATATTCATGGACCTTAAGATATTTACAGTCTCAATGTAAAGCATGCTCTTTTGGGAATAGAAGGATCCGATTCACATTCCGAAAAAGGGCCGATTTCAAACGTATTCAAGATCCAGATAAAAGATGAAGTTGATGATACTTTCAAAATAATTCCGAAATCATTTCTGAAAGATGTGGTGGTTCAGATGTGGTGGTCACAGCCCATGTTACATACCGGCACCTCCATAAATTGCAGCAAATTATTGTTAGCAGATCTTTAGAACTTAGATACAGTAAAGTGTTTACAGTAACATTGATTTTAATGTCGATTCTTGCATAACTACCGTAGGGTGCATCAGCCAACGATTATACATTTGAGCCGATATACGACAAAACCAACAAGTGGCATGTGCGCCCCGCGAAAAAACAGATCAGCCTGGGCATCCGCCCAGTTGATCAGAGATTTTGCTGTCAACATGGGGCTAGCTTAGACCATTAGCTACCCTTTCAGTGCAAAGCAAAGTCTCTGTTCAGACTGGGCGGTTGCCCAGGCTGATCTGAGTCTTCGCTGTGCGCACATGCCACTTTGTTGGTTTTGTCGTGTCGTGGCTCATTTTATATTGGTTTAGATAGCGATAGCTAGCAATCCGCATACTCTGCACACTCTCTTGGTGTCATAGCAAACCGCGCTGTATCATTAGCAAGATAAATAACCATATGGTGACTTTGAAGTGCATGTAAATTTAGACCAGCTTACGCAGTGAACACAGATGATATATACATGTACTCTGAAATCAGCATTTTTGGCATTAAGTATTGAATTTGACATGTAGAACACTATTATGTAATAAATGCAAATAACAAGTTCCAGAACAGCATAATTGTGTCCATAAGTTAGTATTTGGCCTCTTACATGTTTTTTCCGTATATAGGAAACATAATATCAACGTTTTTGTCGTATGTTCGTACTGCATGAGAAAATATTTAAACAGACCTGCGTAGCTAGATTGACACTTGGCACCTTTGTTTATAATACTGCTGAAAATTTTGCTCGATGTCGTCCCTGTTACTCTTATATCTAGTCTTTTCTAAGTTTTGTTCTGTTTTTGTTTTCAGAGCCCAATGGAACCGATAACACCGAGGGTGAAGGAGGGAAATATACCCTTAATGAAAAATCTTCATATAGTTCAAACTCATTAAACTTAAAACCAGTTCATTTAATTGTTCTTTTAGCAATAAACTGTGTAATAAACGCTCTTTCATCTAGATTCTACGGCTGGAGATAGGATGACGGGGGGATTGTGAACTGAAATACTCTGGATGTACGGAAATATTGTCTCAGAAGATTTTGACCAAAATATACCTAAAGATTACTTCTATGTTCAAACCCAAATTTGAAGGAGGTTTGTTTACATTCGTTTGGTTACTTCATAAAACGTGCTAGGGATCTCATTTAAATTGCCTTTTCGAGGCAGTTTTATTAAGATCCCACAAAACGTGTTTGCTGCATAAAGTATGAGCAAAAACAAAATATTTAAAGTACATGTATTAACAAACTATAAGATACAGTATTTGTTCGGTTATAAGACGGGGGTCCTTCCCCTCCAAAACAATCCTAAAGATCTAGTAATCTAGATTTTTGGGATTGTTTAATAGGGATAAGCTCATCTTCTAGCAGAACTATACAAGAGTAATTTAGATATGTGGAGTAATTCTAGACAGGAAACACGTCTTGCAATCGAATTATTACGGTAGTCCATTGTGGAATGGTCAAAGTAGTGTTCTCGAAAGACCTGAGTGTGCATTTACCTGACAAGGATTGAAATGCGAAAAGAAAGTTATATTTGAATCATGGTGTTCATTTAGTTTGTTGATTAGTAAAGGACGTGTATGAGCCACGCCTCCGAGAAAGGGACTTTGAATATGGCATGTGCGAGCAATGATGACTCAAATTAGCTAGGTTTGACTGACTTCTCTGTGGATATACACACAGACAGCAAGGATCTGCACTGTTGGTGTTACATGTAGCATGCACTAAGATATAGAGTTTTTCGTGACCTAGATCACGCTGTGTGGATCTTATAGCCAAAGATTTTTCTTTGTGTCAGTTCATAAAAAGCAATAATGTTGATGCAATATAAGTCTATGGTAGCAAGGTCTTGGTTGTGCGGTGTGTAAAAAATAGAGTAAATTCCTATTTAACAGCAGCGAGACAAGATTTTTGCCAAGAATAAACGTACACAGTCTATATTGTTGCAACCATTCTAAAACACAAAAATGCGAAAAAATTTGGTAGTACGCTACCTTATTTCTCTGTTGTAAGATTTATTCTTCACTCCGAAACACTCCCAAAAAAATTTCTGTTTGTCAAGACGGACCTATATTGGATCAAGAAGGTTATAGATATTCGGGATTGTTTTAGATTGGAGAAACCTATCATGTTATAGAATAACACTAGCCTGATTTAGATAAAGTTACGATCGTAGTCATACAAAATCAGTGTTATGGTTGAATTATAAGATATTTGTCCGATATCTTTATGCATTTATGAAACGTTGGACTTTGTCAACTTTAAAATTTTAAGTTGCAAAGCCTATTCCTCGTATGTAGGGATGGAAAGACCATCAAATATAGTAATTTCCAGAAACGCAGAGGCTAAAGAAGTACAGTATGTTGACAAATAAAGGGCAAAGTTCCAACGAATAAACAAAAACGGAAGAGCTGAGGGGCGTCATATTCGAAATAAACTTGGCCAAAACAAACTGCGAGCACTGCTCACAAGAACATACACAACTAGTTTGTTTTGGATTGTTTAGCATTAACCCATTGCATTCTGTGTATTTTTTGTCGTCTGCCGAAATTGTCGTCTGCATAAAAAATCAAGAATATTTTGACAATATTGGTCTAACTAACTCTAAGTCTTGTAGAAATGATGTCTAGGCAGCAAACAGTTTGGATCTCAGATCAGGCCCCACGTTTGTGGGGCCTGATCTGGATCCAAACTGTTTGCCCAGATACCCCTAAAGGGGTGTCCAAAATGGAATGGGTCAAGAGCTTTTTTTGTCTCCAGTGTTACTTTTACAGGTATACTGCTTACATAGGCATTTGCTTAAAAATAAAAAGGAAGATTGAAAACAATTGCACCCTTTTCAAAGGATATTGGGAAAACATGACAGAACATTGAAGCTTTGTGGAAAATCGGGCATAAACTGTAAAGTTTTAGTCTTAAACCAGCTTCTGACCTATCTTTGCATTTTCGAAATTCTGCGATTTTAAACTAGCAATTATAGTGATCAGTCATTTACACTGAGATTGATTATATAATCAGAGGCAGTTCTCAAGCATAATGAAAAGCCCAGGTACAATATGTTGCCTTAATATCACACCTTGAATGACTCTAATTTTTTTTTCAAAAACAGATACTTATAAGTATGTGTAGCATCATTTGAACCATTAGTACATGTGTAACAATGATAATACGGCGGTTTCCGTGTTCATTATCTTTAAAATTACTAAAAGTGCCATTGTTTTAAAAGGTGCCCAGTTTTACAGAAAATTTCTAGGGCTTCATGTTTTCTCAAACTCCTTTGAATAAATCTTATGTGCTTTCAATGCTGTGTTCCACCTTTTATGTCAACTACATATGAAGAAAATGGCAATCGTATCATGTGAATTTCAATAGAAAATAGGAAAGACAGCATTTGTGCTGCATTGCAAGCAACCCAGTTTAAATGCATATGCAAACCACTTATGGCAACTCAAAACAGT